>CM075982.1:72468393-72567497 GCA_038087875.1 Malacoraja senta
ATGCCGTAGTGTAATCAATAATTAATGTGTAAAGTGACACACAATGTGTAGGAAGGAATTGCAGTTGCTGGTTTAAACCGAACATAGATACAAAGAGCTGGAGGATCTCAGCGGGACAGGCGGCATCTCTGCAGAGAAGGAATGGGTGACATTTCGGCAACAGTCTGAAGAAGGGTCTTGACCCGAAACGTCACCCATTCCTTTTCTCCAGAGATGCTGCCTGACCCGCTGAGTTACTCCAGCACTCTGTGAAACGTCACCTATCCATGTTCTCAAGAGATGCTGCCTGACCTGCTGAGTTACTCCAGCACTCTGTGAAACGTCACCTATCCATGTTCCGGCAGCATCTATGGAGCGAAGGAAATAGGCAACGTTTCGGCCCGAAACCCTTCCGGGTTTCGGCCCGAAACGTTGCCTATTTCCTTCAGGGTTTCGGCCCGAAAGGTTGCCCATTTCCTTCGCTCCACAGATGCTGCCTGACCCACTGAGTTACTCCAGCACTCTGTAAAACGTCACCTATCCATGTTCTCCACAGATGCTGCCTGACCCGCGCACTCTGTGAAAGTTCACCTATCCATGTTCTCCACAGATGCTGCCTGACCTGCTGAGTTACTCCAGCACTCTGTGAAACGTCACCTATCCATGTTCTCCACAGATGCTGCCTGACCTGCTGAGTTACTCCAGCACTCTGTGAAACGTCACCTATCCATGTTCTCCACAGATGCTGCCTGACCTGCTGAGTTACTCCAGCACTCTGTGAAACGTCACCTATCCATGTTCTCCACAGATGCTGCCTGACCAGCTGAGTTACTCCAGCTTCAAGTGCCACACAATAACCTCTGGAGCTGGTTGGCAGAAATATTCTGAGCAGGATATCTATGGTTTTCTACTCATTACAAGCATTTAGTAATGTCTCTGCTTGAGTAACCAGACTGATTCCTGGGATGGCAGGACTTTCATATGAAGAAAGACTGGATAGACTCGGCTTGTACACGTTGGAATTCAGAAGACTGAGGGGGATCTTATAGAAACTTACAAAATTCTTAAGGGGTTGGACAGGCTAGATGCAGGAAGATTATTCCCGATGTTTGGGAAGTCCTGAACTAGGGGTCACAGTTTAAGGATAAGAAGGAAGACTTTTAGGACCGAGATGAGGAAATCATTTTTTACACAGAGAGTGGTGAATCTGTGGAATTCTCTGCCACAGAGGGTAGTTGAGGCCAGTTCATTGGCTATATTTAAGAGGGAGTTTGATGTGGCCCTTGTGGCTAAAGGGATCAGGGGTATGGAGAGAAGGCAGGGATGGGATACTGAGTTGGATGATCAGCCATGATCATATCAAATGGCGGTGCAGGCTCGAAGGGCCGAATGCCTACTCCTGCACCTATTTTCTATGTTTTCTATGTTTTCTATGTAACAGATGGCGCATGGAAATGGTAACTGTATAATACTAACCCTTGTCATGTCTGCATTGAGTACATTTGCGGTGATATCCTGCACCATTGCATTGGTTTTCTTTGTTTAACGTTAATGGCAGTGTCTTGGATTTGGTCAATTGAATCGTGGAATTTGACTAATGGGTCAGTGAACACCTAGAATGCATGAAATGCAATTTGCTTTAATTGAAGTAGAAAAAATCAGATTATTCAAGATATGTAGTATTGGGATTGACATTTGAAGAGAGCATGATAGGGATTTTATTGTATTACAGTGTTAGTTTAGTTTAGTTTATTGGCACATGTACCGAGCGAGGTGCAGTGAAAAGCTGTAGTTATAACATGATACGATAGAACTTTATTTATCCCAGAAGGGAAATTGATCTGCCAACAGTCATAAAACACAAGGAGATTCATGAAACATGAAATTAAAGTCAAGTCAAGTCACATTTATTTATATAGCACATTTAAAAAACAACTCTCGTTGGCCAAAGTGCTTTACATTTGTTATAAGAATAGTATAAACAAACAAACTACATACATATATACATGTAGCCCTCACTCAGAGGACGTCAAGAAAGGCTTGGGAGTATAGATGAGTTTTTAGTCTTGACTTAAAGGAGTCGATGGAGGGGGCAGTTCTGATGGGAAGGGGGATGCTGTTCCACAATCTAGGGGCTGCAAACGCAAAGGCCCGGTCGCCCCTGAGCTTATGCCTAGACCGTGGGATATTCAGCAACCCCAAGTCGGCCGATCTGAGGGACCTGGAGATGGAGTGGTGGGTGAGAAGACTTTTTATGTAGGTGGGGGCAAGCCCATTGAGGGCTTTGTAGACATAGAGGAGGATCTTGAAATGTATACGGGACCGCACAGGGAGCCAGTGGAGAGTGGCCAGGATCGGGGGTGATGTGGTCCCTTTTTCGGGTGCCCGTCAGGGAGTCTCGCTGCGGCGTTTTGGACCAGTTGCAGGCGGGACAGGGAAGATTGGCTGATGCCAGTGTAAAGGGAGTTGCAGTAATCTAGGCGGGAGGAGATGAATGTGTGGATGATCTTTTCGAGGTCATCAAACTGGAGGAATTGTTTTATTTTAGCTATCGTCCGAAGCTGAAAGAAGCTAGCTTTTACCACGGCATTGACTTGTTTGTCAAATTTCAGTGCTGAGTCAAATATCACGCCAAGGTTTTTGACGTGAGGTTTGAGTAATGGGGTAAGGCTTCCAAGGCTGCCTGCTATCATTTTGATTGAGTCCGAGGGGCCGAGAAGGATGACCTCAGACTTACTCTCGTTTAGTTGGAGGAAGTTCTGGGCCATCCAACACTTTATATCCTGTGCATATATGCACTTTATAAAGTGACGAGTGGAAAGGATTGGGGATTTGCAAAGATTGGGGGTGGGGGGGGAGGGGGTGAGAGGCGGGGGGGAAGGGGAGTCAGTCTACTCCACGACAGAAGGTGGGAGGAGTTGTACAGTTTTATAGCCACATTGAAAAAAGGATCTCCTGTGGCGTTCTGTACTGCATCTTGGTGGAACCAATCAGTTGGGTGCTAACCAGTCAGCGGAAAGACAATTAAGGAATTTCAATTAAGGAAAACGCTGCAAAAAATGTTGTTTCAAGATGTTGGCTGGAGAAGATGTCCATGTTTGTCCGTGTTGGGTTCCTGATCCTGATGTGACTCATCATGTCCTCGAGGATGCAAGAACCTTCCATCCCGTGGGAGAAACACTGAGTGTTGACTTTATCCATGCCCCTCCTCATCTTGTACATCTCAGTCAGCTCACACCTCAGTCTTGAATGGGCCTGTCCTTACAACTTGACTCTGCAAACCCAGGTAACAAAATGAGTCGGGAGTAACTGCAGATACTGGTTTACACAAAATGCTGGAGTAACTCAGCGGGTCAGGCAGCATCTCTGGATTGAACAGGTGCTGCCTGACCTGCTGAGTTTCCTCCAGCATTCGGTGTCTATCTAAACGCAGGTGACATCCTGGTGAATCTCCAACTCGGCCAATTCTCTGCTGGTTGTCAGTTGGTTAACTTCTGGGACTTCATCAGCAACTCAAATTGCTATTGTTTGTGTAAATTTGCATAACAACGACCTGTATATTGCAGCCGATGTGAATCCTCCTCAGTTTGAGATTTGTATGAGATGGGATTGTAATTTTAAATTAAAAAAAAAGCTAATTATGCGGGCAAACAGATTTCTGCGATCTAAACTAGACAATGAACAACAATGTGTTGCATTGTGCTGGGAATGTTATCAATAAGGAGAGAGAAAGTGGAGTGTTCATGAAGGCTTTTACGCAATAGACGCTCACAAGGAGCTCCAGAGTGATCGAGTGTATAATTGTCATCTGTACCAGCATTGGAACAATGGCGTTCTAACTTGCTGTAGCTTAAAAGGCCTGTCTCACGAATCTGCGGTCATTGGCGGCGAAACGGGAAGAATCTGCCGCCATAGACCGCGCACTCGTGAGAACGTACAATTCCCGGGCCGTGCGTCGGTGTTCCTAACACCGCACGGTGCTAAAATAAAATCGACAATGTCGAAAACTACATACTCACCGCACAACCTCCACCAGTGATGCACAAGTGCGGCACGGCCGCCCGCACGGGCCGCCGCCAGTATGGCTCGAGCGCCGTGCGTCAAACCTCCACTGCCACAGCCTCCGCCAGTGAGGCACGTGCCTCCGCCAGTGAGGCACGTGTGCTGCACGGCCGCAGGCACAGCCACCGCTGCAGTGCCGCGATCTGGACGGCAGCCGCCACAGCCCCTCAGATCCAAAATGACGTCATCACAGTCGGCCCGCCCTTTTTCTTTGCTGTTCACGTCCCCCTCTCTCCGTCCCTCCCGTCAAAGTACGGGGTCGCATGCTCGTTCGACAGGCCGTGCGATGGTCACCCGACGTACGTGCAACAAAAGCTTCTGGTAGGTCAACATTTTTTTTAACTTACTGCAAGCACGTGGGACCCGCCCTATTTGATTAACTCGGCCTCCGCGCAGCATCCGCGCGACGCTCCCGTGGATAGGCTCGACGCTCTCGCCGTTGTCGTGCGGTCCCCCTATACCAGCGACGCCGCGCTTCACCGCCGATGATCGCAAACAGGTAAGACAGAGCCTTAACAATAGACAATAGGTGCCATTCGGCTCTAACAGTCTGGTAAACTCAGCAATACTCAGATTGATGCATAATAATCAATAACACAATAACTGTAATGTTAGGTAGCCAGAAATACAAAACTCAAGTTTAGTTTGGTTTAGATACAGCACAGAAACAGGCCCTTCGGCCCACCGACTCCGTGCCGACCATCGATCCCTGCATATTAACTCTATCCTACAGACATTACGGACCATTTTACACATACACCAAGCTAAGTAAGTCTGCACCGACCAGCGATCATCCACACACTAACACTATCCTACACACACAAGGGACAATTTACACATTTACACCCAAGCCAATTTACCTACAAACCCGCATGTCTTTGGAGTGCGGGAGGAAACCGAAGATCTCGGAGAAAACCCACGCAGGGCACGGGGAGAACGTATAAACTCCGTACAGACGGCGCCCCGTGGTCGGGATTGAACCCGGGTCTCTGGCGTTCTGAGGCAGCAACTCTACCCGCTGCGCCACCGTGCCGCCCTTACTGGAGAAAGGAGTTCAACCACAGACAAGCCGTAGAATATGAAGGAATGGTAAAAACGCAAACGAATCAATTTACAGTTAATATCGTGGGTACGTTGTGTCGCCCTGATCTGTGACACTTTGCTGTTACAATGGCACCAAGAGAAGGAATGCATATGGGGAGAACATAGAATCTGGAGACGAGGTACCTGAACTGTAATCACACTGCGGTACCCAGCAGCACGCTGCTGACAATGGAGCTACTCAGAATCAAGATAGACACAAAACGCTGGAGTAAACTCAGCGGGTCAGGCAGCATCTGTGGAGAACATGGATAGGTGACGTTTCACAGAGTGCTGGAGTAACTCAGCGGGTCAGGCAGCATCTGTGGAGAACATGATAGGTGACGTTTCACAGAGTGCTGGAGTAACTCAGCGGGTCAGTCAGCATCTCTGGACGACTTGGATAGGTGACGTTTCACAGAGTGCTGGAGTAACTCAGCGGGTCAGGCAGCATCTGTGGAGCGAAGGAAATGGGCAACCTTTCGGGCCGAAACCCTGAAGGAAATAGGCAACGTTTCGGGCCGAAACCCGGAAGGGTTTCGGGCCGAAACGTTGCCTATTTCCTTCGCTCCATAGATGCTGCCGGAACATGGATAGGTGACGTTTCACAGAGTGCTGGAGTAACTCAGCGGGTCAGGCAGCATCTGTGGAGAACATGGATAGGTGACGTTTCACACAGTGCTGGAGTAACTCAGTGGGTCAGGCAGCATCTGTGGAGCGAAGGAAATGGGCAACCTTTCGGGCCGAAACCCTGAAGGAAATAGGCAACGTTTCGGGCCGAAACCCGGAAGGGTTTCGGGCCGAAACGGTGCCTATTTCCTTTGCTCCATAGATGCTGCCGGGAACATGGATAGGTGACGTTTCACAGAGTGCTGGAGTAACTCAGCGGGTCAGGCAGCATCTCTGGAGAACATGGATAGGTGACTGTTTCACAGAGTAACGCTGGAGTAACTCAGCGGGTCAGGCAGCATCTGTGGAGGACATGGATAGGGGATGTTTTGGGTCGTGATCGTTGTTCAGGACTGATGTCAGGAGAGAGGGAGATACATAGATAAGGAAGTGCAAGGTGTGAAAATAGGACAAAGGGGATGTAGCTCAAGGAAAATGTAGAATAGATCATTGTCAGCTGGAGAAGGTAACAACAAACAAACAGAGATAGAATGTAGTCGGAGACATTAAGACTGGTGGGTGTTCCTCCAATTTGTGCTGGGCCTCACTCTGACAATGGCCAGAATGAAGCCAGCTAGAGTCTGGTTGAATGGCAGGTTCCGTGAACATCTTGCATCATCAGCGTCAGAGACACACAAAAAACATCAATTATACATAAATTCTGCAAGACAGTTTTTACAAAGACCGCAAAACACAATTAGAAGAAAGAAACAAGTCCGTGGGAGTGCAAGAGTTGGTCCGTGGTGTTCCGTTGCTGGTGTAGGATTAGGGTTGTGTGGGTAGCTGTTCCTGAACCTGATGGTGCGGGACTCCAGGCGTCTGTACCTCCTGCCTCACGGTGGTAGTGAGAAGAGGGGGGTCCGTGATGGTAGATGCCCCCATCTTGAGGCAGGGCCTGGTGTCGATGCTCTCGATGGTGGGGAGGGCAGTGTCCGTGATGGACCAGGCTGAGCCCACCACTCTCTGCAGCCTCGTGCCTTCCTCTATTGGAGTTGCCGCACCAGGCCATGATGCAACCAATCGGGATACTTTCTACAGTTCATCTGTAGACGTTTGATAGTTTTTGGGATGTGAGAGGAAACCGGAGCACCCGGAGAAAGCCAACACGGTCACGGGGAGAACGTGCAAACTCTATGCAGACAGCACCCATAGTCAGGATGGAACCCGGGTCACAGCTCCACCGTGACGCCCCACAATCTCCATGCACTGATACCAGCTCCCAACATTGTATATCCGGAACGGATAATATCGTTCCCTGTGTTTATTGCAACAGGGAAAAACGGCCAGACTTTAATTGCAACCTCAATTGTCCCTTTTACACTGGGTTGAAACTTGCAGATAAATGATTTTAGAAATGAAAAACCTCAGTACCATATTTGTAACTCTGCAGAGAAGTAGCCCCAGCAATTACCAATAAGCTAAAAGGAACTTAGAGCGTTTGGATTACAAATAATTTGATACTGTTGAGAAAACTACTCTCTCGGTCATTAACTTACAAGATTAATTTTGGTATTCAATTTTAACATCTGCATGTGTAATCACAGAAATATGAATAATTCCAACTTTGTTGCTGATGGGTTGTTGGTGATAGATGCTGCCTCACCCGATGAGTTTCTCCAGCATTTTTGTCTACCTTTGTTGTTGTTGGGAATATCATTTCTCACCGTGCCCGAGGAGAGCGTAGTTTTACATGCACCAGGAACTGAACAATGGAACTCTTATAGTTGCAAGTTTGAAGATAGTGGAGTCAGGAGGTATGGGGAGAAGGCAGGAATGGGGTTCTCAGTGTGGATGATCAGCAAGTGATCACAGTGAATGGCGGTGCTGGTTCGAAGGGCCGAATGGCCCTTACAACACAACATCTATGTTTATTGTCTATTCATCAGGTATACTAGGAAACTAGTGGGACAATCTAGGACCAGTGGCCAGAGCCTCAGAATAAAACGTCGCACCTTTAGAAAGATGGGAAGGAATTTCTTTAGTCAGAGGGTGGTGAATCTGTGAAATTCATTGCCACAGACGGCTGTGGAGGCCAAGTCAGTGGGTATTTTGAAGGGGGAGATTTGCAGATTGACAAATTTGTGATTAGTACGGGTGTCAGGGGTTATGGGGAGAAGGCAGGAGAATGGGGTTGGGAGGGAGAGATAGATCAGCCCTGATTGAATGGTGGATTAGGCTTGATGGGCCCGAATGGCCTAATTCTGCTCTTAGAGCCTATGAAACAGGCCCATAACACTGCAAGGCAAAGTGCCCAGTGAAACCCTTGTCGAAACTCTATAATAGCTCCAGGTTGTCTATGTGGTTCAAGAGCTTACATAGGTCCATTCCTGAGAAGAAAGGACATTAGTTTTCTTGCAATGATATGAATGCACATTTCTATGTCAGATTGGTGCTCACAAGAAGCAGAGCAGCAAGTTACTACATTATTATGTGAAAAACACCCTTTTAGTCCTGGGATAGCTTTTTTCCCCCTGTAGCATCCATTTAAATCTCAATAGCCAGGGAACGTTTACTGGCGGGGTTTATGTCCTGGTGGATGTGTTGCCTCTTCCCGGTTAGATGGTTCAATTATGGATGGAAAATAAAAATGAAAGTTAACTTCATTTCTGGATTAACTTGAGCAGTATTTATTAAAATGACAAATTGGAAGCACAACAAAATAACAGCAGGTTTCTTGAGTATTAACTGTGATTTCTCATAGCTTTCTGTCACCCTTTCACACCCTTCTGAAGCACGACCCGCGTGATGGGTAAGTTTTCATATGGTCTCATAGGTCTCTCAGGGAAAAGTGCGCTTCATTGTTTAGATTAGAGATAGAGCATGAAACAGACCCTTCGGCCCATCTAGTTCACACTGACCACTGATCACTTCTGCACCTTATTAGACAATAGACATAGGTGCAGGAGTAGGCCATTCGAGCCAGCACCGCCATTCAATGTGATCACGGCTGATCATCCACACTCAGTACCCCGTTCCTGCCTTCTCCCCATATACACTGACTCCGCTATCTTTAAGAGCCCTATCTAGCTCTCTCTTGAAAGTATCCAGAGAACCTGCCTCCACCGCCCTCTGAGGCAGAGAATTCCACAGACTCACAACTCTCTGTGAGAAAAAGTGTTTCCTCATCTCCGTTCTAAATGGCTTACCCCTTATTCTTAAACTGTGGCCCCTGGTTCTGGACTCCCTCAACATGGGGAACATATTTCCTGCCTCTAGAGTGTCCAAACCCTTAATAATCTTATATGCTTCAATAAGATATCCTCTCATCCTTCTAAATTCCAGAGTATACAAGCCCAGCCGCTCCATTCTCTCAGCATATGACAGTCCCGCCATCCCGGGAATTAACATTGTGTTTGTGTTAACCTATTTACCTATTTGTTATCCCATTTTCTCATCCACTCCCTACACACGAGGGACAATTTACAAAGGGCCCAATTAACCTACAAACCCGAAGGTAGACAAAAATGCTGGAGAAACTCAGCGGGTGAGGCAGCATCTATGGAGCGAAGGAATAGGTGACATTTCGGGTCGAGACCTTCCTTCGCTCCATAGATCCCTTCGCTCCACAGATGCTGCCTCACCCACTGAGTTCCTCCAGCATTTTTGTCTACCTTCGATTTTTCCAGCATCTGCAGTTCTTTCTTAAACCTACAAACCCGCACGTCTTCGGGACGTGGGAGGAAACCGGGGCACCCGGAGAAAACCCACACGGTGACAGGGAGAACGTACAAACTCCACACAGACAGCACCCGAAGTCAGGATCAAACGCGGGTCTCTGGCGCTGAGAGGCAGCAGCTCTACCCGCTGCACCACCTGACTTGGTGAGGCGGAAATATTTAGCAGGACTTTTGATGTACAGGGCTTATTAAAAGATTTCCGTGAAACATTGTCAAGAGGATGAAACAAAACATTGGGCAAATGTGTGGAAAGAATGCAGATTCCCGGAGAGTTTACCGTAAGTCTGCTTTATCCTCCTGTGGCCAGAATAATTGCTGATCATGACTCTAATCAGTAAATGGTTTTAAGGCAAGGTGTTTGAAGTTCTCTGATGAACTTAACAAGGTGATTTCTGTTCAGAGGTGGTTTTTAAAACGCAACCCTCCTTGGCTTACGAATAGATCTGATTTGTTCATGTCTTTTGTCTAATGGAAAACACACAACTATGTGAACATTCAGCAACATTATCCAGTTGATCGAATGTTGAGGAAGGAACTGCAGATGCTGGAAAATCGAAGGTAGACAAAAATGCCTTAGAAACTCAGCGGGTGAGGCAGCATCTATGGAGCGAAGGAAATAGGCAACGTTCGGGCCGAAACCCTTCTTCAGACTCGAAGGAAATAGGCAACGTTGCCTATTTTCTTCGCTCCATAGATGCTGCATCACCCGCGAAGTTTCTCCAGCACTTTTGTCGACCATCCAGTTGATCGATGTCTTTTAGGAAAGCATTCTTATGGCATGTGAGGTTAAAAGGTGTAATTGAAACAGGAAAAGGGGAGAATTAGCAGGGGACAGAATGCTGTTGGATTGAATGAATTGGGTCTGGGAAAGGAGTTCTGATTTATTCTGCTTGCTTAGGAATAACTTAGAGCTCACAGTGGGAGACTGATGTATTAACTACCTAATTCAAAGTGACTTAATAGGAAAATTTAATTTGAGAAGGATTTGTAACTTGTCTATCTCTGTTTTCGCACATTAGAATGATATTCTTTTTGTTTAGATCTATACTTCTCAAGACTCAATCCCGAGACCATTTCTTGGAGTGGCCTGTTGGGAACTGCTGTGCAATAAGTGCCGGAGAAGTCTGTGCTTCAGAAGACCGACCTTGCAGTGTGGTTCACCTGATAGAGAGCGGGTGAAGTGCCGCAGGGCTGTCGAGTCCCGGCAGCTTTGTGTTTGTAACTCGCCTCTCGTGGCCCCAATGCCTGGAGACACCTTTCAGCCACTTGAATACACTTAGAAGTGTGGCCATTGTTGCAAGTGTGCAGTGATTGAGTGTGCTCAAGGCTGTGATTGATACATGTTTAGTTACTGAGGGAATTGGAGTTATCAGAAGCAGGCAGCAGAGTGCATTTGGGAGATTGGAGCAGCTGTGATTAACTGATGGAGGGTAGACTCGGTGAGCTGCCTGCAAGCCCCACCCAGCCCCAGTCTCTCCCATTCTTGACATCCACAACTTTTGTTTTGTTTTCTTAGTTTTAGTTTAGAGATCTTCTTCTTGTGTGCGGCGTGCACAGCCTAAAGTTGTAAGACAACTTGTTCTGTTTCATCTTCTGTTTGTGCACGCCGGGTTGATTGGATTTGTTGAAACAGGGTGGACCAGGTGAAGGTTGCAATCTCCCAACCCCAAGTGGGAGATACAGCGTGGAAACAGGCCCAACGATTCCACTCCGGACCAGCAATCCCCGCACACTCACACTATTGTACACACTCACACACGAGGAACAATTTAAATTTACACCAAGCCAATTAACCTACAAACCTGTACGTCTTTGGATTGTGGAAGGAAACAGGCGATCTTGGAAAAATCCCACCCAGGTCATGGGGAGAACGTGCAAACTCCGGACAGACAGCACCCGTAGTCGGGATCGAACCTGCGTCTCTGGCGCTGTAAGGCAGCACCGTGACGTTCCTCTACAGCCAATTTGCACCCTGCACCACTGACAAACAGCAATGGTCAGGGAATGATGATGATGCTCAGTGTCTTCTTGCATGTTTAATTATTTTGTGCATTTTAATTTCAAGCTTAGGAATACCTTTGAATGTCTGAAGCATCCAGACATTTTTGACAGCCAGCAAAACCAGGGGACATGGATTAAACATGTTGGAGTTTAGATTGTTCAACCCTTCAGACTGAAGGATCCTGACTTGAAACGTCACCTATCCATGTTCTCCACAGATGCTGCCTGACCCGCTGAGTTACTCCAGCACTCTGTGAAACGTCACCTATCCATGTTCTCCACAGATGCTGCCTGACCCGCTGAGTTACTCCAGCGTTACTCTGTGAAACGTCACCTATCCATGTTCTCCACAGATGCTGCCTGACCCGCTGAGTTACTCCAGCACTCTGTGAAACGTCACCTATCCATGTTCTCCACAGATGCTGCCTGACCCGCTGAGTTACTCCAGCGTTACTCTGTGAAACGTCACCTATCCATGTTCTCCACAGATGCTGCCTGACCCCCTGAGTTACTCCAGCACTCTGTGAAATGTCACCTATCCATGTTCCGGCAGCATCTATGGAGCGAAGGAAATAGGCAACGTTTCGGCCCGAAACCCTTCCGGGTTTCGGCCCGAAACGTTGCCTATTTCCTTCAGGGTTTCGGCCCGAAAGGTTGCCCATTTCCTTCGCTCCACAGATGCTGCCTGACCCGCTGAGTTACTCCAGCACTCTGTGAAACGTCACCTATCCATGTTCTCCACAGATGCTGCCTGACCCGCTGAGTTACTCCAGCACTCTGTGTTTCTGTAGCTCCTTGCATCCACATGTGTAACTGACTTTGGGTTCCTCATATATATAGTGGACTCCAGGTTCAAAACGGCTTTTTCCCAAATACCTTCAGGCTCATAAAGAACACGGACTTCAACTAAACTATGTACTGGGCTCTTTGGGCTAATATTGATATTTTTATTGATTTTGTTGTGGTTGTGTTATCTATGAGTACATTGTGGTCAATACAATTGTGCTGCTGCAAGTAAGAATTTCATTGGTTTGTTTCGCTTCATTTGACAATTAAACTCTCGACTCATCGTGATTCTTGTAGTCCGAGAGCCGTCTAATATGGAAACTGGCCCTTCAGCCCACCATGTCCATGCTGGCCAAGTTGGCATATTGGGCTGCTTGTCCATTGCCGTCTAAAGTCATTAATCAACATTTTTTTTCCAATCGCAATAAAATGATTCACTGAACTTTGTGTTAAGGATCGTACACCATAGAAAGCTTTGTGAGTCTCTCCAGTCTCACCCTGGTCTTCGTGCCCAGGGCCAAATGAACAATTATATCAAGGATAGACAAAAATGCTGGAGAAACTCAGCGGGTGAGGCAGCATCTATGGAGCAAAGGAAATAGGCGCCGTTTCTTCAGAAGAAGGGTCGAGACCCGAAACGCCGCCTATTACTTCGCACCATAGATGCTGCCTCACCAGCTGAGTTTCTCCGGCATTTTTGTCAACCTTCGAGTTTCCCAACATCTGCAGTTCTTTCTTAAACAAAATTATATCAAGGGGCTGGGTTATAATTGGCGCAGGGGGAACACTGGACTTTCATTTACTTCAGTGTACTAAACTATTAGTTTGGTTCAGTTTAGAGATACAGTACGGAAACAGGCCCTTCGGCCCACTGGGTCCGCGCTGACCAGCGATCCCCGCACATTAACACTATCCTGCACCCATTAGGAACAATTTTTACATTTACCTCGCCAATTAACCAACAAACCAGATCCAGGTCTGAAGAAGGGTTTCGGCCCGAAACGTTACCTATTTCCTTCGCTCCATAGATGCTGCTGCACCCGCTGAGTTTCTCCAGCATTTTTGTGTACCTTCGATTTTCCAGCATCTGCAGTTCCTTCTTTAACAACCAACAAACCAGTACGTCTTTGGAATAAAACTATTACTTCCGTGGATTAAACGATTACGTGAGGTGATGCTGGTTTGATCAAGGTCGCTCTCACCTAGTCCCAGATCCTCGTCTCCGAGCTGCACTTGTGGCTGTCCATAGCTGTTTTAGATCTGACCCACTTATTCCAGTCCCCCTTCACCTGTTCCACTTCTGCAATGGCCTGAGGCACGAGAAAAGAACCTCTCTGCCTGCTTGAAAATCACTGGGCGGAAAATCATTGATTTATCACCACGGACCCGTTTCTGGGCTGTGTGGTTCTACCGCCCTCACTTCCATGGTTCATACCCCAGACCCAATGATCACTTACTCATATTACATATCAACGTGTGTTGCTATCTGTGCTGCTACATTGAATACTCTTCTTCTTGCGTATGGCGTGCACAGCCTAAAGTTGTAGGACATCTTGTTCTATTTGATCTTATTTGATTGTGCACGCCAGGTTGATTGCATTCGTCGAAACAGGGCAGACCACGTGAAGGTGGCAATCTCCCACCACTGAATACTCCTCAAAGAATGTGGACAAAACGGAACTTTAAATCTGAAGGATCTGCTTTTTGTATTTGCAATTAAGAACTTAAAGGAATAGTGTTACTTTAAAATACCAGTCAAAATCAAAGATTATAAAATATGTAGGAACAAACTGCAGATGCTGGTTTAAATCGAATGTAGGCCCAAAATGCTGGAGTAACTCAGCGGGACAGGCAGCATCTCTGGAGAACTAGAAGAAACTGAGTCTGAAGAAGGGTCTCGACCTGAAACGTCACCCATTCCTTCTCTCCAGAGATGCTGCCTGTCCCGCTGAGTTACTCCAGCATTTTGGGTCTATCTTCAAAGATTATTAAAGTAGTTTAGATGCTCTTCATCATTAAAAAACATGGACCCTTTGCCACTACGGGCCCAGTGTACACTGGCAAAATACAATGAGCAGCAGTTTTCCTTTGTGACGCTGTCTGTGGCTGTCGCAGGTTTTCAGTGTTTGTTTCTGCTGAACTAGACAAGCCAGGTTTTCTCCACCAACTCAAAGTCAAGGGGACCTTTGAGCGAAGCCAAGTTGTATAATCTTCACAAACCTCCTGAAGCCAGCCTTGTGCTTGTTATTCACGGCAGGACCTCCGCTGCTGCGATTGCCTGTCACAGCACATTGCTGGCTATTCGAAACACAAGTCAAGTACAACTTTTAAGGACCTTTCAGAAATTAAGAGGACGTGCACCGTAGAGTCATACAGCGCAGAAACGGGTCCTTCAGCCCCCTTGTCCAAGCCGACCAAGATGTCCCATCTCACCTCGTCCCATTTGGCCCCATATCCCTCTGTCTTTAGGGCCTGTCCCACTTACGCCACTTTTTCGACGACTGCCGGCACCCGTGATAGGTGGCCGAAAATGTTCAACATGTTGAAAATCCAGCGGCGACCAGAAAGACGCTACGATTCTTTGGGTGACGAGGAGACTACACATGACCATACAGGCGGCACCCTGGCGACATGTCGCGGGGCGAAGCCTGTATGGTCGTGAGTAGTCGTCCAAAGAGTCGTACCTTGTTCTGGTCGCCGCTGGATTTACAACATGCTGAATATTTTTGGCCACGGGTAACGACCTATGACGGGTGCCGGTAGTCGCCGAAAAAGTCGCGTAAGCTTGCATCGTGGCTTGGTTCGGCAACTTGAGTGCCCTGGAGAGGAAAAGACTACAAAAAGTAGTAAACACTGCCCAGTCCATCATCGGCTCTGACCTCCCTTCCATCGAGGGGATCTATCACAGTCGCTGCCTCAAAAGGCTGGCAGCATCATCAAGGACCCACACCATCCTGGCCACACACTCATCTCCCTATTACCTTCAGGTAGAAGGTACAGGAGCCTGAAGACTGCAACGACCAGGTTCAGGAACAGCTACTTCCCCACAGCCATCAGGCTATTAAACCTGGCTCGGACATAACACTGAACTTTACTAGCCAATACTGTTATTTGCACTTTATCAGTATATTGACCATTGTGTATATATTTATAGAATGCCTTGTAGTAAATGCCCACTATGTTCTGTTGTGCTCAAGCAAAGCAAGAATTTCATTGTCCTACCAGGGACACATGACAATAAACTCACTTGACTTGACTTGACTTGACTAAGTGGGACAGGCCCTTTTCCTGCCTATGCATCTGCCCAAATATCTTAAATGCTGTCATTGTACCTGTAATAGCGCCACCTATGTGTCGGAGGATTGTTAATGATTATGAATAAACCCCAGGTAGACAAACATGCTGGAGATACTCAGCGGGTGAGGCAGCATCTCGACCCTTGGTCTCGACCCGAAACGTCACCTATTTCCTTCGACCATAGATGCTGCCTCACCCGTTGAGTTTCTCCAGCATTTATGTCTACCTGCGATTTTTCCAGCATCTGCAGTTCTTTCTTAAACATGAATAAACCACAGTACACTGTGCAGTCGATATCCGGTCACCAGCGTGTCAACTCGTGCTTTATGTCTTAGCATAAGATATCACAGTACCTGCCTCAACTACTTCCTCCGGCAGCTTTTTCCATACACTCTCTACTCTCAGTGTAAATAAATAGTTGCCCCTCGGGTTCCTATTAAATCTTTCCCAAAAAAATATTTTTGAACAACGCATAACATCCGCAGGAATGATCAACTCCTGTTCCTTCTCCTGCAAGTTCCACTCAGAACACCAACATGACAGCAGCTTTGTGGGAAGTGGTGTCACTGCAAGTGTGGCTTCCAACAGCTAGCAAGGATGGAGACAGGTTGGGTAGGGGAAGGTCAATAGCCTGGAGAGGTCTGTCAAGAGAATTCCAGCCAGCATTGCCCATACATCAAGGCAGGGGTTATACATGTGGACTCCTGGTGTCTCACCCCCCTCTTGCTTCCTCACTGTGGCTCCAGGCTACATTATTGTAACGCAGCTCGCTATAAACCTCTCACTCGACCTTGGGCTGGCTGCAGTGAATTCTCACTCCTCAGACAGGGCTGGATGTTCAAGGTCCTGCCACACATGCTCCTTAGAGTCATGTCATAAGAAATAGGAGCAGAATTAGGCCATTCAGCCCATCAAGTCTACACCGCCATTCAATCATGGCTGATCTATCTTTCCCTCTCAACCCTATTCTCCTGCCTTCTCCCCGTAACCCTGACACCCGTACTTTATGAATGTTGGCAGATCAATTTCCCTCCCGGGATAAATAAAGATCTATCGTATCGTATCGTAATCAAGAATCTATCAATCTTTGCCTTTAAAATATCCACAGCCTTGGCCTCCACAAGCCCCACTGACAAAGACCAGGCCTCCATCTTGTAGACCAACCTGAAGAAGCATCCCAATCCTTCTTGTTTTTTATGGCCAGCCTTGATTGGTCCTGATCTTTTCTCGCCTCCAGCTCTTCATCTCCCCCCACTGCCTTCCTTCAGTCTGAGGAAGGGTCCCGACCAGAAACGTCACTCACCCTTTCTCTCCACAGATGCTGCCTGACCCACTGAGTTACTCCAGCACTGTGTGTCTATCCCAACCCAATGTGTCATCTGTCCATTCCCTCCACAGATGCTGCCTGACCCACTGAGTTACTCCAGCACTTTGTGTCTATCCCAACCCAATGTGTCATCTGTCCATTCCCTCCACAGATGCTGCCTGACCCGCTGAGTTACTCCAGCACTGCGTTTTGTTCCAGATTCCAGCATCTGCAGTTCCTTGTCTCTCCTCGGCATCAGTCGTTTCCTGATGATGAGTTTCAAGCCCTGATTTTTGCGTTGTCTCACACTCTGACATCCGGCGGATGCTGGTTTAAATCGAAGGTAGACACAAAATTCTGGAGTAACTCAGCGGGACCGGCGGCATCTCTGGAGAGAAGGAATGGGTGACGTTTCGGGTCGAGACCATACTTCAGTCTATCTTCAGAACTGTGTAATTTTCATCTCCTTCCTTTCTCAAGCACTGCCATCCCAAGCATCCCAGCGGACCTGATCCCACGCCATGGATTTTTTGCAGGGAATGTAATTTGTTGATCATCTGCCTGAACCTTCAACCCCTCGCACACAGCTTGTGCTGCTGAGAGAGAGCGTGAAATTTAATGCTTCATGCGCTCCTTATACAAGTCATTACACATCAGGATTGAAAATTCTGACTAATGGGGAGGGTGAAATAACTAATGTTCTAATGTTATGTGTAGCCATTCATAATTTTATCCACTTCCTGACTTTGCATTACCAAAATAATGTGCAATCTAATTTTGTCCTTTTATGAACCATAAAGTGAGTCACAGTTTTATACGCATTACATTTCCAAATATCCCACAGTTACTTTGCTCTCAGCTGATATTATTCCCTAGTCCAAGACTATTATGTTACAAGGTCATAAGTGTTAGGAGCAGAATTAGGCCATTCAGCCCCTCAAGTCTACTCCGCCATTCAATCATGGCTGATCTATCTCTCCCTCCTAGCCCCATTCTCCTGCCTTCTCCCCATAACCCCTGACACCCGCACTAATCATGAATCTATCTATCGCTGCCTTAAATACAGTGGCTTGCAAAAGTATTCATACCCCTTGAACTTTTCCACATTTTGTCACGTTACAACCACAAACGTAAATGTATTTTATTGGGATTTTATGTGATAGACCAACACAAAGTGGCGCATAATTGTGAAGTGGAAGGAAAATGATACATGGTTTTCAAATTTTTTTACAAATAAAAAACTGAAAAGTGTCGCGTGCAAAAGTATTCAGCCCCCTTTACTCTGATACCCCTAAATAAAATCCAGTGCAACCAATTGCCTTCAGAAGTCACCTAATTAGTAAATAGAGTCCACTTGTGTGTAATCTAATCTCAGTATAAATACAGCTGTTCTGGGAAGGCCTCAGAGGTTTGTTAGAGAACATTAGTGAACAAACAGCATTATGAAGCCCAAGGAACACACCAGACAGGTCAGGGATAAAGTTGTGGAGAAGTTTAAAGCAGGGTTAGGTTATAAAAAAATATCCCAAGCTTTGAACATCTCACGGAGCACTGTTCAATCCATCATCCGAAAATGGAAAGAGTATGGCACAACTGCAAACCTACCAAGACATGGCCGTCCACCTAAACTGACAGGCCGGGCAAGGAGAGCATTGATCAGAGAAGCAGCCAAGAGGCCCATGGTAACTCTGGAGGAGCTGCAGAGATCCACAGCTCAGGTGGGAGAATCTGTCCACAGGACAACTATTAGTCGTGCACTCCACAAATCGGGCCTTTATGGAAGAGTGGCAAGAAGAAAGCCATTGTTGAAAAAAAAGCCATAAGAAGTCCCGTTTGCAGTTTGCCACAAGCCATGTGGGGGACACAGCAAACATGTGGAGGAACGTGCTCTGGTCAGATGAGACCAAAATTGAAGTTTTTGGCCTAAATGCAAAACGCTATGTGTGGCGGAAACCTAACACTGCACATCACCCTGAACACACCATCCCCACTGTGAAACATGGTGGTGGCAGCATCATGCTGTGGGGATGCTTTTCTTCAGCAGGGACAGGGAAGCTGGTCTGAGTTGATGGGAAGATGGATGGAGCCAAATACAGGGCAATCTTGGAAGAAAACCTGTTAGAGTCTGCAAAAGACTTGAGACTGGGGCGGAGGTTCACCTTCCAGCAGGACAACGACCCTAAACATAAAGCCAGAGCTACAATGGAATGGTTTAGATCAAAGCATATTCATGTAATAGAATGGCCCAGTCAAAGTCCAGACCTAAATCCAATTGAGAATCTCTGGCAAGACTTGAAAATTGCTGTTCACAGATGCTCTCCATCCAATCTGACTGAGCTTGAGCTATTTTGCAAAGAAGAATGGGCAAAAATTTCAGTCTCTAGATGTGCAAAGCTGGTAGAGACATACCCCAAAAGACTTGCAGCTGTAATTGCAGCGAAAGGTGGTTCTACAAAGTATTGACTCAGGGGGGCTGAATACTTTTGCACGCGACACTTTTCAGTTTTTTATTTGTAAAAAAATTTGAAAACCATGTATCATTTTCCTTCCACTTCACAATTATGCACCACTTTGTGTTGGTCTATCACATAAAATCCCAATAAAATACATTTACATTTGTGGTTGTAACGTGACAAAATGTGGAAAAGTTCAAGGGGTATGAAAACTTTTGCAAGCCACTGTATATCCATTGACTTGGCCTGTATAGGAAGTAAGTAAGTTTATTGGCCAAGTATTCACATACAAGGAATTTGCCTTGGTGCTCCGCCCACAAGTAACAACATGACATACAGTGATAGTTACGAATGACTCAGAAAACACTAAACATTAATAATAATAAAACATTAATGATAAAACACCATTGATCAAACATATGAACCAACAAAATATCAGATCAAAGGGAGGCTACAGATTTTTGGCTGTTGAGTAGAGCAACTACTCGTGGATAAAAACAGTTTTTATGTCCGGCTGTGGCAGCTTTGACAGTCCGGAGTCGCCTTCCAGAGGGAAGTGATTCAAAGAGTTTGTGGCGAGGGTGAGAGGGGTCAGAGATGATCTTGCCCGCTCGCTTCCAGGAAGGAACTGCAGATGCTGGTTTACATTGTAGACACACACAAAGTGCTGGAGTAACTTAGCGGGTCAGGCAGCATCTCTGGAGATAAGGAATGGGTGACATTTTGGGTCGAGACCCTTCTTGAAACTGAAACTTGAAACTCGACTCGAAACGTCACCCATTCCTTCTCTCCAGAGATGCTGCCTGTCCCGCTGAGTTACTCCAACATTTGGTGTCTGCCTGCAACTCTTTGCCTCCTTCCTTGTGTCACCACTGACCTCCAGCTGAGGATTGGAGTAAAATCCTCGTGCACTCGTTTTCAAATCCCTACAGCCGCCCTTCACCTGACCCCCAGTCCTCAGCATTGTCCAGCTGTGGAGCCTTCACGCCCACGTTGGTTTTGCGTACAGCGACTCGCCAGCAGCCTCACGAGAAGGTCCAGCCACGAGAGCTCAATAACAACTCCACAGTCAGACACACCAATTGGCCTTATCTACACACGGGTTATGATTGGTGAGAATATAGGTAAAAGAGGCTTCTGGAATAAACGTGACACAAGGTGTCTGGCTCAGCGAAGTGTCGTTTGTTCTTTGCTTCCTGTCGTGCGATTCAGTCGGTCCCTACACAGCCTTCCATATCTCGATTATCCCTGAGTTTAGTTGGAGAGCCGTTGGCTACCAAGATCCCAAGTTCTAGACTTCCCTCCTCTCTCCCCCCTCCTGCCTGTTTTAAAATGCTCCGCCAATTCTTGCAGTCTCCACACGCTCCTGCACATCTGCCCCATCATCGCATTACTTAGCTGGGCATCAGTGGAAACACTGAGGTGCCTTGCCAAGATTCTGCATCAGTCAATGTTGGTTGTGGAAGTCTCATCCACTTCAGTGATTTGGATTAATGTACTGAGCCGTCTTGGCATGCAGTTAGGACCCAACCATTTTGATATATTGTCTGCAGTGATGCCAGGCTAGGCTAGGCAAGGCTGGCACATTACCCTCCTGGAGTACATCTGGTTGAACAGCTGCATTGCTGGGTTGCTTGTTCCAATGCGATCTTTCTCATTCCAAGTTATTTAATAAGCCAAGCTTAAATTCTTCAGCTACAGTCGGGGAATCTGAATGTTGTATCCAGACCATTATCGCAATGCACCTGTTTACAAGTCCAGTGATTCAACAAAATGGCATTTGGTTTAGTATAGAGATACGGCGAGGAAACAGACGCTTTGAGTCACCGCGTGCACGCCGACCAACGATCACCCCGTACACTGGTACAATCCCACACACTAGGGACAGAAGCCAATTAACCTACAAACCTGAACCTCTTTGGGATGTGAGAGGAAACCGGAGTACCCGGAGAAAACCCACGCAGGTCATGGGGAGAACATACAAACTCTGTACAGACAGCACCCGCAGTCGGGATTGAACCAGCATCTCCGGAACCCTTGCCTTATCTTATCCAGCTTTCTCCCCCCCCCCTCCCCCTCTCCACTAGTCTGAAGAAGTCCGAACCCAAACATCTGTCTGTCCATTCCCTCCACAGATGCTGCCGGACACACTGAGTTCCTCCAGCACTTTGTGTTTTGCTCCATTATATAACCATATAACCATATAACCATAACAGCACGGAAACAGGCCATCTCGGCCCTTCAAGTCCATGCCGAACACTTTTTTTTAATTTTTTAATTTTTTTTTATTAATTCCCCCTAGTCCCATCTACCTGCACTCAGACCATAACCCTCCATTCCTTTCCCGTCCATATACCCATCCAATCTATTTTTAAAGGATAAAATCAAACCAGCCTCCACCACTTCCACTGGAAGCTCATTCCACACAGCTACCACTCTCTGAGTAAAGAAGTTCCCCCTAATGTTACCCCTAAACTTCTGTCCCTTAATTCTCAAGTCATGTCCCCTTGTTTGAATCTTCCCTACTCTCAATGGGAAAAGCTTATCCACGTCCACTCTGTCTAACCCGCTCATAATTTTAAAGACCTCTATCAAGTCCCGTCTTAACCTTCTGCGCTCCAAAGAATAAAGACCTAACTTGTTCAACCTTTCTCTGTAACTTAGTTGCTGAAACCCAGGCAACATTCTAGTAAATCTCCTCTGTACTCTCTCTATTTTGTTGACATCCTTCCTATAATTATGCGACCAAAATTGTACTCCATACTCCAGAATTGGCCTCACCAATGCCTTGTACAATTTTAACATTACATCCCAACTTCTATATTCAATGCTCTGATTTATAAAAGCCAGCACACCAAAAGCTTTCTTTACCACCCTATCTACATGAGATTCCACCTTCAGGGAACTATGCATAGTTATTCCTAGATCCCTCTGTTCAACTGCATTCCTCAATTCGCTACCATTTACCATGTACGTCCTATTTTGATTTGTCCTGCCGAGATGTAGCACCTCACATTTGTCAGCATTAAACTCCATCTGCCATCTTTCAGCCCACTCTTCCAAATGGCCTAAATCTCTCTGTAGACTTTGAAAATCTACTTCATTATCCACAACAACACCTATCTTAGTATCATCTGCATACTTACTAATCCAATTTTCCACACCTTCATCCAGATCATTGATGTACATGACAAACAACAGTGGACCCCTGAGGCACCCCACTAGTCACCGGCCTCCAACCTGACAAACAGCCATCCACCATTACTCTCTGGCATCTCCCATTCAGCCACTGTTGAATCCATCTTGCTACTCCACCATTAATACCCAACAATTGAATCTTCTTAACCAACCTTCCATGAGGAACCTTGTCAAAGGCCTTACTGAAGTCCATATAGACAACATCCACTGCTTTACCCTCATCGATTTCCCTAGTAACCTCTTCAAAAAATTCAAGAAGATTAGTCAAGCATGACCTTCCAGGCACAAATCCATGTTGACTGTTCCTAATCAGACCCTGCTTATCCAGATGCTTATATATATTATCTTTAAGTATCCTTTCCATTAATTTGCCCACCACTGACGTCAAACTAACAGGTCTATAATTGCTAGGTTTACTCTTAGAACCCTTTTTAAACAACGGAACAACATGCGCAGTACGCCCAATCCTCCGGCACTATTCCCATTCTAATGACATTTGAAATATTTTTGTCATAGCCCTGCTATTTCTATACTAACTTCCCTCAATGTCCTAGGGAATATCCTGTCAGGACCTGGAGACTTATCCGTTTTCATATTTTTCAAAAGTGTCCGCACCTCCTCTTCTTTGAATCTCATAGTTTCCATTGCTACTCTGCTTGTTTCCCTTACCTCACATAATTCCATATCCTTCTCCTTCGTAAATACCGAAGAAAGAAATTGTTCAATATCTCCCCCATCTCTTTTGGCTCTGCAGATAGCTGTCCACTCTGACTCTCTAATGGACCAATTTTATCCCTTGTTATCCTTTTGCTATTAATATAGCTGAGAAACCCTTTGGATTTACTTTCACCTTACTTGCCAAAGCAACCTCATATCTTCTTTTAGCTTTCTAATTTCTTTCTTAATATTCTTTTTACATATGATGAGTCTACTTCACTGTACCCAGCTTGATGTCCCTGCTGTCGGTGGGGACTTTGACCTGCAAGGCCAACATTTGCCTGTCTGTGAAGTTCGCTTCATACTTACTGTGCAAGTACAGTAACTTTACGCCATTCGATCCATTCGACTCAGAGACGTAGTTTCCGTAAAGATGGCACGGTGGTGCAGCGGGTAGTACCGCTGTCTCGCGGTGCCAGAGACCCAGCTCTGATCCTGATCTCAGGTGCTGCCTGCACGGCGTTCGCACGTTCTCCCTGTGACCATGTAGGTTTCCTCCAGGTACTCCGATTTCCACCCACATCCCAAAGACGTGCGGGTTTGTAGGTTAATTGGCCTCATTCAAGAAAGTGGATAACATGTCTGGATGAGAAAGTGGGATAACATAGAACTAGTGTGAACGGGTGATCAATGGTCAGCGTGGACTCGGAGTGCCGAAGGGTCTGTTTCCGTGCAGTATCTCTAAACTAATGGCACATGGATTTCTCTATCTGACCTACCCTTTATCCTTGATCTATGCACTGTTGATGGTGTATATATATGCTTCCTTGACTGGATAGCACATAAAAGATGTTCACCGTACCTCGGTACATGTGACAATAATCAACAAAGCACCTGAAGAAGGGTCTCGACCCGAAACGTCGCCTATTTCCTTCGCTCCATAGATGCTGCCTCACCCGCTGAGTTTCTCAGCATTTTTGTCTACCTTCGATTTTCCAGCATCTGCAGTTCTTTCTTTATACATTTTGCCTGCTTGGTTTGAAGTGGCTGGGCCATTTCTGTGTGAATAATGGCGTCTTTAGCCTTGGCAAACTGTTAGCATAAAAGTACAACCAATATGCGACATTTCTTGTGCTTCTATGGACATTAAATATAATTTATTTTTACAGCCAGTGTACCTTTTGCTAATGAATTCAATGAAAATAAGTTCTTGAAAGACTGGAAATTGTACTTCATCATTAACTAGCTTCGAGAACTGTATATCAGCACCAAATTAGGTCAAAATGGCAAGACTGAGAGTGCCCCTGCAGCCAATTAGATATCTGAAGTGAATCGGTGCGGAGAGAGAGTGCCAGAGTTAGTTAATGAATTGCTTCAGAAGAGTAACAAAGACGAAGGAAAAAAATAACAGTGGCAATTAAGGCAAAGATAGATGGCTTATTTCAGTTAAGTAAGCTCCTTTATCCCTATCTTTGATTAGAATTCACACTTCACATTGAATGCTTTTCAGTCAATGTAGAAGGTGATATGACTAGGTCTTAATTACATTGTAAACTGCTGTGCTAGGGTAGTGGATATGAATCCACTGATCCTGATATTAGTGTCTGCTCCTGCCTGCAAATTAGTTTCACAGCTAAATTATTTTATTTCAGGCCAGTCCTTCATTAGCTGTTGGTAGTTTTAGAGAGACAGCAGGGAAACAGGCCCTTCGGCCCACTGAGTCCATGTCGACCCATTGATCATCCGTTCACACTAGTTCTGTGATCCCACTTTCTCATCCACTCCCTACACATATCGGGCACAATTTTTACAGTTTAAGCTGCTAACTAACCTGCACGGCTTAAGAGAGTGGGAGGAAACCGCAGCACCCAGAGGAAACCAACATGGGAGAAGGTGCAAACTCCACACAGACAGCACCCAAGGTTAGACACCAAAGGTTAGATCGAACCCAAGATAGACACAAAATGCTAAAGTAATTCAGCAGGACAGGCAGCATCTCTGGAGAGAAGGAATGGGTGACGTTTTGGGTCGAGACACAAGAAGGGTTTCAACCCAAAACGTCACCCATTCCTTCTCTCCAGAAGATGCTGCCTGTCCTGCTGAGTTGCTCCAGCATTTTGTGTCTATCTTTGGTTTAAACCAGCATCTGCAGTTCTTTCCTACACATTAGGATCATACCCATGACTCGGGCGCTGTGAGGCAGCAACTCTACCAGCTGTGTCACTGTGCCACCCTTTACATATCTAAACATAAGGAATAGATGGATAGGAAATCTTCACAGGGCTATGGGCATAATGCAGGCAAATGGGACTAGCCCAGTGCGCAAACTTGGCTAGCATGGACCAGGAGGGCCGAGTGGCCTGCTTCTGTGCAGCACAGCTCTCTGACTCTAATAGATATAGCAACATCAATAGTTGGAGTGATTATCGTGCTGCTGCTCATACTAAATGGATCTTGAAGTCAAAGGAAGAAAAAAATTGAAATGTCAGAAATCTGTAACATGAAGCAAAAATGCCAAGATTTCTCAGCTGGGTTCCAGCAGAGGGAGGGGGAGGGGGCGGGGATCACGTATTTTCCCTGTTCACCTTCATCACAATAAAGGTAGAAACGTCACCCATTCCTTCTCTCCAGAGATGCTGCCTGTCCCGCTGAGTTACTCCAGCACTTTGTGTCTATCTTCTCTCCACAGATGCTGCCTGTCCCGCTGAGTTACTCCAGCTGTTTGTGTCTATCTTCTCTCCACAGATGCTGCCTGTCCCGCTGAGTTACTCCAGCACTTTGTGTCTGTCTTTGGTCATCAAAAATCGGACGAGCAGGTCAACAATCTCTGACCCTGCTGCTCACTCTTCCTTTGAACTGGTGTGCTGTGGGGAGACCAAGATGCTGAATCTACCCCCACAGCTACAACTAGAGCAGTGTTCAGCAGCAACTTCAAGGACGTTCTTGTGTTTTTGTGCCCTCAGCATGTTCACAGCCTGTGACTTAGTTCTTCTAGTTTTATAGTCCATAAACAGTGAAGAGCCAGCCACTAATGGAGCAATGATCATAGATAGAACCATGGAATTGTCTGAGCACAGGGGAGATAATTTGGCCCGTCAAGTCCAGACCATGTTAAGAGAGAAACAAATCATAAGAAACTTCTCTCGAGTGACAGTGAGTTAAGTATCTGTAGAGGGAAAGGAACTGTCACGGCTTTGGATGGAGACTCTATCAGGAATCCTATGCCGAACATAGAAACATAGAAACATAGAAAATAGGTGCAGGAGTAGGCCATTCGGCCCTTCGAGCCTGCACCGCCATTCAATATGATCATGGCTGATCAATATGATCATGGCTGATCACTGGATGGGCAATGTTACCGATGTTGGGGGAGACCAGAACCAGGGGCCACAGTTTAAGAATAAGGGGTAAGCCATTTAGAACGGAGACGAGGAAACACCTTTTCCTCACAGAGAGTGGTGAGCCTGTGGAATTCTCTGCCTCAGAGGGCGGTGGAGGCAGGTTCTCTGGATGCTTTCAAGAGAGAGCTAGATAGGGCTCTTAAAGATAGCGGAGTCAGGGGATATGGGGAGAAGGCAGAAACAGGGTACGGATTGTGGATGATCAGCCATGATCACATCAAATGGCGGTGCTGGCTCGAAGGGCCGAATGGCCTACTCCTGCACCTATTGTCTATTGGTTTATTGTCTATTGTGAAAGATAGACACAAAATGCTGGAGTAACTCAGCGGGACAGGCAGCATCTCCGGAGAGATGGAATGGGTGACGTTTCGGGTCGAGACCCTTCTTCAGACTGACTTCAGGCAATGAAGGACTCTGAGTTGTAGAAAGGAGGGAAGAGAAACAGGGTGGGTGGTGGGAGGGGAGATTGTGGGAGAAATGGGTGCACAATGCGGGGGAGGCGGGTGCACAGGAAAGGGTGATGGGCTAAGGAAGGTATTTTACTTGGATTTGGAGAATTCAATATTCGTACCGTTGCATTGCAAGCTATCCAAGCAGGATAGAAGGTGCTGTTCCTAGTTTGTGTGTCAATGGAGGAGGCCCAGCACAGAGAGGTCGGTAAGGGATGGGGAGTTAAGATGGGTAAGCACCTGGGAGATCCAGCAGGTCACAAATTCAGTGAAATGGTCGTTGAGTCTATGCTGGGTGTCACCAATCCTTGACATGGGTGTAAAGATTAGAGCAGGGAACTGAGGACATCAAGAGTCAAGAGTGTTTTATTGTCCTGTGTCCCAGATAGGACAATGACATTCTTACTTGCTGCAGCACAACAGAATATGTAAACATAATACAGAACGGGAGATAAAGTTCATTGTGTCTATAGACCATAGACCATATATACTCAATAAATAAACAGATATAGTGCAATAATACTGTTATTGTTCAGAGATTATTTGATGTAGTGTTTAATAGCCTGATGGCTGCGGGGAAGTAGCTATTCCTGAACCTGGACGTTACAGATTTCAGGCTCCTGTACCCTTCTTCCCGATGGCAACGGAGAGATGAGTGTGTGGCCAGGATGGTGTGGGTCTTTGATAATAATAATAATAATAATAGATTTTATTTATAGGCGCCTTTCACAAAGTCTCAAGGACACCTTACAAAGTTTAACAAATAGTGTAGAAACATGTAAGCGGAATGAAATAATAGCAAAGACATCACCAGAACACAAATTAAAGATAGAATTAAATCCAAAAACAAAATCAAAAACACAATATGGAAGAGAGAGCAGCGGCTGCTAAAGCGTGCCAGCGTCCACTCTCCCTTCCGACCGCCATCTTGGACAAAGACTAACATAGACACTACACATTACACACAAAATCATCCCCCCACAAAGATTGCCACTGTGGGGGAAGGCACAATGTCCAGTCCCCAACCCCAGTTCACCCAAAGTCAGGCTTTGATGATGTTGGCATCCTTTTGAGGCTGACGAGATAGTTCCCTTCGATCCTGTGTTGAAGATTATGGAGGAGGAAGTGTTGCTGCCAATTTCTACTGATTGTTGGTCTGCTGATGAGGAAGTCAATGATCCACTTACACAGGCATGAGTTTGGTAACGTAGAAATATAGAAAATAGCTGCAGGAGTAGGCCATTCGGCCCTTCGAGCCAGCACCGCCATTCAATATGATCATGGCCGATCATCCAAAATCAGTACCCCGTTCCTGCTTTCTCCCCACATCCCTTGATTCCGTTAGCCCTAAGAGCTATGTCGAACTCTCTGTTGAAAACATCCAGTGAATTGGCCTCCACTGCCTTCTGTGGCAGAGAATTCCCACAGATTCACAACTCTCTGGGTGAAAAGGTATTTCCTCAATCTCAGTCCTAAATGGACGGCCCCTTATTCTTACACCGTGACCCCTGGTTCTGGACTCCCCCAACATTGGCGTAAGTTTGGAGGGGGTGATGGTATTGAATGCCAGGCTGTTGTCTATGAACAACATGATGTCCATATGTATGTACGTGTACTTATTGTCCCAGGTAGTCCGGAAAGTATGTCGACGTGGAAATTGTTGATTTTGATCATTTTTAAAGGAGGTAATTAATTTCAGTTTTTTTTGCTATTTATGGAGAGGTTGGAAAGGATTCAGGCTGTGAACTGAAAATAAAATCCCAGCTTGTATTAGCTACATGATGCAGACAATTGTGCGCATATTTACACTGTTTAGTTGTGCGCTACTGACGAATGATGATGGATTTAATGACTCTGGCAAGATGACAAAATATGCGCGATTCAAGTATAATACAAACATGTTAGGAGGAAAATAGATCAGCGCCTGTAATAACATCAAAACAGGAAAGCAATTAAGAGATCAGAAAGAGATAAGCGTGTGAGCATAATGTAGACGGATACCCTTATGTGTCCTGGAGGGAGAGATCAAAGCTTTGTAATTAGCATAAGAGTGGAATACAAATCAATGATCAGTTATATTCCAGGATTTGTTTTATCATTTATCCAAACCTGGTGCATGAATTAATTATAACTGAGTTAATGAGCAGTATTTTGCGTCTAATGACAACAATACATATTGTACTGATTTGTACTGTAAATACATGGTTCACCCCTCCCTAGACCGGTGCACCACTTGCAACTTGGGGAGGGTTGGGGCAGAAGGGTTCAAGCATCCACTTCTGATGAAAATGGGGAATTGGTCACTCGTAAACAGTTTGTACACGACACTACTTTAGTAGAGGGGTTGGGAAATCTTCCACTGCAGATTGACTGCAAACTCCGCACAGACAGCACACGTGGTCAGTATCTAACCCGGGTCTCTGGCGTTGTGAGGCAGCGACTCTACCCGCTGCGTCACCGTGCCGCCCTTTCCGTGTGGCGTGTGGCTTCAGACTACTTGTACTCCGCCCAGCACCCCAATGATGCACACCAGAGAATCTTAGTACAGAGAATCGTACCGCACAGGAACAGGCCCTTCGGCCCACAATGTCTGTGCTGAACGTGATGCCAATAGACAATAGGTGCAGGAGTAGGCCATTCGGCCCTTCGAGCCAGCACCACCATTCAATGTGATCATGGCTGATCATCCCCAATCAGTACCCCGTTCCTGCCTTCTCCCCATATCCCTGACTCCGCTATCTTTAAGAGCCCAATCTTGCTCTCTCTTGGAACTATCCAGAGAACCGGCCTCCACCGCCCCTCTGAGGCAGAGAATTCCATAGACTCACAACTCTCTGTGAGAAAAGTGTTTCCTCGTCTCCGTTCTAAACGGCTTACCCCTTATTCTTAAACTGTGGCCCCTGGTTCTGGACTCTTCGAACATCGGGAACATGTTTCCTGCCTCTAGCGTGTCCAACCCTTAATAATCTTATATATTTCAATAAGATTCCCTCTCATCCTTCTAAATTTCAGAGTATACACAACCCAGCCGCTCCATTCTCTCAGCATATGACAGTCCCGCCATCCCGGGAATTAACCTTGTAAACCTACGCTGCACTCCCTCAATAGCAAGAATGTCCTTCCTCAAAGACCAACTCTCGGCCTGTCTGCGCATAAGCCATATCCCTCCATTCCCTGTATATCCACATGCCTATCCAAACATATGTTGAATGCCACTGTATCTGCCCCCATCACTACACCTGGCTGCATGTTTCAGGCAGAGTCATAGAGTGATACAGTGTGGAAACAGGCCCTTCAGCCCAACCTGCCCATACTGGCCAACATGTCCCAGCTACACTAGTCATAGAGTGATACAGTGTGGAAACAGGCCCTTCGGCCCAACTTGCCCACACCGGCCAACATGTCCCAGCTACACTAGTCCCACCTGCCTGCGATTGGTCCATATCCCTCCAAACCTGTCCTATCCATGTACCTGTCTAACTGTTTCTTAAACATTGGGATAATCCCAGCCTCAACTACCTCCTCTAGCAGCTTGTTCCATACACCCACCACCCTCTGTGTGAAAAAGTTACCCCTCAGATTCCTATTAAATCTTTTCCCCTTCACCTTGAACCTATATCCTCTGGTCCTCGATTCCCCTACTCTGGGCAAGAGACTCGGTGTGTCTAGTTTATATATATATTTGCAAATCTATTTCTCTCACTCTGCTGTTGGCATGTATTTTGGCTAAATAGTGTAGATTAATGTTTGAATTGTGCTGTTGACCCAAACAGAGCTATAAACCCAGCAATTCAATCACGGTAATGCCCACAATTACTTTCGACCATTGTTCACAGCCCCTGGGCATTATCTGCCTGTAAATGTGCCATCTATATTAAAAATATATATATTTACATGCTTGAAAATGAATTAATTGACAAATGTTTACAAAATGATGATATGCCGTGTGCTATTTATTCATGAAGACTTCAACAATAGAGGACCTTTGGCAGATGCTATGGTTCACTGGCACTTTGGGAAAGTATTCCACTTGAGTGCACTGTTCTTACGTTGAAGTTCATTTTCACTGTTCTGGCTAATTTGGGTCTTTCGACGCTCATCACATGCAAGGAAACTTTTGCATATATCGCCTCGGGAAAGAAAGTGAACGCCAGTACTGCTCTTTACTGATCTAGTTACCCTGCAAATTAATGTCAAGTGTGTTTAATTGTCATTCTTCTTCTTGCGAATGAAACATAAACCAAAGGAATAGTTAGATCTCAAGCCGGTTGTTGCCTCTGTTGGCGTCAATGTCTGCCAGGCCCTGACACAGCTCCATTTGGTGGGTGGTAGAGCGGGCACCCAGAGATGACGTGGTTGGCTGTCTGTTGTTCTGCTCCGCATTCACAGGCTGGGCTCTGGCGGAGCCCCCATCTCCACACGCTGGCGTTGAAACGCCCAACTCCAGTACCAAGTCTGTTGAGCTTCACCCATGCTCCTCTGGGGAGGTCAGACCCTGGACAGCTTTTATCTGTCATAATTGTCATGTGTTCTGGCAATAGAACAATGGATTGTTCTCCGTGGATTGTCACCTTGTCGTGGTGGAGAAGCTTGTGTGGTCCTGAGATCCTGAGAGCGATGCCGTCTGGAGCTATGCTCCTGGTAGGGCCACCCATGGCGGTAAGGTCAAGGGGGAGGTCTCTGACAAAGAGCAATCCAACCAAGACCTCAACGGTGGAACAGGCGGAGGACGATGGCTGACCTTAGTGGAGCGTCACAACGGCTGGGAAGGCGGATGAAGGCTGCGGCAGAAAAGGGTCTCCGGTCGTCTTGAACTCCATGCCACTGGATCCTGACCCAGATCTGTCAAGGACCGTGGGGTGACTGTCTGTGCACCAGTCTCCCCACGTTAAACAAAGTCACGCACAGGCATCCTCCATAAAGGGAATAGCACCCTGGAGACATCCATGGTTGGTCATGACCGCAGGGGGCCTAAGAAGATCGACGATAGAACAATTAAATTCCTACTTGGAGAAAAGGAATGGGTGACGTTTCGACTCAGACCCTTCCTCAGATATCCGACAGTCTGAAGGAGGGTCTCGACCCAAAACATCACCCAATCCTTCTCTCCAGAGATGCTGCCTGTCCCGCTGAGTTACTCCAGCATTTTGTGTCTATCTTCGGTGTGAACCAGCACCTGCAGTTCCTTGTGGCCCATGATGAACATGCGTGCTAGGTTAGAGTGGCCAGTCACAAAAGCACTGACTATCACTTAATTCTGGCTTTCCGTGCATGATTCAGCATAGATAGCAGTTTTGTCGATGCTATGCCAATTATAATTCATGGAAAGTCAAAGAAAAATCACATTTTTTGCAGAGGGTTTATTTGCCGAGCCCCAAGATAGACCCAAAAAGCTGGAGTCACTCAGCAGCATCTCTGGAGAGAAGGAATGGGTGACGTTTCAGGTCGAGACCCTTCTTCAGACTGAGCCCAAGGTCCATCTCATGGTGAACAAACTAGAGGATTGTCTCTGTAACAAAGATGTGACCAGGTGGTACTTGGCCAGGCATTGCCACTCACGCTATTTTCTCCTTTCTCTTTCTCTAGGCAGTTGCTCATTTGATGACCATTACAGCAACTGTGGATACATCCTGGCCCTTGGGACCAATGGATTCAACTGGGAGCAGATCAAACACCTGGGAAAGGCCGTCCCTGGACCCATCCATGCCAACAGGTGAGTGACCATGACAACAAATGATAAGCAAGTGTGATGTGATGTGTACTACTCCAGTGATGGACACATGAAAGGTGAGGATAATTCACGGCATAGCAATCATATGGGCTGCCTTGTCCAAGGTGTTCTCAATATCCATGGTTCATAGGTCATAGGAGCAGAATTAGGCCGTTCAGCCCATCAAGTCTACTCCGCCAATCAATCATGGCCGAACTATCTCTCCCTCAACCCCATTCTCTTGCCTTCTCCGCACAACCCCTGACACCCGTACTAATCAGGAATCTATCTATCTCTGCCTATAAATATGTACAGAAGGTGCTGGAGTACCTCAACACATCAGGCCCATAACCCCTGGCACCCGTACTAATAACGTACCCGTCAATCTCCGCCTTTAAAAATACCCAATGACGTGGCCACCACAGCCCTTTGTGGCAATCAATTCCACAGATTCACCACACTCTGATGAAGGAAATTCCACCAGCTCCATTCTGAAGGTACGCCCTTTTATCCTGAGGCTGTGCCCTCTGGATCCAGACTCTCCCACTAGTGAAAACATCCTCTCAACGTCCACTCTATCCAGGCCTTTCACTGGTGATGACAATTTCATTGAATGTTACAGCTAGATGGTTTGACTCTCCCTCTTGTTGAATATGGGCATTGCTTTTCCTTTTTATAGAATCGGAGCGTCACACATTGTGGAAACAGGCCCTTCGGCCCATCTTGCCCACACCTGTCAACATGTCCCAGCTACACTAGTCCCACCTGACCGCGTTTGGTACATATCCCTCCAAACCTGTCCTATCCATGTACCTGTCCAACTTTCTTAAACATTGGGATAGTCCCAGCCTCAACTACCTCCTCTGGCAGCTCGTGCCATTATATGCCGTTTTCTAGCTGTTTTCTGCCATTACTAGCTGCTGATGTTGGTGAGTTGCCGCTGCAATGCAGGCAGGAATGTTTCATCCACAGGGAAGTTGCAAAGGGAATTGAACATTGTGCAATCATCAGCAAATATCCTCACTACCGACCTCTGAAGGAAGGTGACCGATGAAGCTGATGAATTATATAATCACTCCGAGCTTCTCTGGGCTTTTGTGTTCTAGGTGGAGTTTAACCTTAACGGATAATAATCTATTACTCACTTAGATGACATTTGGTGAAATGTTAAATGTAAATGAGGCAAGTTTTATTTTTAAGAGAATGATTATTCTGGAAATAGAACATAACCAAGGTGACAAGGGACATCAAACGACACAGTCAAAAATACTTCATTAAAAATCTCCAACAAGGAAGCTTTCCGCCTCTATAATGTTTCCCTGAGTCGACGTGTCTGGAAACCATACCTACAACAGTAATTGTTGGCATTAAACATGTATTGTAACTGGAGCTTCAATCTAACAACGAGAGCACAGTGGTGCAGCTGGCAGAACTACTGCCTCATAGAGTCAGAGACCCAGGTTTGATTCTGACCTCGGGTGCTGTCTGTGTGGAGTTTGCATGTTCTCCCTGTGACCACGTCGGTTTCTTCCGGGTGCTTCGGATAAAACCCCCAGGGTCACAGTGAGAACCTGTAAACTCCACACAGACAGCACCTGTAGTCAGGATCGAACCCGGGCTTGTGGTGCTCTGAGGCAACATTGGATGCTCTTGGCTCACCCAGGTAACGTTACCAAGGACTGAATCACCTTCACAAACAACCCTTTGTCCAACATTGGTATCGCATTATTGTTGTTACATGAAGAGATATCCAGTGAAAAGCTGATCAAATCACAGCTCTCCTCATTTGAGGAAGGACATTCTTGCTATTGAGGGAGTGCAGCGTAGGTTCACCAGGTTAATTCCCAGAATGGCAGGACTGTCATATGATGAAAGAACGCATCGACTGGGCTTGTATTCACTGGAATTTAGAAGGATGAGAGGGAATCTTATAGAAACATATAAAATTCTTAGAGGATTGGACAGGCTAGATGCAGGAAACATGTTCCCGATGTTGGGGGAGTCCAGAACCAGGGGTCACAGATTAAGAACAAGGGGTAGGCATTTAGGACTGAGATGAGTAAAAACGTTTTCACCCAGAGAGTTGTGAATCTGTGGAATCCTCTGCCACCAAACGCAGTGGAGGCCAATTCACTGGATGTTTTCAAGAGAATGTTAGATTTAGTTCTTAGGGCTAACGGAATCAAGGGATATGGGAAAAAGCCAGAACAGGGGACTGATTCTGGATAATTAGCCATGATCATATTGAATGGCGGTGCTGGCTCGAAGGGCCGAATGGCCTACTCCTGCACCTGTTGTCTATGTTCCTGCTATACATGAGTACAATCAAGCCGTGTGCAAGTTCTGCTGAGTTACTCAGCATTTCATATCTATCTTTGGTGTAAACCAGCATCTGCAGTTCCTTCTTACACACTAAGTACAATAGGAAATGCAAAGATAAAGATATCAGTGCAGAACATGGCGTTATAGCTAGAGAGAAAAAGTGCAGTGTTGGCAATGAGGTAGGTTGGAAGATCTAGACCACGCCCCCACTTATAGGAGGACCATTCAGTAGTCTGCTGGGTGGGAAGAGGCTGTTCGTGAACCTGCCGCAACCTTTTGTATCTTCTATCCGACGGGAGAGGGTAGAAGTGGGAATGACTGGTGTGAGAAAGGGCTTTGATTCTGTCGGCTGCTCTGCCAAGGCAGCGAGAGGTGTAGATGGAGTCAATGGTGGGGAATCTTGGTTGGCAGGGTAACCCCGGCATTCTTTCTCTCTCTATCCCTCCCCCCACCCAAGTCGCACCAGCTTCTCGTTTTCACCCAACAAACAGCTAACAATGGCCTGTTTCCTTTATCATCGTTACCTTTTTGCATATCTTCATTCATTGTTCTTTATCTCTCTACATCATCGTCTGTATCTCTCGTTTCCCTCATCCTTAACCAGTCTGAAGAAGGGTCTCGACCTGAAACGTCACCCATTCCTTCTCTCCAGAGATGCTGCCTCAACCGCTGAGTTTCTCCAGCATTTTTTGTGTGTGTTTCTTTTGTTTTCACTATCATAGGTGTGATTTATGTATAACTTTGCATAGTTTATGTTTTTGTCTATTGTCTGAGTCTATGAGCCTGAGATGCTGCTGCAAGCACGATTTCCACTCTACCTGTAACTGTAACTCATTGTACAGATCTCATTAACTGGAATAAATTCTTCACTTTGACAATAAACTCAACGTGACCGAGCTACCCAACATCCCTGACATTCTCTCAGTAACAATACATAACTCCTCTTCCAACTTCAGTTTGCTAATTCATGCTAATGCAATTTATTTCCTCTCATTTCCCCTAATTTGATCCATTATCACCTCACTTCCAATTTCACACGATTTTAACCCCTTTAAATTTACATCCACTTGCTAGAAAAAGCCTTTGTCATACTTTGTACCACTTTCTCTGCTTTGTGCAAATTCTCCCATTTACATGTTTACTTTCCGATACCTCGTTAGTTCAGCGTGAGTAGAACAGACAATGTGATGAATGTGGAACCAGGAAGTCCTCTGTCCTTCTGTTGCCGAGAAGTCATATTTATAACATGTCCTGAAGTTCCAGACAGACATCTCAATTGGTTAAGAAGGAACTGCAGATGCTGGAAAAATCAAAGATAGACAAGAATGCTGGAGGAACTCAACGGGTGATGCAGCATCTATGGACCCGAAACGTCGCCTATTCCTTCGCTCCATAGATGCTGCCTCACCCACTGAGTTTCTCCAGCATGTTTGTCTACTCTCAATTGGTTAGATACTTTTGGGAACTGAATAACTGGTCTAACCTGAAAGAGAATAGATCTGGACATGAGGGAGAGATAATTAAAGATTATTTGCTTACAGAATTTAATGAATAGTTAAAATCTGTACAAGATGTTGAGAGTTATGTTGTATAGCAAATTCTGGCAAGAGTCACAAGTGGCATTAAGATCTTGAGAGTCTTGAAGCCCCATGTTTGGTGACCCTGACTGCTCGGTATTGCCTACGGTTTTAGTTTAGAGATACAGCGCGGAAACAGGCCCCTTCGGCCCACTGAGTCTGCACCGACCAGCGATCCCTGTACACTAGCACTATCCTACACACACTATGGACAATTTATAATCATACCAGGCCAATTATCCTGCAAACCTGTGGAGCGTGGGAAGAATCCGGAGCACCCGGAGAAAACCCACGCAAGTCACAGAGAGAATGTACAAACTCCATACAGACGGCACCCGTGGTCAGGATTGAACCCGGGTCTCTGGTGCTGTGAGGCAGAAACACTACCGCTGCGCCACCGTGCCACCCGATGTTTAAACTTCTTTTAAGGCATTAAAAACTGTTCAACTTAATAAGTAAAATAAATTACAAATACAATAACCTTAAATCTACGTTAACTACCGGGAATAAATATTAAAATTAAAGCAGAAACTGCGAATGTCAAGTGTAAAGAGGCGTCATAACACACTGTGTCTTTACTACTGTTTATTCATGATACACATACTTTACTGCTCTAGCTGTTCGTGGTCTGTCACCGGAACCAGAAAGAGAGAGCACTGGGTGGGAAGGTTGTAATTATACTGGTGATGTGGGGAGTGGTTAGTAGTGGTGAGGTCACTATGTTAAAGGTACATGCACATGTCATCTACATCCTTCCCCTTGGAAATAAAAAGCAATGCAGTAGTGACAGGGCGACCACGTCTCATACGCTACGAGCAGGTGAGCAAACAGTTAAGCAAAATCACCATAACGGACAGGCGGCCTGACCACCCGCCCGGACCGGGTACGCAGCTCGCCATCTCCCCCCTCTGCAGGAGGAACTTGAGTAGGAGCAGGCGCGGGTCAGAGAACCGGGGAACCGGGAGGAGAAAGAGAAAACGGAGACGGAGCAGGGGAAGCAGGAGCAGTAGCGGGAAGACGGGCAGGTGAGGGAGGACTGGCCGGTGGAGAGCGGGGCATACGTGGAGGGGCAGGCAACGTGGCAGACAGTGGGGGGGAGTAGGGGTCTGCAGGCGGCAGCGGGGGCTCGTTAACCAGCCGCAGATGTTGGCGGGACCGGCGGTAAATAGTACCGTCATGGTCGACTAGATAGGACCGCGGCGAACCAGCAATACCGACGACGATGGCAAGCCTGGGGTGACCGGAGGGGGACTGCATCTGGACGACTTGGCCAGGGAACAGAGGCGGGAGGGGACGGCAGGACAGCTCGTGGGAGCGTTTTTGGATTTCTTGCTTGAGGGCAATGCGCTCCCAGACAGCAGCGGGCTGGAGAACAGAGGGAACGAGGGACCGCTGGGTCACCGGGATCGGAGGTCTCGTAGTGCGAGACATCAGCCGTTGTGCTGGGGAACCCAATGCAGTGTCGCGGCAAATGTTCCGAAGGTTGAGGAGGGCCAGGTAAAAGTCAGAATGGGACAGTCTACAATGTTCCAGCAAGTCCTTAGCACTGCGGACAGCGCGCTCTGCCAAGCCGTTGCTTTGTGGGTACTCTGGGCTGCTGGTATAGTGTTGGAAGTTCCAGCTGGCAGCGAAACGCCGAAATTCGGCACTCGAGAACTGGCTGCCGTTGTCCGATTGAAGACTTGCCGGGGTGCCAAAGGTTCCGAAGTGTTGGCGCAGCCTCCCGATAATGGCCGAAGAGGTGAGGGAGTGCAGCCGGTCAACCTCGAACCAGCTGGAGTACGAGTCCACAAGAACCAGGAAGTGCTTGCCACGCCACTCAAAAATGTCAGCGGCGACGGTCATCCAGGGCAGCTCGGAGGCAGGCTGTTGCAGAAGCGGCTGCCGTTGCTGATGGGGAGCGAGGCTATTGCAGACAGAGCTCTCGTGGGAAGCCAGTTCCTGCTCCTCGCCGATGGGGAGTGAGGCTATTGCAGACAGAGCTCTCGTGGGAAGCCAGTTCCTGCTCCTCGCCGAATGTTAAACAACCTTGCGCGAGCTGATAGCGCGCTTGGTTCACAGTTCCAGCCTGAGGAACTCCCTTTGTCTGATACAAGTTCCTCCCAGGGGGAGACCAGCATATTTTCAGTGTTGAATGCACCTGCACTGATAACGGACCCTTCGGTTCGCGTTACAGTCAACGGCTCGACCTTCAACGCCAAACTCGACACGGGGGCCGTGACCAATGTAATGTCAATAGGCCTCTTCAAGAAGATAAGGACTGATGAGAAAGTTACTCCCGATCACTCCCTGTTGCATGCCTACGGGGGAAGCGTGCTCATTCCGGTCGGGAGGGCTACCCTGCACTGCAAGGTACTGCGTTCCTCTCGGCCCCTCACTTTTTATCTACTGGATACTAACAACATCACCCTGTTGGGCGCCCGGGCGTGCCAGGACCTCAGCTTGGTCTCTTTCCACCGTGATATCCACCAGGTGCGGACCCTTATGGACCCCCTGCGCGAATATCCTGACCGTTTTGATGACAAGCTGGGCAAGCTGCCCTGCAGCTACAAGATCGTTGTCGACCCCGGTGTTGAACCTATGGTCCGTCCACCGCACCGCGTCTCCTTCGCCATGAAGGACAAGGTGGAATTAACGCTGCTCAACATGGTTACCATGGGCATCCTGAAGGATGTGAGCGAACCCACCTGGTGGGTCTCCACCATGGTTGTTGCTGCGAAAAAGGACAAAAGTGAAATTCGCATTTGCATCAACCCCAAAGACCTGAACCTTGCCATCAGACGCCCTCATTACCCCATGCGAACAGTGGAGGACGTCGCTGCGCAGGTTGGCCCGGCCACTGTCTTCTCGGTCCTCGATGCCAAGAGCTCCTTCTGGCAGATACCGCTGGACGAGCGGTCCTCCTACCTGACTACCTTCAGCACGCCCTTCGGCAGGTTCCGATTCCTCCGCATGCCATTCGGGATCAACTCTGCCAGCGAGGTTTTCCAGCGGACGATGGAGCAGCTGTTCTCCGGTCTGCCATGTGCTATCATCGTTGACGACATCCTGGTCTACGGTAAGGACGTTGCTGAGCACGATCTCCACCTCCGTCAAGTCCTGGACCGGGCCCGTGAAATCAACCTCAAACTAAACCCAAAAAAGTGCCGTTTCCGCGTCCCGGAGGTCACCTATGTGGGCCACGTCTTTACCGCATCGGGGCTGAAGCCTGACCCGCAGAAGACAGCCGCAGTCTCCGGGATGTCTTCGCCCACCGACGTGCCCAGCCTGCAGCGTTTCCTGGGCATGGTTAATTACCTGGGGAAGTTCATCCCCGACCTCAGCGAGCTGAGCGCGCCCCTGAGGGAGTTGATCAAAAAGGACACTGCCTGGGCCTGGCTCCCGCATCACCAGAAAGCTTTTGACATTCTGAAGTCCAGGCTGGCCAGTACCCCCACTCTCCAATTCTTCGATCTGCAGCGTCCCATTGCTCTTACCTGCGACGCCTCCAAGTTCGGTCTTGGTGCTGCTTGCCTGCAGCTCCACGATGGCCTGCAGCTGCCTGTTTCCTACGCTTCCCGCACCATGACCCCTGCCGAGCAGCGCTATGCTCACATAGAGAAGGAGCTGCTTGCTGTGGTGTTTGCCTGCTCCAAGTTCAAGGACTATATTCTGGGCAACAGCTTCACGATCGAGACCGACCATCAGCCGCTGGTCTCTATCCTCAACAAGCCGATCCACGTTGCCTCGTCCCGTTTGCAACGCATGATGTTGCAGCTCCAGCGTTTTACGTTCAAAATTGTAAATCGCAAGGGCAAGGACATGTTTGTGGCCGACACGCTGTCCCGCGCACCGCTAACGTCCACCGATCGCCATCCATATGAATCCTCTGACCTGATGGTGCTCAATGTCAACATTGTGCCTTCCCAGCAGATGCAGTCCCTGGTCAGCAACACTGCCAAGGATCCTGCCCTGCAGCAGCTTGCCAACGTCATCAGGCAGGGCTGGCCAGACCGTCGTTCATCCTTGCCGCCTGGAGTCGTGCCCTACTTCCTGGTCCGTGACGAACTCGTGCTGCATGACGGTGTGGTAAAGGGACACAAGGTCGTTGTGCCTGCTGCCCTGCATGACCAATACTTTCAGACGGCCCATCGCGGTCATCCTGGGGCCGAGGCCACCCTGTCCCAGGCCCAGAGTTTGTTCTACTGGCCCAGCATGGCCCAAGACATCCGGCTGCAGAGAAATGGTTCAATTTCCTGCAAAAGTTGCACGTTTTTCCCAGTGCAGGGCACACATTAGACTGATGGGAGGTAAAGTTGCAGTTGGGGCACCTACCCCCGGGTGCAGGGGACTCCCGTTGCCGTTGCGGGACAGTGTTCCGCCGGCGGCCAGCAACACTGGTAAAGTTAATGTCATGATCAGCAGACGACACCGCCGAGGCGACAGCCTCAGCCATGCGGGAGGCGTGCAGAGCATCGGCTAAAGACAGGTCGTGCTTCCGCAGAAGTTCAGCCCTTAGTTTTTCATCTTGAAGACCATACACTAAAATGTCCCGGGTCAGTTGATCGGGGGTCAGCGTGTCCAGGCTGCAACGCCTGGCCAGTTGACGCAACGCGGCGATATAGTTATCGAATGACTCTCCAGAGATCTGACGCCGGGTGAACATTTTAAAACGCTCTAGAATGCAGTTAGTGGGGATGTCGCACATAGCGGTAAACTTAGCCATAAGACATATCGGGTCCTGAGCATCTTCACCTGCACCATAGACAAACGACTCAGCCTGTTCCAGGGCATCAGGACCAGCCAGGTTGAGAAGAAGAGAAGCCCGTGTAGCAGGGATGGCAGCAGGATGGGCGATCGTGGCGTAGTGTTGAAAATCACGTCTAAAGACACCCCACCGATGGGCAATGTCCGAGTCGAAGACAAGCATGTCGGGTTTGCGGCAAGAAGTAGCCATGGCACGGGAGATTAAAAAATGGGGAAACGGGTCCAAAGTAAAGAAAACCCGATAAACTGGAGGCGCAAAGGTACGATGCTGACACCATGTAAAGAGGCGTCATAACACACTGTGTCTTTACTACTGTTTATTCATGATACACATACTTTACTGCCCTAGCTGTTCGTGGTCTGTCACCGGAACCAGAGAGCGAGCACTGGGTGGGAAGGTTGTAATTATACTGGTGATGTGGGGAGTGGTTAGTAGTGGTGAGGTCACTATGTTAAAGGTACATGCACATGTCATCTACCAATGAAACAGAGCTACATGGCGGCGAACGATCAGTGCAGCCTGTGCCACTGCCGGGTGATGAGGGGCAAGTATAGACAAAAATAGGTGCAGGAGTAGGCCATTCGGCCCTCCGAGCCAGCACCGCCATTCAATATGATCACAGCTGATCATCCAAAATCAGTACCCCGTTCCTGCTTTGTCCCCATTTCCCTTGATTCGGTCAGCCCTAAGAGCTAAATCTAACTCTCTCTTGAAAACATCTTGATACAAAAGGCATCTGCCAAATTCAGAACAATCCTGGCTGGTGCTTAACAACTGGCTGGTGCTAAGATAATACATAGATACATAGAAAATAGGTGCAGGAGTAGGCCATTCGGCCCTTCGAGCCTGCACCGCCATTCAATATGATCATGGCTGATCATCCAACTCAGTATCCCGTGCCTGCCTTCTCTCCATACCCCCTGATCCCTTTAGCCACAAGGGCCACATCTAACTCCCTCTTAAATATAGCCAATGAACTGGCCTCAACTACCCTCTGTGGCAGAGAGTTCCAGAGATTCACCACTCTCTGTGTGAAAAAGTTTTTCCTCATCTCAGTCTTAAAGGATTTCCCCCTTATCCTTAAGCTGTGACCCCTTGTCCTGGACTTCCCCAACATCGGGAACAATCTTCCTGCATCTAGCCTGTCCAACCCCATAAGAATTTTGTACGTTTCTATAAGATCCCCTCCCAATCTCCTAAATTCTAGCGAGTATAAGCCAAGTCTATCCAGTCTTTCTTCATATGAAAGTCCTGACATCCCAGGAATCAGTCTGGTGAACCTTCTCTGCACTCCCTCTATGGCTATAATGCCCTTCCTCAGATTTGGAGACCAAAACTGTACGCAATACTCCAGGTGTGGTCTCACCAAGACCCTGTACAACTGTAGTAGAACCTCCCTGCTCCTATACTCAAATCCTCTTGCTATGAAGGCCAACATACCATTCGCTTTCTTCATTGCCTGCTGCACCTGCATGCCTACTTTCAATGACTGGTTAATGAGTTCCTCCTGCTGCTCACTACACTGTTCCACACTCCAGCATCTGCACTCTCTCCTTTCCCATCATTCCAGCAACAACCCTCGTAGTTTTGCCTAAAAACAAAAAGATCTTGCTGCACAAAATTAAAAACGAGAGCTGACCAAAATGAAGGATTTATTCCAGTTAATGAGATCTGAATGCATAATGCGAGCGTGCCAAGAAATTAAATCTGTAAGTTTGGGTTTAGGAATACCAAGTAATGCATGCTGCAAGAAGCGAAATTAGAATATTATGCACATTTAAAAATTCAAGAGGCTTAGCAAGGATGCTAGAATCCAAATGAAAAATTAATTAGGTAATTAACTTCAATATTACAGGTAATAAAATTAAATGAGTATATAGCATCATTGTGTCAGTAGATAGCACCCAACAAGACATCGCATTGTCAAAGCAATGTGCAGGGATCACCATGCAATTCTTATTTAGGTTTGGGAAGCACCAGGAGACAATCATTCATTTCTTCCTACTCTAAGATTGTGTGTTGTTCTTTTAACAAAGTTATACTTGCTGTCAAATGGGATTGTTTTAATTTTATGGCTATTGAAAAGGCAGTAAAAGTAATTTCAAAGTAGCTATCACTTGGAGCCGACTGTTGCTTGCCACAGTGTGTGGGAATGAGCTTCAGATGCTGGTTTACACCGAAGATAGACACAAAATGCTGGAGTAACTCAGCGGGGCAGGCAGCATCTCTGGAGAGAAGCAATGGGTGATGTTTTGGGTCGAGACCCTTCTTCAAGACCCAAGAAGGAACTGCAGGCGGAACTGAAAAAGGGTCTCGACCCAAAACGTCACCCATTCCTTCTCTCCAGAGATGCTGCCTGTCCCGCTGAGTTACTCCAGCATTTTGTGTCTACCTTCTGTTGCTTGTCAAACTTGTACACAGTTGGACATGAGGAACATATAACTGCCGTATAAATCTTGAAAAAAAAATTTAATCAGTAACTGGTGATAAAAAATCACAATATGAAATTGAAATAAGAGCATTGAAGGTAGACAAAAATGCTGGAGAAACTCAGCGGGTGAGGCAGCATCTATGGAGCGAAGGAAATAGGTGACGTTTCAGGTCGAGACGGTGGGGGCGGGAAGAAGAAAGGAAGAGGCGGAGACAGTGGGCTGTGGGAGAGCTGGGAAGGGGAGGGGAAAGAGGGAGAAAGCAGTGAATACCTGAAATTGGAGAAGTCAATGTTCATACCGCTGGGGTGTAAACTACCCAAGTGAAATATGAAGTGCTGCTCCTCCAATTTACGGTGGGACTCACTCTGACCATGGAAGAGGCCCAGGACAGAAAGGTCGGATTCGGAATGGGAGGGGGAGTTGAAGCGCTGAGCCACCAGGAGATCAGGTTAGTTAATGCGGACTGTGTGGAGGTGTTTGGCGAAGCGATCGCCAAAAAGCATTGATGAAAATCAAAGTGGAAATTAAAGTCAGTTTAATGGCTGATGTGAGTGAATGTTCTCAGCTGTAATAATGGAGATGTCATGAAGGGACTCGCAGAAGTCCAGCCAGGAATGAAGTTTGTGTAATCAATCGGTTCTCACAGCACTGCTCCCGACTCCTTCAACAGGGCACGGGCATTGCCTGACCTTATATATTCCCGTGAGCTGCACCTCCCGTCACCGAGACACTTGACTCCTCCTTCCGGTCTGCGCGTGGCTCACCGCCACAATGTGACCAATGATGTCAGATGGATGGTTCAATATTCGTCACTTTCACCTCGTTAATACGTCACACGCACTTTCATTAAATCAACCGCCTGGTTTCCAAAATTAGGGACTGCTGCAACATGAATGATTTGTCTTTCTTCACTGAAGTGACTTTTGTTGACATCTCAAACTTCCTGATCCAACTCCCAGCGTCAGTGGACACACAGTATTAAAGCTTTCATTTAATGCAATGTCTTTTCATCCAGAGTAGAGGAATCAAGAACCAGGGAGCGTAGATTTAAGGTGAGAGGGGGGAGATTTCATCGGAACCCGAAGGGCAACTTTTTTCCACATTAGAGGGTGGTGAGTACATGGAATGAGCTGCCAGAAGAAGTTGTTGAGTTCTTGGTTCTTGGTTTCTTGGTCCTCCAAAATATTCCAAATGGAATTTAAACTGGAGGTGGTGGAAGGAGGACTTAAGCCAGAAAGGGTTTTTGGGAAGAAAGAGCTACCTTAAATTTAGTTGCATCAGGTTGGGTAACTATAGTAGGGTGGAGATTATTCCATGCTGTAATTGTGCGGGGGAAGAATGAATTGCTGTACACATCTGTCTTGGAGCTGGAATCACAAATTGGATCGAATGCCCTCGTCTGCTCCTAATTGGTTTGGGTTTGGTGTAGGTCTTGTAATCTATGTCGAGCTGACCATTTAACATTTTGTAAAAACAGGTCAAACGGTGAGCTTCACGTGTGTCTTGGAGAGGGTTCCACCCCAGAGAATTCAGAAGTTTGGTAACACTCGCTTCTCTCTCATAGGTGTTAGTAACAAATTGAGCTGCCTGTCTTTGGACACGTTCGATGGAAGAATTTTTTTTATTTGTGTATGGGTCCCATGCTGCAACTGCGTAGTCCAAATGAGGTCTAACGAGGGTGAAGTATAGCTTCTCCTTGACAGAAGTTGAACAATGATGAAAGTTGCGCCTCAGAAAATTTAGGACACCTGTTGCTTTCACCGTTGCATGACGAGTCTGACCATTCAAAGGTAAAACAGTTATAATGGGTGACTTCAATCTACATATAGATTGGGTGAATCAAATTGGCAAGGGTGCTGAGGAAGAGGATTTCTTGGAATGTATGCGGGATAGTTTTCTAAACCAACATGTAGAGGAACCAACGAGAGAGCAAGCTATTCTAGATTAGGTATTGGGTAATGAGGAAGGGTTTGTTAGCAGTCTTGTTGTGCGTGGCCCCTTGGGCAAGAGTGACCATAATATGGTTGAGTTCTTCATTAGGATGGAGAGTGACATTGTTAATTCAGAAACAACGGTTCTGAACTTAAAGAAAGGTAACTTTGAGGGTATGAGAAGTGAATTGGCCAAGATAGACTGGCAATTGATTCTTAATGGGTTGACGGTAGATATGCAATGGAAGGCATTAAAGACTGCATGGATGAACTACAACAATTGTTCATCCCAGTTTGGCAAAAAAATAAATCAGGGAAGGTAGTGCATCCATGGATAACAAGGGAAATCAGGGATAGTATCAAAGCAAAAGATGAAGCGTACAAATTAGCCAGAAAAAGCATCCTACCAGGGGACTGGGAGAAATTCAGAGTCCAGCAGAGGAGGACAAAGTGCTTAATTAGGAAAGGGAAAATAGATTATGAAAGAAAATTGGCAGGGAACATAAAAACTGACTGCAAAAGCTTTTATAGATATGTGAAGAGAAAAAGATTAGTTAAAACTAATGTAGGTCCCTTGCAGTCAGAAACAGGTGAATTGATCATGGGGAACAAGGACATGGCAGACCAATTGAATAACTACTTTGGTTCTGTCTTCACTAAGGAAGACATAAATAATCTGCCGGAAATAGCAGGGGACAAGGGGGTCAAATGAGATGGAGGAACTGAGTGAAATCCAGGTTAGCCGGGAAGTGGTGTTAGTGGATTAAACGCCGATAAATCCCCAGGGCCAGATAGGCTGCATCCCAGAGTACTTAAGGAAGTAGCCCCAGAAATAGTGGATGCATTAGTGATAATTTTTCTAAACTCTTTAGATTCTGGAGTAGTTCCTGAGGATTGGAGGGTAGCTAATGTAACCCCACTTTTTAAAAAGGGAGGGAGAGAGAAAACAGGGAATTACAGACCAGTTAGTCTAACGTCGGTAGTGGGGAAACTGCTAGAATCAGTTATTAAAGATGGGATAGCAGCACATTTGGAAAGTGGTGAAATCATTGGACAAAGTCAGCATGGATTTATGAAAGGTAAATCATGTCTGACGAATCTTATAGAATTTTTCGAGGATGTAACTAGTAGAGTGGATAAGGGAGAACCAGTGGATGTGTTATATCTGGACTTTCAGAAGGCTTTCGACAAGGTCCCACATAAGAGATTAGTATACAAACTTAAAGCACACGGTATTGGGGGTTCAGTATTGATGTGGATAGAGAACTGGCTGGCAGACAGGAAGCAAAGATTAGGAGTAAACGGGTCCTTTTCACAATGGCAGGCAGTGACTAGTGGGGTACCGCAAGGCTCAGTGCTGGGACCCCAGCTATTTACGATATATATTAATGATTTGGACGAGGGAATTGAATGCAACATCTCCAAGTTTGCGGATGACACTAAGCTGGGGGGCAGTGTTAGCTGTGAGGAGGATGCTAGGAGACTGCAAGGTGACTTGGATAGGCTGGGTGAATGGGCAAATGCATGGCAGATGCAGTATAATGTGGATAAATGTGAGGTTATCCACTTTGGTGGCAAAAACAGGAAAGTAGACTATTATCTGAATGGTGGCCGATTAGGAAAAGGGGAGATGCAACGAGACCTGGGTGTCATGGTACACCAGTCATTAAAAGTAGGCAGGTGCAGCAGGCAGTGAAGAAGGCGAATGGTATGTTAGCATTCATAGCAAAAGGATTTGAGTATAGGAGCAGGGAGGTTCTAGTGCAGTTGTACAGGGTCTTGGTGAGACCACACCTGGAGTATTGCGTACAGTTTTGGTCTCCTAATCTGAGGAAAGACATTCTTGCCATAGAGGGAGTACAGAGAAGGTTCACCAGACTGATTCCTGGGATGTCAGGACTTTCATATGAAGAAAGACTGGATAGACTCAGTTTGTACTCGCTAGAATTTGGAAGATTGAGGGGGGATCTTATAGAAACGTACAAAATTCTTAAGGGGTTGGACAGGCTAGATGCAGGAAGATTGTTCCAGATGTTGGGGAAGTCCAGAACAAGGGGTCACAGTTTAAGGATAAGAGGGAAATCTTTTAGGACCGAGATGAGGAAAACATTTTTCACAGAGAGAGTGGTGAATCTCTGGAATTCTCTGCCACAGAAGGTAGTTGAGGCCAGTTCATTGGCTATATTTAAGAGGGAGTTAGATGTGGCCCTTGAGGCTAAAGGGATCAGGGGGTATGGAGAGAAAGCAGGTACAGGATACTGAGTTGGATGATAAGCCATGATCATATTGAATGGCGGTGCAGGCTCGAAGGGCCGAATGGCCTACTCCTGCACCTATTTTCTATGTTTCTATGTTTCTATTCCAACGCAGATCATTCTGCAATTTGATGCCAAGATACTTGGTTTGTTTGGATTCTTCAAGGGTGGCACCAAGTATATTGTACGATGTTTTGCCGGGATTCCTCTTTCTGGTGACACGCATGGTTTCACATTTGGAAGGGTTGAACTGCATGCCCCATTGGTGTGACCACTCAACCATTGTATCGAGGTCCTTTTGGAGAGCATCTTCATCATCAGCTGACTTAATTGGACGGTACAGCAAACAATCATCAGCGAATAGTCTGGTCGTGCTTGTGACTTTTTCATGGATGTCGTTTATGTAAAGCAAAAACAGATGTGGGCCAAGTACTGTGCCCTGAGGTATACCACTCAACACTGGATGCCAATTGGAGCTATTTTAGAGATACAGCGCGGAAACAGGCCCTTCGGCCCACCGGGTCTGCGCCGACCAGCGATCCCCGCACATTAACACTATCCTACACCCACTAGGGACAATTTTTATATTTACCAAGCCTATTAACCTACAAACTTGTACGTCTTTGGAGTGTGGGAGGAAACCGAAGATCTCGGAGAAAACCCACGCTTCCACGCAGGTCACGGGGAGAACGTACAAACTCAGTTCAGACAGCGCCCCCTAGTCGGGATCGAACCCGGGTCTCCAGCGCTGCATTCGCTGTAAGGCAGCAACTCTACCGCTGCGCCACTGTGACTGCCCAACTGTACATAAATATGACTTCTCGGCAACAGAAGGACAGAGGACATCCTGGTTCCACATTCATCACATTGTCTGTTCTACCCAAGCTGAACTAACGAGGTGTCGGAAAGTAAACATGTAAATGGGAGAATTTGCACAAAGCAGAGAAAGTGGTACAAAGTATGACAAAGGCTTTTTCTAGCAAGTGGATGTAAATTTAAAGGGGTTAAAATCGTGTGAAATTGGAAGTGAGGTGATAATGGATCAAATTAGAGGAAATGAGCAGTGAGTGAAATAAATTGCATTAGCATGAATTAGCAAACTGAAGTTAGAAGAGGAGTTATGTATTGTTACTGAGAGAATGTCAGGGATGTTGGGTAGCTCGGTCACGTTGAGTTTATTGTCAAAATGAAGAATTTATTCCAGTTAATGAGATCTGTACAGTGAGTTACAGGTACAGTGGAAATCGTGCTTGCAGCAGCATCTCAGGCTCATAGACTCAGACAATAGACAAAAATATCAACTATGCAAAGTTATACATAATTCACACCTGAATTCTATGATAGTGAAAACAACAAATCCCCACAAAAATACACAATTTAGAAATAAACATGGGTCTGAAGAAGGGTCTCGACCCGAAACGTCGCCAATTCCTTCTCTCCAGAGATGCTGCCTCACCCGCTGAGTTTCTCCAGCATTTTTTGTCTACCTTCGATTTTTCCAGCATCTGCAGTTCTTTCTTAAACATGGTAGTCTAAGAGTTGGCCCGCAGTGTTTTGTTGCCAAGGTAGGATTAGGGTTGTATGGGTCGGTTCAAGAACCTGATGGATGTAGGGAAGTAGCTGTTCCTGAACCTGGTGGTGTGGGCCTTGAGGTTTCTGAACCTCCTGCATGACAGTGAGAAGAGGACACGGCCTGGATGGTGGGGGATCCGTGATGATAGATGCCACCATCTTGAGGCAGCGCCTGGTGTCGATGCTCTCGATGGTGGGGACGGCAGCGTCCGTGATGGACCGGGCTGAGTCCACCACTCTCTGCAGCCTCGCGCCTTCCTCTGTTGGAGTTGCCAAACCAGGCCGTGATGCAACCAGTCGGGATACTTTCTACAGTTCATCTGTAGACGTTTGATGGTCTTCGGCGACTTGCTAAATCTATTATGTTCAAGAAGGAACTGCAGATGCTGGAAAATCGAAGGTAGACAAAATTGCTGGAGAAACTCAGCGGGTGCGGCAGCATCTATGGAGCGAATAAATAGGCAACGTTTCGGGCCGAAACCCTGAAGGAAATAGACAACGTTTCGGGCCGAAACCCTTCCGGGTTTCGGCCCGAAACGTTGCCTATTTCCTTCGCTCCATAGATGCTGCTGCACCCGCTGAGTTTCTCCAGCAATCCTGCTGAATCTATTAGTTTCTCAGAGAGTAGTCTTTGGTGCACTTTCTTCATGACTACATCTGTATTTTATAGGAGGAACATAGAACAAACTAACAAATGTCGAGGTTGGAGTAATATCAGTGATATGAACATTTATGGACTCTTTCAGTGGATTAAAAGAAAGCATCTACAAATCAAATAAACAGTTACGAGAAGTCACACATTTCAAGCATATTCTTGCTTCATTGAGCTCTTTCGAAGCTCTAACAAAGAGCAAACATGAATCAAGCAATTGGTGCTTCAATATGTAGGAAGGAACTGCTGGTTTAAACCGGATAGAAACAAAATGCTGGCCTAACTCAGCGGGACAGGCAGCATCTCTGGAGAGAAGGGATGGGTGACGTTTCGGGTCGAGACCCTTCTTTAAATTAGAGTCAGGGGAAAGGGAAATAGATGAGAGGTTTAGACGGTGATGTGGATGCGTCAACATCTTTGGACAAATTAAAAGTTTCTGAACAGGGTGACGTGGTGATCAGGTCTCTGGGAAATGGAACGTTTAAATACAGTCTGAGGTAAATGTGTCTGTGTTCTAAAGATAAATATGTGCAGCTCTCTCCCGAATACAAACACCAGCTCAGCGACAGCCTTGAGTAAGTGATTTCTGGGAAACATTGAGAAGTGGGTAATCAGTCCTGTCCTCTGGTACAATAAAATAGAGCCGCGAGCAGTGTTTCCCTCTCTCCGCGAGAGGGTGGATAAATCGTGATTCCATTCCGTAAATCATTCAGACATTACCCGGATAGGTTGCTGATACAGAGTCCCAGACGCACACCACAACAACAGGCCCCTTTGGCCCAACTCGGTGGGCAGCGGATGCAGCACCGGAGACCCGGGTTCCATCCCGACTACGGGTGCTGTCTGTACGGAGTTTGTACGTTCTCCCCGTGACCTGTGTGGGTTTTCTCCGAGATCTTCGGTTTCCTCCCACACTCCAAAGACGTACAGGTTTGTAGGTTAATTGGCTTGGTAAATGAAAAATTGTCCCTAGTGTGTGTAGGATATTATTAATGTGCGGTGATCGCTAGTCGGCACGCACCTGGTGGGCCGAAGGGCCTGTTTCCGTGCTGTATCACTAAACTAAACTAAATCGACTTCCGGTGGCGCTATGGAGGCTTGAGTCCAGCGCCAACTAGCTCCGTGCCGAAGAAAACTGAAACGGGAGAAAAATCGGGTCTTACCTGCAGCGATCGCGATCTGAAAGGCTGCCTGCCGCGTGACGTTATCAGGAGTGCGACTTGGACGGTATGTCGACACAACGTTCTCCCCCTCCCCGTGGGATACAAAAAAAACCCGGTAAAGGGAAACCCCCTCCGATGGAAGAGGAAGGCCCAACTGAGGCCTCGGCCTCAGGTACAATGACTGCCCAGGAAGAGCCCCCGAAGAAAACAAAACAGAAAAAGACTGAAATGGATGATCTTAAAGCTTTTCTTACTGCCGAATTGAAAACCTTTGGAGAGAATTTTAAAGAAGAGCTTTACTCTTTTAAGGTAGATTTTAAAGCAGAAATGCTTTCTACCGTTCAAGAAATACTGGAAGTCTGGAAGAGGTCAAGGGAGGAGGAGGACAAGGAACAGATGGAAGAGCTGGAAGTAAGGATCGCTTCGGTGGAAGCGAGCGTTAAAATGGAGGTGGACCCCATTCATCAAGAACTCGATCAACATAGAACAGCAATAACTGAACTTGAGAAATGGGCGGCGACAAGTGCGGAAACTGTAGGTCGACTCATTAATGAAAACCAACGCCTCTCCGAAATGGTGATCAAATTAAGTGATAAATGTACCGATTTGGAGGGACGTCAAAGACGTATGAACCTAAGAATTGTAGGGGTGAAAGAAGGAAGTGAGAAGGATATGGGCACTCGGGATTTTGTGGCAGACCTATTACAAAAAGCCTTAAAATTGGATTACAAACCTTCACTCGGTCGAGCTCATAGAGCGCAGCGACGTCGTACACAAGATGAAGCCCACCCAAGACAAATCATCGTAAAGGTACAACTGGATCATGAATTTGACGATATAATGAGGAAAACTGTTCAAGGCGGACAGCTCCTTTTTAAAGGGGTGAGATTCAGTATTTACCGAGATTATCCGGCAGAAGTCTTCAAGAAAAGAGCGCTGTTCACCGAGACAAAAAGAATACTGAAGAATATACCGGGTTTGAGATACGGCCTGCTTTATCCCGCAAGACTAAGAGTCTCCTTCAAATCCAAGGAGCTATTTTTTACAGACCACGAAAAAGCACTGGAATACGCCAAAGAAACCGAGAACTTGACCGTAGACTGAAGAATTTACTTTACGTCTTAGGAGTCAAGGACTAACAGGACCGCCAGATTTAAAAGGACCTTTAAAGTTCTTTTAAGAGCTTTAAGGCCATTCGAAAACCGAAATGGACGGAGAACATTGGAGAAAATCGGGATCTTTGTATTGTTTATTTTTTTATTTTATTAATTTTACTAGTCATTGTTATAATCTGTATACTCACACCTAACTACAACTAATACTTATTTAATATCCACATTACTACTAAAATTATTAACATTAACTTCTCTCATAAAAATTTAATACTGTATTGATGGATAACAATGATTAATAATTAATAGTCTTTGATTAAGGTAGAGATGAATTACATACTTAGATTATATAAGAGGATATGCAAGAGGTAAATTTGCCTAGGTCATAATAAAACTTGACGGTTTTCCTCTTTGATTTTCAAATCAAAATTAAATTTATAGATTTAGCGAAGAAAATAATATAACATGTAGAGAACAATAACGTTGTGAATTTTTGCTGTTCTTGAGTTTGTCTGCAGGGATACGTGCTTGTAAATGTACGCACATGGGTATATATACATATTTATATGTATGTATGGTGTGTGTGTGTAGGTATGGGTATGTATATAAGTTTGTTACTCCCAAAGAAGTTATTTGAATGTTAGAAATAATCTTTTTTTTTTTCTTCGGGCACGGAGCTGGGAATTTTTTTTTTTACAAAGGCTACGGAAGTCTTTAGAATTCTAGCCACGTTAGTGTGGCTATCACTAACTACACTAATTGTAGATGTAGTTATTTTTCTTTCACCCTTTACTAATCAACTCTATCACTTCTTTCACTTTAAATATTTTTATAACTCAACGTTTGAATGGAAAAACAAGTCTAATACAAGGAGATGTGTTCGGAAGAGCGATGTATATGATTTTATATTCATCTATCTGAAGCTCGGTAGCAGGATCAGGTTCTACGTGTTGTACTCTCTGCTCGGCTATAGACCACCTTAGAAACAATATGCAAGATGTTAATATGACAAGAGGGGGCCAGGGAATAACATTTTGTAGCTGGAATGTCAAGGGAATCAATGAACCAATTAAGAGAGGTAAAGTTTTGGCACATCTAAACCTAATCAAAACAGATATAATATTCCTCCAAGAAACGCACCTTAAAAAGGAATCCCAACATAGACTTAAAGCAAAGTGGATCGCTGAATCATATCATTCCTCTTTTTCCCATAAATCCAGAGGAGTTGCAATACTAATTCGTAAAGGAATACATTTTACGAACTCTTCAACAATAGTGGATATAGATGGTAGATATATTATATTAGTAGGAGAGTTAAATGGAGAAAAAGTGATTCTTCTTAATGTATATGGGCCTAACTTTGATAACCCCATGTTTTTTAATAAAACATTTAACAAAATTCCTGAATTTACACAATATAAATTAATAATTGGAGGAGACTTTAACTGTACATTAGATTCATACTTAGATAGATCTTCAAGGCAAAAAAAAGTAAAATCTCAATCAAGTGTATTTTTAAATTCATTTATTAATACCACTAATATTAAGGATGTCTGGAGAATAGAAAACCCAACTGGACGGGAATATTCATTTTACTCACCAGTACATAAAACATACTCAAGAATAGATTATTTTTTGGTTGACTCTAGGTTTATCCCATTTATTTATAATTCAAAATACCATAACATTATAATCTCAGATCACGCACCTGTAACATTCATGATTAAATTAAATGGAATGTCCGAGAAACAAACATATTGGAGATTTAACCCACAAATTTTGAACGAAAGATCATGCCAGGAATATATTATTAAACAGATTCAAATATTTTTTGAGGTAAATGACAACCCTGACACACCTACTTCTCTTATGTGGGAAACGTTTAAAGCGTTTGTTCGTGGTACATTGATTTCCGCTCAAGCATTTTATAATAAAGAGAACAGGATTAAACAACAAACATTGGAAAGGGAAATCAAGCAACTAGATATAGAAAATGCGAGAACGCCATCTATTTTAAAACATAATAAAATTGCTGTATTGAAATATAAATTAAATAAAATGTATTCAGAACAAGTAATAAAACTTTATCAAAAAACCAAACAATTACATTTTGAATTTGGAGACAAACCACAAAAACTATTAGCACGTCAGTTACGAAAAATGGAAGGGGAAAAAATAATTCATAAAATTAGAACAGAGACAGGAGAATTATTAAAAATGCCCAAGGACATAAATGATAGATTTCTCCAATACTATCATAACCTTTATTCAACTAAAACCGTAGGACAATCAGAAGGAATAGCAGATTTTTTACTAAAATGTAATTTAAAAGGTTTAGATTCAAACGATAGAGAATTATTAGAAAGGGAGATTACCATAAAAGATATTGAGGAGTCAATCGGCTCTTTAAAAAATGGGAAAGCAGTAGGACCAGATGGTTTAGGCTCTGAATTTTATAAAAAATTTCATGACTTGCTTTGTCCACGTTTACAAAGGTTGTACGAGTATATCTATACTCAACAGAAACTTCCAGACACCTTAAATGAATCTATAATAACACTTATTCCTAAAGCTGATAAAGATCTGGAAGACCCGGGATCATATAGAGCAATCGCACTTTTAAATACAGATCAGAAAATATTAACTAAAATACTAGCGAATAGATTAAGTACAATGATGAATAAATTAATACACCCTGATCAAACAGGCTTTATTCAGAAACGGTACTCATATTATAACCTAAGAAGATTATTTAATATTATATATTCCAAGAGAAATATTAATGAAGATCTAGCAATAATCTCACTTGACGCTGAAAAAGCATTTGATCAGGTCGAATGGTCTTATTTATTTTCGGTGATGGAAAATATGCAGTTAGGGGAGAAATTCTGTACATGGATAAAACTGTTATATACAAATCCCACGGCTAGAATATTTACAAACCAAAGGTTGTCATCTAAATTTAGTCTATCTAGAGGTTGTAGACAAGGATGCCCGTTATCTCCATTATTATTTGCGCTCGCTATTGAGCCACTTGCAGAAAGAGTCAGGGGGCATCCGGAAATACACGGATATAACACAAAGGACACAGTGAATAAGATTTCTCTATATGCAGATGATGTATTAATTTATATTACAAAACCAGAAATTAGTATTCCAAACTTATTAAAGCTAATAACCCAATTTGGTTCACTTTCAGGATACAGAATAAATTGGAATAAAAGTGAAATTATGCCAATAAGGGAACATAACAAACAGATAATACAACAATATCCATTTAAAATAGTAAAGGAAAAAATTTAAATATCTAGGTATTTATATAACTAAGAAATATACATCATTATTTAAAGCAAATTTTCCACCATTACTAAATAAACTACATAAGAATATTCAATACTGGAAAACACTTCCTATCTCAATGGTAGGCAAAATTAATGCCATAAAAATGATTTTTTTACCGCAAATATTATACCTGTTTCAGACATTACCGATATATCTGGCAAAAACCTTTTTTAAAAAACTGGACTCTATTGTTAATGATTTTATCTGGGATTATAAGAATCATAGGATAAACAAAAGACATTTGTGTAAATCAAAAATAAATGGAGGCTTGGTTTTACCCAACTTTTTGTTTTATTTCTGGGCAGTTAATATTAAAAATATGAATTTCTGGTTGGAAGAAATAGATCATCAACCAGACTGGTTAAAAATGGAAAAGGAAGATTGTTTACCTTTTGATATCGGTTCGATTTTATTTGCTACGTCTAAATTAAACAAAAAAATTTATAGGGAAAACCCTATAATATTTAGTGCTATACGAATTTGGAAACAATTAAAAAAGACATTAAAATTAGATAATTTATCACTTTTTCTTCCAATTGTGAATAACCCTTTGTTTAAGCCTTCATGGTTGGACGGGGGTTTTACACAATGGAAGAATTATGGAATTAAAAATATGGGACAACTTTACAAGGAAGGCACTTTTCTGACATTTCAGGAGTTGCAACAGACTTACGGACTTCGAGGAAATGATTACTTCAGATATCTTCAACTTAGAGATTACGTAAAATCAAATACTCAAAATTTTAGAATTAGAAATTCAGAAATTCTTGATGAATGTTGGAACAAACATCCTAATACAGAAAAATTAATATCATATATATATAATATCTTATTAGACAGTGACATTCCATCGACGGACTTACACAGACAAACATGGGAAAAAGAATTAAATCAAATAATAACGAAAGATACTTGGGAAGAAAGTTTGCAACACATACATCAATGTTCATTAAACGCCAGACATTCTCTAATACAATTTAAAGTAATACATAGGTTACATTATTCTAAAACAAAACTACATAAAATTTTTCAACATATCTCACCTATATGTGATAAATGTCAACATTTAGAAGCTACCTTATCTCATATGTTTGCAAACTGTATAAAAATTAAACAATTCTGGGTAAATATTTTCAGTATAATATCTAAAGTAACCAGCACACAATTGGACCCAGACCCAAAATTAATAATACTTGGAATATTAGAATTAAATCAAACATTTAGAACAACACAAAGAAACTTTATTGATTATAGTTTAATAACAGGAAAAAAATTAATTCTAAAATTTTGGAAAGGCCCTACGACCCCCACAATCAAAATGTGGATTATAGAAATGACGGAGACCTTAAACGTGGAAAGAATCAGACTCTCCCTGTTGGACAAACAGGAATTATTCATTGGAACATGGTCTCCTTTTATTGATTACCTAAAGGGTCAGAACAGTTCAGCACAGGAACCTGACTAACACCCGGGCTAAAGAATGGATGAAATGCTATATCTAGAAATGTACGAATATATCTCGAATGAAGTTTTCTATTTTAATAAATTTTTCCATTCTCCTTTAACTATCTTTTCTCAATTTTTTGTTTTTTTGGTTTTTTTTTGTTTTATTATTATTTTTTTTTTTCTCTTCTCTTTCTTTTCTTTCTTTACTTCATCTTTCTCTTTAGTTCTATTTAGTTTAAAAAAAAAAAAGCAAAAAGTATTGGAGACATTGTAATAATATTTAACAATATTATCAATTTAAAAATGTAAGACTGTAAGACTGTAATGATGTAACTAGGTTGTGTACGCATCTCCAATAAAAAAATATTAATTAAAAAAAAATAAACTAAACTAAATCAAGGTCATGTAGCGGCAAGATCATGTCATACCATCATGTATTGTCTTAATCATGTATAGTCTTTCCGCTATTCACTGTACCTCGATACAGGTGACAATAAACTAAAGAACTGCATCTACACCAGATCCATTTTGTCTGCATTTGGTCCATTTCTCTCTAAACCCTTTCCTATCCATGTACCTGTCTAAATGTCTTCTAAATGTTGTAATTGCAAGTGCCTCAACTACCTCCTCTGGCTAATCAGGTGTGACTAACTCTCCCTGCATGGTCTTGACTAGGTTTGTATCTGCGAAATTTAGAAGGATCGCAGTCAGTTTGATTGTAACATAAAGATCTTGTTGGCTCTTGGCAGAATGTCAATGGGGTGTAGGATATAGAATGCGGTTTGCAGCATAAAAATATCGCCCATTCAATTCATAGATTGAAACGACAGCTCAGAAACAAGCACTTTGGCCCACAGCACCTGTACCACACATGATGCCAAGACCAACTCTTACCTGCTTGCATGTGATCCTTTAGACCAGGGGCCTCCAAACCTTTCAGCATGAGGGCCACATTTTATATTTGGCACATTTTTTGCGGGCAGTTGGAAAAATAAAGAAATGTCAGATTTTGCTGAACGGACTTGATCTTGGAGGGAATATTCCAGTTCCGATGCGCAAACTGGGGTAGCGGATAGACAAGGCAGACGATGGTGTCCGCGGGCTTGGAATCATCTTCATCGGCTGTCACTCGAAACGAGTATGACTGTCCTCTCATGGAGGACACCTGTGCGTGACTTTGTTTAATGTGGGGAGATTGGTGCACAGACAGCCACCCCACGGTCCTTGACAGATCTGGGTCAGGATCCAGTGGCGTGGAGTCCAAGACGACCGGAGACCCTTTTCTGCTGCAGCCTTCATCCGCCTTCTTCCCAGCCGTTGTGACGCTCCACTAAGGTCAGCCATCGTCCTCCGCCTGTTCCACCGTTGAGGACTTGGTTGGATTGCTCTTTGTCCCCTCTTTGTCCCCTCGACCTTACCGCCATGGGTGGCCCTACCAGGAGCATAGCTCCAGACGCCATCGCTCTCAGGGTCTCAGGACCACACAAGCTGCTCCACCACGACAAGGTGACAATCCACGGAGAAGAAATGTCTTGGAATGGACTTTGGTTGCTCGCGTTTTCTCTGAATCAGAGATAGAGATGGCGAGGGAGAGTCGGGGCTCGAGCAGAGGAAAGTGGGCGCTGGTTGGAGACTGGCAGCGATGGAGATGAAGGGTTAAAGCAGTGAACGAGAGCAGGAAGCAGCACCGATACAGACATGATGTACCTGAGAGAGAGAGAGGTGAGGGAAGGGTCTGGAGGCGACTGAAACAAGGAATGATCTACGTATTCTACAGGGAGAGACAGAGCCTGAGCACAACGGGCTCCCACTTGGAACCGGGAATCTGGTTTGAACCCATTCTTCCAAAGAACCGTTCCGGAGAAAACAAATCTGTTGTGTGGAGAGCAAGTGTTGCAAACACCCTACAAATCCACGGAGGCACCGGAATTTAGGACCCGGGGGTGCCCGGAGCTCAGAGCTTGCTGCGGGCCGGATAAAATCTCGTGGCAGGCCGGATGTGGCCCGCGGACAATAGTTTGGAGACCCCTGCTTTAGACTGTGGAGAAACAGCACGGAAACAGGCCCTTCGGCCCAAGTCCACGCTGACCAACGATCACCCCTGTACATGAGCACTATCATACACAGTAGGGACAGACAGCTGGAAGCTGGAGGCAGCAACTCTACCGCTGCACCACCCATATCCCTCCATTCCCTGCATATCCACGTGCCTGACCAAAAGCCTTTTAAACGTCACTAACATATCTGCCTCCACCCCCAACCCAAGTCAAGTCAAGAGAGTTTATTGTCATGTATCCCAGATAGGACAGTGAAATTCTTGCTTGCTGCAGCACAATACAATGTTGTAAGCAAAAATACAGAACATTTATGGAATTCCCTGCCACAGAGGGCAGTGGAGGCCAAGTCACTGGATGGATTTAAGAGAGAGTTAGATAGAGCTCTAGGGGCTAGTGGAGTCAAGGGATATGGAGAGAAGGCAGGCACGGGTTATTGATAGGGGACGATCAGCCATGATTACAGTGAATGGCGGTGCTGGCTCGAAGGGCCGAATGGCCTCCTCCTGCACCTAGTTTCTATGTTTCTATGTTTCTAACAATTCAGTTCAATATACACATAAATAAGCAGATAAAGTGCAATAGGCTGTTACCGTTCAGAGTCTGTTTGTTGGCGAGTTTAATAGCCTAATGGCTGTGGGGAAGAAGCTGTTCCTGAACCTGGATGTAACAGATTTCAGTCTCCTGCGTTCCAGGCAGCCACCCCCTTCAAATTGCACCGCACATCCCCTTTAAACTTTGCCCTCGAGTTTTTGATACTTCCACCCTGGTAAAAAGGTTCTGCCTGTCTGCCTATCCACCAATGCCTCCGCTAATTCTAGTTCTCCACTTTGTGAAGGAAATAGCAGATGTAAACATGTGGAACAGTTTTTGTTCGCTGGATGACGTTGAACTGTGGAACACTTCAGCATAAAATAGGTCATTTAGCTCATCTCATCCTCAGAGGTACCCTCATGCTGGTAATGTGTTGTCTATTTATTTGTCTTGTTGTGTTTAATGGGCCCATAACGCTGCCGCAGGGAAGAATTTCACTGTTCCCATCCCTATGCTCACAACAATGAAACAGTCCTGGCTCTTGAAGCTGCTTAATCCAACCCAGCTCCCAACTCAATCTGAAGAAGGGTCTCGACCTGAAACGTCGCCCATTCCTTCTCTCCAGAGATGCTGCCTGTCCCGCTGAGTTACTCCAGCACTTTGCGTCCATCTCCGGTGTAAACCAGCATCTGCAGTTCCTTCCCACACTACCACCTCCATAGCTCCCATCTTACACCCCATAATCACAATCTATTTCCAAGCAGCAGACAGGAACCTTCTTAGAAGAGAACCTCCTCCAATCTCATCTATTGCATCCGCTGTTCCAGGTGTCAACTTCTCTGCGTCGGTGAGACCAAGCACAGGCTTGGCAATCGCTTCGCTCAACACCTCCGCTCGGTTCGTAATAACCAACCTGATCTCCCGGTGGCTCAGCACTTCAACTCCCCCTCCCATTCCAAATCCGACCTTTCTGCCCTGGGCCTCCTCCATGGCCAGAGTGAGACACAGCGCAAATTGGAGGAGCAGCACCTCATATTTCGCTTGGGCAGTTTACACCCCAGCGTTATGAACATTGACTTCTCCAATTTCAGGTAGTCCTTGCTTTCTCCCTCCTTCCCCTCCCATTCCCAGCTCTCCCACAGCCTGCTGTTTCCGCCTCTTCCTTTCTTCTTCCCGCCACCCCCCGACATCAGTCTGAAGAAGGGTCTCGACCCGAAATGTCGCCTATTCCTTCTCTCCATAGATGCTGCCTCACCCACTGAGTTTCTCCAGCATTTTTGTCTACCTTCTTAGAAGAATTAATAATTTCTGCTTCAACAGTTAATGTGGGAGCATTCTGTTGTAAACATCCTCTCTTATTCCCAACTTGCCATTCAGTCGAAGCAATCTATTCGTCTTGAGACTCCCTTTAGAATCTCACAAGTTGTTCTTGACTTAATTCACTGAATAAATCTTTACCTTTCTGTCTATTTAGAACTGCAATGTCTCAATCTAAACCCTACCTTCATTGATTTGTGTAACTAAAAACATTCCCCATTATTCCAACTGTGGCCTGACTAAGATGAATAAAAAGTATATTATTTTTTATTTGCAGAATCACAGTGGTAACAAACAAAAATGACGGAGTCCATTCGGCCCATTGAGTGTTTTACATCTCCGTGCAGAAGCAATTCACTTACTTCCACTCCAACGCTCTCTTCTCAAAGCCCCCAAAGTTCTCTCTTATCATTAGTTATCCAGCTCTCTGCTGAATGAGCAGGAATGAACTGCAGATGCTGTTTTAAACCGAAGACAGACACAAAATGTTGGAGCAACTCAGCGGGACAGGCAGTCTGAAGAAGAGTCTCAACCCAAAACGTCACCCGTTCCTTCTCTCCAGAGATGCTGCCTGACCCGCTGAGTTACTCCAACATTTTGTGTCTATCCCTACTGAATGAATTTGGTGGGCCTCCACCGGGGGGTCATCGTTAGCCATGGGAGCAATAGTTCATCCACGATCGGAGCGAGCTTCATTTGTAAAGTTATCTTTCATCAGTAATTCTTGCCAAAGAAATCATTATTTTAAATTTGTAACAAATTAATTCGAATGAAAATTACTATAATTACAGCTCACATCTACTGGATGCTTGTTCTGTTAATAGCACGATGCAAAATAGAATGACTAGAAAGGGTATATTTGGAGTAATTTATATTATTGTTCTTGGTGGCTTCAGCTGGCATGTTTCATCCAATCAGGGAAACATTTTGTTGTGATGAGAAAATAAATAAAGTGCTGGAGTAACTCAGCGGGTCAGGCAGCATCTGTGGAGAACATGGATGGGTGACGTTTCACAGAGTGCTGGAGTAACTCAGCGGGTCAGGCAGCATCTGTGGAGCGAAGGAAATGGGCAACCTTTCGGGCCGAAACCCTGAAGGAAATAGGCAACGTTTCGGGCCGAAACCCGGAAGGGTTTCGGGCCGAAACGTTGCCTATTTCCTTCGCTCCATAGATGCTGCCGGAACATGGATAGGTGACGTTTCACAGAGTGCTGGAGTAACTCAGCGGATCAGGCAGCATCTGTGGGGAACATGGATAGGTGACGTTTCACAGCGTGCTGGAGTAACTCAGCGGGTCAGGCAGCATCTGTGGAGAACATGGATAGGTGACATTTCACAGAGTGCTGGAGTAACTCAGCGGGTCAGGCAGCATCTGTGGGGAACATGGATAGGTGACGTTTCACAGAGTGCTGGAGTAACTCAGCGGGTCAGGCAGCATCTGTGGGGAACATGGATAGGTGACGTTTCAGGTTGGGACACTTCAGACGGATTGTAGGCGGGGAGGGGAGGGGGTGGGGAGAAGCTGGGAGAGAGATGAAGAGTGGCAGGTGGGTAGGTAATGGGTGGATACAGGTGAGGCAGATGGTAGACAAAGGTCAGAGATGACAAGACAGAAAGCGTGAAAGAAAAGAATTGAACAGTTGTGAATCGTGGACCTAAAGGATGGAATGTAGGTGGAAGAGGGGGAGAGGTGGAATGGTTGTGAGACTCGGTGGGGGGCAGGGGAGAGAGGGGTAGTAAGGGGAAGGGGGGCATCTGGGGGAAGGAGGGAGGGGGAGGGTTTTGTAGTTACATAAGATTGGAGAGTTCAATGTTCAATTGTGTTATGATGGCTGCCTTGTCCGTGACCAATTGTCATCATCTTCAGTGCAGACATTGTGGGCCGAGTGGCCTGTTCCAGTGCTGGACTGTCGTATGTTCCTGCACTGGACTGTTGTATGTTGCTGAGCTGGACTGTTCCATGTTCCTGTGCTGGACTGTTGTATGTTCTAATCCATAAGCAGGGCTGGAAGGCAAGGTGTATGCCCATCCAGGTTGGCTGCAGAGGTTTTCTCTGCGTGCTGGAATCTTCAGTGCAACAGTGCTGAAACACTCGGCAGGTCAGGCAGCATCTGTGGACAGGCAATGTGACCTCAACACTTTGTAGTGGCATGAAGTTGCAATTGTAGAATTGCTGCCTCGACCCGACTGCTGTCTGTGCGGAGTTTGTACGTTCTCCCTGTGACCGCGTGGGTTTTCTCCGGTTGCTCTGGTTTCCTCCAACACTCCAAAGACGTGCAGGTTTGTAGGTTAATTGGCTTCGATAAAAATTGTACATTGTCCCTAGTGTGTGTGTAGGATAGTGCTAGCGTACAGGGTGATCGCTGAGGGGTGTATCTCTAAAATAAACGAAACAAAACTTTCCTGCAGTCTCCACTCACATACAGTATCATCATTCCTCAACTCTGCCTGAGATTTCTACAGGCCAGCAATCGGCAACTCTATCATCAGCCTGACCTCCAAACTCCCCGCCATGCTCTGACACTAGGAAAGCCCGCAGAGCAGATTTGCAAGGATGTTGCCCGGACTCGAGGGCCTGAGCTACAGGGAGAGCGTTGTGCAGGCAAGAACGTTATTGCTTGAAGTGCAGGAGGCTGAGAGGTGATCTTATGGAAGTGTGTAAAATCATGAGGGAATAGACAGGGTGAACGCACGGTCTTTTGCTTAGGGTCGGGGAATCAAGAACCAGAGGACACAGGTTTAAGGTGAGAGTCGGGAAGATTTAATAGGAGTCCAGAACCAGGGGCCACAGTTTAAGAACAAGGGGTAAGCCATTTAGAACGGAGACGAGGAAACACTTTTTCTCACAGAGAGTGGTGAGTCTGTGGAATTCTCTACCTCAGAGGGCGGTGGAGGCCGGTTCTCTGGATGCTTTCAAGAGAGAGCTAGATAAGGCTCTTAAAAATAGCGGAGTCAGGGGATATGGGGAGAAGGCAGGAACGGGGTACTGATTGGGGATGATCAGCCATGATCACATTGAATGGCGGTGCTGGCTTGAAGGGCCAAATGTCCTACTCCTGCACCTATTGTCTATTGTCTATTGAACCTGAGGGGCAGCTTGTTCACACAGAGGGTGGTGGGTGTATGGAACGAGTTGCCAGAGGCAGCGACAATGACAATATTTAATAGACATTTGGACAGGTGCATGAATAGGAAGGGTTTCGAGGGATGTGGGGAGATGGGGCACCTTGGTCAGCATGGACAAGATGGGCTGAAGGGCCAGTTTCCATGCTGTATCACTCTGTGATCTGTGTGTTGGCTCCCATAATCTCCCCGATCATCTGCTGCTTGCAGGCAGTGGGTCAGGCTCATGGTCAAAGAGATGGGAGACATCATGTTGATAATATTTAAAGTAAACCCTGCCATTCACCTGGGCAAGGCTTCAGGCTATTCCATTAGTGATAACGTTGCTCCCATCTGATGCAGCAGATTCCAGTTAAGTCACTCCAATCTCTGATACACTTTCTGGAGACCAGAGGAGGAAGGTGATTCTTTGTGTGTGAGTGAATATGAAACATAAACGGGCAGGATCACTGTCACATCGACATTCCTCCTGCACTCGTGGAGAATATTGATTGGAGACGGGGCTATTCCGTTCAGTCGTGTGGATCGCTGCTTTCTGTCGGAGTGCTGGAGCTGGGAATTTATTCCTCAATGGGAAGGTCATCATGGCAAGGGAGTTAGCGGATCTGTTGTAATGCTCCGTGCAATTGCCTTTAATAATATGGAAAGGGAACTTGGATGCAGAGACGCATGTAGGGAGAGGGAACTGCAGATGCTGGTTTCAACCGAAGATGCACACATAAAGCTGGAGTATCTCAGCGGGTCAGACAGCATCTCTGGAGAGAAGGAATATGTGACATTTTTAGAGTGAAGAAGGGTCTCGACCTGAACCGTCGCCCACTCCTTGTATTCAAGAGAGAGTTAGATACAGCTCTTACGGCCCACGGAATCAAGGGATATTGGGAGAAAGCAGTTATGGGGTGATTTTGAATGATCAGCCATGATCATATTGAATGGTGGTGCTGCCTTGAAGGGCCGAATGGCCTCCGGTACCTATTTTCTATGTTTCTATGTTTCTCTCCCGAGATGCTGTTTGACCCGCTGAGTTCCTCCAGCTTTTTGTATCCATCTTTGGATACAGAAAATGTGTGCGTGCGCGTAGGTGGGAGGTTTCTCTATTGCCGATTGCACCCCCTGTGGACCGGGAAGAACAGAAGCATGAGATCCAGACACAAGGAATATTGTTGGGTTGCATTGTGTCCAACAAGTGCCGAGCCTTGCACAAGCCCCCCGACCCCCCACCCCACCCCACCCCACCACGGCCATACTGACCTTCCACTGTAGTGACCCAGTGGCGCTGGAGCCTCGCTGCGTGACTGACCACGAGGTGGAGCGATGGCCACCAGCTCTATCGCTGCTACTTCTTCATATCCTGATGGAGCCGTCACAGGAAAGCTTCAACGTGCCCGAGTCTCTCTACAGATACATTTAAAACCAGTTGGGATTAGAAGGGTTCAGAGGGCTATGGCCAAATGTAGGCAAATGGGACTAGCCCAGCATGCCAGCTTGGCTAGCATGGGCAGGATGGGCCGAAGGACCTGTGTCTGTGCTGTACAGTGACTCTGGTTTGAATCCACCCCTGAGCATCCTTCCTTGCATTCCCATCTGATGGCTGATGTCAATGAAATCAAAAGACAGAATATATTTTCCAGAAGTTCTCGTCTGTTTTATTTCCCCCCATTAATGCAGTAATGTTTTGTGTACTGAGAGATCAACATTTGACACATCCACTTGACAATACATATTCTAACAGGCATTAACTGCTGTTTACTCTTAATCAGATAACACCTCCACTTAGAGCGAGCGAGAGGGTTTATCAGAGAGGAGAAGAAACTATAAATGCATTACATGGTAAACAATCATTTCAAAGCCTTTGTCACTTGGTTTCTATTGTGAGTGTAAATATGAATAGAACATCTCTCATTTCTTGGGATCTTGAAATGCATCCATGGAATGCATCTGTGGAATGCATCCTTGAAATGCATCTGTGGAATGCATCTTGAAATGCATCTTGAAATGCATCTGTGGAATGCATCTTGGAATGCATCCTTGAAATGCATCTGTGGAATGCATCTTGGAATGCATCCTTGAAATGCATCTGTGGAATGCATCTGTGGAATGCATCTTGAAATGCATTTGAAATGCATCTGTGGAATGCATCTTGGAATGCATCCTTGAAATGCATCTGTGGAATGCATCCTTGAAATGCATCCATGAAATGCATCTGTGGAATGCATCTGTGGAATGCATCTTGGAATGCATCCTTGAAATGCATCTTGAAATGCATCTGTGGAATGCATCTTGAAATTGATTGATTTTTAAGTAAAGTAAAGATAATAAAGTAAAAATCAATCAATCAATCAAATGCATCCTTGAAATGCATCTGTGGAATGCATCATGAAATGCATCTTGAAACGCATCTGTGGAATGCATCCTTGTAGCATTTTCCAATTTTTGAAAGTATACATGGGTAAAACTCTCCTCATATTAGAGTCATATTGCAAGGCAACAAGCTGACCCTACTCACCAATGCCAACCTAGATCTTCATCTAAGCTCGTTCCATTTCTCCACATATCCCTCTCAATCTTTCCTATCCATGGACCTATCCAAATGTCTTTGAAGTGTTGTTTTTGTACTTGCCTCAAACTACCTCCTCCGGCAGCTCCTTCCATATACCCACCACCCTCTGCATGGGAAAAGTTGCCCCTCGGATGTTATTAAATCTTGCCCCTTTCACCTTGAACCTACGCTCTCTAATTCTTGATTACCCTACCCTGGGGAAAAGACAGAGCATTTACCCCATCTATTCCCCTCACGATTGTATACACATCTATTAGATCATCCCTCAGCTTACTGTACTCCAAGGAATAAAGTCCTAGACTGCCCAACCTCTCCCTGTAGGTCAGGGCCTCTAGTCTGGGCAACATCCTAGTCCATCTCCTCTGCACTTTTTCCAGCTTAACAGCATATTTCCAATGGCAGGCTGACCAGGAGTACTCCAAGTGTGGCCTCACCAATATAGATTACAATTGGTACATAATGTCCAGGGGTCACAGATTAAGAACAAGGGGTAGGCCATTTAGGACTGAAATGAAGAGAAACATTTGTCACCCAGAGAGTTGTGAATCTGTGGAATTCTCTGCCAGTGGAGGCCAATTCACTGGATGTTTTCATGAGAGAGTTAGATATGGCTCTTAGGGCTAACGGAATCAAGGGGAGAAAGCAGGAACGGGATACTGATTCTGGATGATCAGCCATGATCATATTGAATGGCGGTGCTGGCTCGAAGGTCCGAATGGCCTACTCCTGCCCCTATTCTCTATGTTTCCATGTCCTGATAGATTCCAATCTCTAATTTTAAATGGCATAAATTTCTAAGTGAATGCAATTACTGAAATTCTAGGCCTTTAGTCTTTAAGATTGCTAACGCTGACAGTTTCTGTCGATCTCCGAGGAGTACTTCATGTCCATTTCATCATGTGTACCTTGGCACGGTGACTGAGCTCCGTGGAGACCTTCTCTAATTAATTTCTTTGTACCTGCTGCTCGTGACACGAATGAAACAAATGACTGATAAATGTGGTGAATATTTATAATAATCATTCTGCCGTTTGGCCCAAACTCCCAACTCACGTGGCCACGAGTATAATGTTGATCGGGTGATGTTACATAAAGTGTGTGGCTTAGTAATGCTGTCAGATGAACATGGAATAGTCCAGCACAAAAACAGGCCCTTCGGCCCACAATGTCTGTGCTTAACATGATTCCAAGACCATCCCTTAACTAGCTGAGTGTGATCCATATCCCTCCATTCCCTGCATATCCAAGTGCCTATTCAAAAGCCTCTTAAATGCCACAGCCTCATCTGCCTCCACCACCACCCCTGGCAGCATGTTCTAGGCACTCACCTCTATTTAAAATAAATAGTTGCCCCACACATCTCCTTTAAACTTTCCCCTTTCACCTTTAATCTATGCCCTCTAGTATTAATTTTTTTCATCCTAGGGAAAAAGGAAGCCATCCATTCCTGCTCAGGATGCCCCATCTAACCGAGTCCCGTTTGGCCCCTATCCCTCTAAACCGTTCCTACTCGTGTACAAATGTCTTTTACATGTTGTCATAGTACCGACCTCAACTGCCTCTTTTTAATTTACTTCATGTCCATTTCATCATGTGTACCTTGGCACGGTGACTGAGCTCCGTGGAGACCTTCTCTAATTAATTTCTTTGTACCTGCTGCTCGTGACACGAATGAAACAAATGACCCTTAGTCCCACTGAGTCTGTGCCCACCAGCGATCCCCGCACACCAACGCTATCCTACGCACACTCAGGACAATTTACAATTATAGCAAGGCAATTAACCAACAAACCTGTATGTCTTTGGAGTGTGGGATATCTGGTGCTGTGATAGAGTTGCTGCCTCACAACGCCAGAGACCCGGATTCGATCCCGATACAGATGCTCTCTGTATGGAGTTTGTACGATTTCCCCGTGACCTGCGTGGGTTTTCTCCAGGATCTCAGGTTTCCTCCTAGTTGTAGGTTAGTTGGCTTTGTCCCTAGTATGTAGGGTAGTGTTAGTGTGGGGTCGGCACGGACTCGGTGGGCCGAAGGGCCTGTCTCTGCGCTGTATCTCTAAACTAAGATCACACCTTAGCCTCCCGCACAGTATAGGAAGGAGACTTGCTACACCTTCTCAAAGGCAATTAGGGATAGGCTATCAGCTCTGGCCTTGTGATCAATACCCGCATCCTGCAAATAATGAAAGAAATGGAAAATTAATTACCGCCCTACGAGTGCTTGATTTAAAACATGAAGTGATGCAACAGTATTTGGGTGCAATGATCCTCAATGCCCACTGGAAATGAATGGGCCGAGTCTATTGGATCTTCCACACAATTCCACTCATACACCCAACGTATATTATTATTATTATTATTTTTTTTATAAATATTTTTTTATTGGAGATACGTACACAACCTAGTTACATCATTACAGTCTTACATTTTTAAATTGATAATATTGTCAATTATTATTACATTGTCTCCAATACCTTTTGTCTTTTTTTTTTTTTTAACTAAATAGAACTAAAGAGAAAGATGAAGTAAAGAAAGAAAAGAAAGAGAAGAAAAAAAAAAAAAAAAAAAAAAAGGAAAAAGATAGTTAAAGAAGAATGGAAAAATTTATTAAAATAAAAAACTTCATTCGAGATATATTCGTACATTTCTGAATATAGCATTTCATCCATTTTTTAGCCCGAGCATTAGTCAGGTTCCTGTGCTGAACTGTTCTGACCCTTTAAGTAATCATTATTATATAACAATGCTTTTGTAAACCGCACAAGATAGAATACTGCAACGTATATCTTAAGAAAATATGTAATAATGATAAAAAGGCATTGTTGAAAATCACTTGGAGTGCAGTTCCTTGTTGGTGGGTTGCTAGGCTACAGTGGAGTGTGTGAGACAGAGTTAATGTATCGCATGATACACCCGGAGAGCAAGGGTGGAGGGGTTGAGTGATTGCTCAGATTAGCAGCCTCCCTCTCTCTACATGGAATTGTACAAAAGCTGCTTAACGATTAGTATACGTTTTATTATCTACTTGGTGTGCAGGAGGATGAGGAGTGATCTTATAGAGAGGTATCTTCTTCTTGCGTATGGCGTGCACAGCCTAAAGTTGGAGGACAACTCGTTCTATTTCATCTTATTTGATTGTGCACGCCAGGTTGATTGCATTGGTCGAAACAGGGCGGACCACGTGAAGGTTGCAATCTCCCACCCCACGGAGAGGTATACAAAACCATGTGAGGGATATATTGGGTAAACGCACGGCCTTTTGCCCCGAGTCGGGGAATCAAGGAGCAGAGGACATAGGTTTAAGGTGAGGGGGGAAGATTTAATAGGAACCTGAGTGGTAATTTCTTTTTCATACGAAGGGTGGTGGGTGTTTGGAACGAGCTGCCAGAGGAGGTAGTTGAAACAGATTTCATCACAATGTTTGAGAAATATTTAGACAGGTACATCAATAGGATAGGTTTATGTTTTGGGCTCTGTGTAGTTTATATATTTGCGGAGAGCCTTGTGTGGAGTCCAAATGCAGGCAGGTGAGACAAGTGTCGATGGGGCAAGTTGGTTGGTGTGGGCAAGATGGGCTGAAGGGCCTGTTTCCACGCTGTATGTCTCAAACATGGAACTTAAGCAATGGCTATGAATATTTGTGCTTCCCTCCACAATGGGGTTTGGATTGCTGGATTGCTGAATCCTGAGGTTTTGTGCAATTAACAGGGCATCTTCTGAAAACCTCTGGATAGCATGACTTTAACAGAGCTGAGAGGGTAAAGATTTAATAGGAACCAGAGGGGCAACTTTTTCACTCAGGGTGGTGTGTTCTTGCTGCCAGAGGATGTAGTTAAGGCAGGTAGAATAATGATATTTAAATGGCATTTGGACAGGTACATGGATAGGAAAGGTTTAGATGGAGATGGGGTATTGTGAACAAGTAGGGCCGAAGGGCCTGTTTCCATGTTGTGTGACTGCATTTCAGATTTCCACCATCCACGATATTTTTGCATCACTTGTTCACAGCTTGCAAAGGATGTTTATATGTTATGGTCAAATCAAGGATTAAAGGGAGATTTATAAAGACTTAATCTCTGTTCCTGACAAGCAATTAATAAAACATGCAGAAAACAAGTGCAAAAGACATGATTAATATTTTGCATTGATATTTCTGACAGTTTAGTGCAAATCAGAAAATGAACATGAGCTTATTCAACTCCAGTCAACGTATACAGGTTAAGGGCCTGTCCCACTTGGCGATTTTTTTCAGCGACAGCCGGCGTCATATCAGTGTCGCCAAAAGATTTTGAACATTTCAAAATCCAGCGGCGACAAAAAAAATGTTGCGACACTTGAAAAAACACCGCGCGTCAATACGTCATCACGCCGCGTCACGCCGTGAATTTTTCGGTGACCTGATACGTCAGTCAATGATGCCGGCAGTCGCCGAAAAAAATCGCCAACTGGGACAGGCCCTTAAATCTCAACATAGTAAAAAATGTTGTACTGCTTGTTGGACAATCCATGAGCTGCAATGTCACCAGCATCTTAACACCGCGTCTATCTGCAAGGTTTTATGGAGTTGGAATGGATTATTGTCAGAGAAAGCGCAGTGATATCTTGAGTTAGCCAACCCATGAGATAATATTGTGGTCATTATTTCCATTTGGCCAGAGTTTTCTGAGCTAAAAGAACAGGGGAAGTGAAAGATAATTGCTGCTCCCAACGGTTTGATTAATTGCTGAAACTCATGCAATTAAATCCGTATTGTTCCCAGTTATCGCCTTGTATCTTTCAGACAAACAGCAATTATTGGTTGGGGAGAAGTGTCAGAAACATGTTTAACACAGTCAGTATATTTTTGAAATTGTATTTGGAGCTCTAGGCTCTGTGACAAGATGGAGGTTTGGTGTCAGGAGCCCAGTGGGTGAGAACAATGCTGGGACGCTATATGAACTGGTCTTATGCACATTTACACACTCTGGATCTTGATGGACACAGAGTGCTGGAGTAACCCAATGGGTCAGGCAGCATCTCTGGAGAAAAAGGACAGGTAACGTTTTGGATGGGGACCTGTGTATGATGAAGAATCCCAACCTGAAACGTCACCCATCCTTTTTCTCCAAAGATGCTGCCTGACCCGCTGAGTTACTCCAGCACATTGTGTCCATCTTCGGTGTAAACCAGCATCTGCAGTTCTTTGTTTGTACTCTTCACTCTTTGTTCGCGAATGGCCGACTCCTGTTGCTGCTAAGAAGCGTTCCGATGGTGAGAGAGTGGATTCACTGCCAACTCAGACAGAATGAAGGAAGAATTCAATGCCAGAGATTTTCATGAAGTTGGTGTATTTGTAAATGAATTGTTAAACTCATCACTGATAATAAACATTTTTTGTATCCTCGTGACGGCATCATATTAATGAATAATAACTGTAAACTGTTCAGAAACTGAGCATTTGTATGTGGCATCTTGAATATGGTTTAGTTTTAGAGATACGTTGTGGAAACAGGCCCTTCGGCCCACTGTGACCACACCAACCATCAATCATCCGTTCATACTAGTTCTCTGCTTTACATCTTTGGGGCAATTTGCCGAGGTCAATTAACCTACAAACCTGTGATTAGAGTGTGGGAGGAAACCGGAGCACCCGGAGGAAACCCACGTGGTCACAGGGAGAACGTACAAACTCCACACAGACAGCACCCGAGGTCAGGATTGAACCCAGGTCTCTGGCGCTGTGAGGCAGCAACTCTACCGCTGTGCCACCATGCCATCCTTGTCAGATGTAATATTGGCCCATCGAACATTAGAGTCTGTGGTGCCATTTGATAATATTGTGAAGGTTTGTAGGTTAGTTGGCCTCTGTAAATGTCCCCTTGTGTAGGGAGTGGTAGAGAGAGTGGGAGAATGTAGAACTAGTGTGAACTGGTGATCAGTATGGTCAGTATGGACTCGGTGGGCCAAAGGGCCTGTTTCCATGGTGTACAGTATCTCTAAAAAACTAGGGTGCTGAGTTCCTCCAGCGCTTTGTGTTTTGCTTATTCTTTAAAGGCCATTTGCAAGCTAGTTGGACAGATTGACAGGGATGTCATTGCCCAGGTGCTGATGACTGATGATGAACCACTATTCTTGCTCGATCATTTCCTCAAGTTCTCAAATGACTGGCGATTGGCCATTGGACAGCGTCACTTCATTTTCCTACATTCTAGAAAGTTCTGAAGGTGGCCAAGGTGGTGTTTCAGCTCAGGACCCATCTTAATTTGGGACTGCAATTGAGGTTTCCAGTCTGAAGAAGAGTCTTGACCTGAAACATTGTCTGTCCATCCCTTACACAGATGCTACCCGCTGAGTTACTCCAGCACTCTGTGAAACGTCACCTATCCATGTTCTCCACAGATGCTGCCTGACCCGCTGAGTTACTCCAGCACTCTGTGAAACGTCACCTATCCATGTTCTCCACAGATGCTGCCTGACCCGCTGAGTTACTCCAGCACTCTGCGAAACGTCACCTATCCATGTTCTCCACAGATGCTGCCTGACCCGCTGAGTTACTCCAACACTCTGCGTTTTGGCACAGAATGTATCCGTGCCAGTTCTTCAAATATGAATGAACAATGTCTAGGAGGTAATTAATTGTACCAGTTAACCTGTAAAAGATTCCATAAGTCATCAGTTAAGGTATCTTCAATTCTATACCAGTTAACATACCCAAAACTTTGTCTATTTCCCTCCACAGATGTTGCCTGACCCATTGGGTTTCCGAGTCCAGATGTTGCCTGACCCATTGAGGTTCTGAGTCCAGATGTTGCCTGACCCATTGAGTTTCTGAGTCCAGATGTTGCCTGACCCATTGAGTTTCTGTAAGACTTTAGCTAAAGTTTCATTGGCACAGAGTCTTATTTGTCAAGGCACAGAAATCTGTTATTAAAGAGTGAGGTCGATATCCTGACATAACCAACGGAAGAATCACATGTCATCTCTTTCTCAGGATATCTTCCTTGAGAATTCACTCTCAGTATTGTTCACATTCACAATAGTCAATAGGGCGGTTTAATGAAATGATGTCTCCTCATCTTACGTAGTGTATGTCAGGAATATACATCCCACTGTCCTGTATAAAGGGACGATTTAATTTGCAGGATTAAGGCAGTTATTGAATGCACATCAAGTTTAATCAAAGGTAGACAAAAATTCTGGAGAAACTCAGCGGGTGAGGCAACATCTATGGAGCGAAGGAATCGAGACCCTTCTTCAGACTGAGCTTAATTCAGACAAGCTTAATTAAGGCCACTGAACTGCAGAGTAAAGAATGCCTGGCTAATCTTATCAAATGTGCCATCTCATACTCTTGAGACGTCATAGAGTCACACAGCATGGAAACAGGCCCTTCAGCCCAACTTGTGCATGCCGTCGAACATGTCCCATCTACACTAGTCCCACCTGCTTGCGTTTGGCACATATCCTTCTAAACCTGTGCTATCCATGTACCTGTCTAAATGTTTCTCAAACATTGCGGTAGTCCCTGCCTCAACTACCTCCTCTGGCAGCTTGTTCCATACACCCACCACCTTCTGTGTTTAAAAGAAAAAGTTACCTCTCAGGTTCCTGTTAAATCTTTTCCCCCCTCACCTTAAACCTACATCCTCTGGTTCTCGATTCCCCTTCTCTGGGCAAGAGACTCTGAGCGTTTACCCAATCTAGTCTTCTCGTGATTTTGTACACCTCTGTAAGATCACCCCTCATCCTTCTGTGCTCCAAGGAATAAAGTCCTTGTCTACTCAACCACTTTCTGTAGCTCAGGCACCTCGAGTCCGGGAAACACCCTCGTAAATAGTCATTGGGGGTTTTTGAGTCCAAGCTGAATTTAACTCCCATGGCAGGAACAGTGTGTATACATGGGGGGTAAGGGAAGGTGTAGTCCCATGCAGGAGCCCGAGCTGGAAGTCACATTGTGACACTGGAGTTTAAAAGAATGAAACATACAGAATAGTGAAAGGCTTGGATAGAGTGGATGTGGACAGGGTGTTTCCACTAGTGGGAGAGTCTAGAACTAGAGGTCACAGTCTCAGAATTAAAGGATGTTCTTTTGGGAAGGAGATGCGGAGGAATTCCTTTGGTCACAGGGTGGTGAATCTGTGGAATTTCTTGCCACAGAAGGCTGTGGAGGCCAAGTCAATGGATATTTTTAAGGCAGGGATAGATAGATTCTTGATTAGTACGGGTGTCAGAGGTTATGGGGAGAAGGCAGGAGAATGGGGTTAGGAGGGAGAGATAGATCAGCCATGATTGAATGGCAGAGTAAATTTGATGGGCCGAATGGCCTAATTCTACTCCTTTCACTGAAGATGTTATGAGCTTGCTCACGTGGACAGGATGGGCTGAAGGGCCTGTGTCCGTGTTATAGCTCGATGATTCTAGGGACACAGAGGCAGCAGCATAGATGACAACAGGTGCTGGTTCACATCCTGACTCATCTGAATCTCTGAGTCAGTGACGTTGCTGCAGGCAGGTCCCGGGATGTCAATGGGACGGTCAGCTGGGAACCTGAGAGATGAACGAATCGTGGAGCTCCAACAACAACAGTCCAAGACTGTGAGATGTTGGCTGTAAGACCATGATCTCATTGCCATCAGGAAGAAGGTACAGGAGCCTGAAATCTGTAACGTCCAGGTTCAGGAACAGCTTCTTCCCTACAGCCATCAGGCTATTAAACACAACAGCAAATAAGCTCTGAGCTCTGAACTGCAAGATATTATATTTTTATTTGTTATTTGCACTATAGTTGTTATTTCTTGAACTTTTTTCTTTTTTCCCCCATTATATACAATGTTTACATATTCACATATTCTGTTGTGCTGCAGCCAGTAAAGAATTTCATTGTCCCGTCCGGGACATATGACAATAAAACACCCTTGACTCTTGACTTGACATGGGCAAGTTGGGCCATATGTCAAATACCATGCTCTATGTCTCTAAGTGACGGGGTGGCAAGTGTCGGATGCAGAAACAACTTGGATCACAATGTGGAAAGTTAAAAATCAAGATGATTAGAAGGGTGGAAAGATTCATCATCTCGAATGACTGTGAGTCCAACAATGAGAAGACCAGGAATTTTCAACCTAAATGTTAACGACAACTCTATCAACATGAATGAATGAATGAATGAATGAATAAGTTTATGACCAAGTATTCACATACAAGGAATTTGCCTTGGTGCTCCACCCGCAAGTGACAACATGACAGACAGTGACAGTTAGGAATGACACATAAAACATCAATCATTAATAATACAACATTATCAATTAAACGTGCGAATTAAATAAAATACCAGAGCATAAGGAGGCTTCAGATTTTTGGTTATTGAGTAGAGCTACTACTCGTGGAAATAAGCTGTTTTTATGTCTGGCTGTGGCAGCTTTGACAGCCCGGAGTTAGTTGTGATCTCAGCTTTAATAACGTTATTATAAGCAGATCACACTGTATGGAGCAAAATCAGGCACATTGGATTCACAGCTTAACATCAGGAACTCTGTGTAGCATTTAACATTTGATTTGGTATTAAAAAATATATATATATATATATTTTAAAATAATGCAGTACCTGCAAACAAAGTCTTTGCTCTCAGAGTTGTGTGTACACCAAAGCCCAATGAGACTACAGCTAAGAGGCAATGACATCAAATCCATTAATGCATCCTAAAAGATAGGTGTAGGAAGGAACTGCAGATGCTGGTTTACACTGAAGACAGACACAGGCAGCATCTCTGGAGAGAAGGAATGGGTGACGTTTCGGGTCGGGTCTGAAGAAGGGTCTCAACCCGAAACGTCACCCATTCCTTCTCTCCAGAGATGCTGCCTGTCCTGCTGAGTTACTCCAGATTTTTGTGTCTATCCCAAAAGATAGGTTGAAAATAAAGTTCGATGCTGAGCTGCAGAAGTTCTGAGCAAAGTCTGTTCCTGGTGTGTAAAATCTGCCCCGCTACTTACCAGCTGTAATTATTTCAGGACAAGTTCCTCCTTCAAAAGACAGTTAATGAACCCCGCTCCGATATCCCCATTTTGAAGTCCAACTCTGCTGTCGGCTTCAAATAAATTATAAAAAACTGATTTGAGAGTGCGTGAAGAAAATTGAAAATGGAGTTTAATAGGTTTAATTGAATTCTAGCTGCAGCAAGGGCTTTGAGTGGAGAATCCTTCAAATTGAATGGAAATGTTCCATTTTGAAAAGGAACAATCTGTGCAAGGAACAAGAGAGTCTCAGTTTTTAATTAATTTCTTATCATAAGGGGTGTTTGTAATGGAAAAGCTTGATAAACCCTGGTTATCATTATCTTGCGGATTTCCTGCTCAGCCTTTCTCATACATTTTAATTTTCTTGCTCCTTTTTGTGTGGAACACTTTGTTATGGATTATTCCTTGACCAGGAATGGTCACAGCCCCTCCCTCTCAAAAATCCAACCCATCCACTCCCTCTTCTCCACTGTGCCCCACCTGGACTGACTCCCATTTCTCCCCTCCCTATTCCACCTTCATTCCATCATCTAGCTTCACATTCTAGCTCTTAAATCCTTTTGTCTCAAACCTTGTGTCTTTTCATCTCTGGACTTTGTCCAACTATCTGTCTATCTCCCACCCCCCCCCCCCCCCCACGCCCCTCCCCACTTGTGTTGGTCTATTACCTGCCAAGCTTTGTCCTGCCCCTCCTCTCTTCCAGCTTCCCACCCCCCCCCCCATCCCCTACAATCAGTCTAAAGAAGAGTCCCTACCCAAATGTCACCTGATGCTGCCTGACCCGCTGAGTTACTCCAGCACTCTGTGAAACGTCACCTATCCATGTTCTCCACAGATGCTGCCTGACCCGCTGAGTTACTCCAGCACTCTGTGAAACGTCACCTATCCATGTTCTCCACAGATGCTGCCTGACCCGCTGAGTTACTCCAGCACTCTGTGAAACGTCACCTATCCATGTTCCGGCAGCATCTATGGAGCGAAGGAAATAGGCAACGTTTCGGCCCGAAACCCTTCCGGGTTTCGGCCCGAAACGTTGCCTATTTCCTTCAGGGTTTCGGCCCGAAAGGTTGCCCATTTCCTTCGCTCCACAGATGCTGCCTGACCCGCTGAGTTACTCCAGCACTCTGTGAAACGTCACCTATCCATGTTCTCCACAGATGCTGCCTGACCCGCTGAGTTACTCCAGCACTCTGTGTCTATATTCTGACATCATGCTACATTTACAAATGTGTTCTACGTCCTTTTATCTCTCGTTTTATAGCAGTTACTTGCGTGAGGCTTTGGAAGTGATTTGTTTGTTTGTCAGGGGCTGGGCTCCAGTTTGTCAGTGAGGATCACAGGACCACTGTGAAACTACCATGTGTAAAAGTGCTGAACAGTGTCGTATTTTTATTCTGCAATAAAAGTAGTGCTGCAAAAGAGTTACTTGTTTATATGGCCATTTGTAATTAATCGCCGTATAAAATCTCATAATTGCAGTGTTGAAAAGGGCGATCTGATAGGTTCTTTTGTAATTTTGCAGATTGAAACATCGATTTTACCAATTAAAATACATTATTCATTAAGATTTCTAAACTGAAATATCACTGACATTGCTGGAGAAATAAAAACACTTCCGTTCCAATTTAGTTTTTCTTTAGTTGGGGTAAAGTTTTACTAATAGACCTTTAAAGGCCTGTTCCACTTGGCGATCTTTTCGGCGACTGATGGCATCGTTGACTGAATTATCAGGTGACCGAACAATTTGAGGCGTGACGCGGCATGATGACGTATTGACGCGTGGTGTTTTTTCAAGTGTCGCAACATTTTTTTGTCTCCGCTGGATTTTGAAATGTTCAAAATCTTTTGGCGACACTGATATGACGCCGGCAGTCGTCGAAAAAATCGGCAAGTGGTGAAGAATTGAGATTGAATATTGAATCGGACACTAAATGACAACGGGTGAAATCGCAGATAATCCCTGCATCTCATAAATCACTCGAAAGAAAGAAGCAACACCATTGTTTATTCATGACCAGAAATGGAACTCTAAGAGGAAAAGGACAAAATATATGGACTTCTTTTATATTTTGTTCTGTTGCTGCTGTGAGTTGAGAAGGTGAAGAATTATTTATGCTGTCATGTTCATCCACATAATACTGCAAACCCTCCATCACTACATTGGACTGGCAAACTCTGACCACCAGCTTCAGCAACAACTTCCTCCCAGTAACCATCAGGCTCTTCAACACTGCACAACACTGACCCATGACTCTCAGTCTGCAGAAGGGTCTCGACCCGAACCATCACTCTTCGCTTTTCTCCAGAGATGCTGCCTGACCCACTGAGTTACTCCAGCATTTAGTGACTAACCTCAGCAACTTTCATCTTCTGTGGATAGTCAATAGACAATAGACAATAGGTGCAGGAGTAGGCCATTCGGCCCTTCGAGTCGGCACCGCAATTCAATGTGATCATAGCTGATCATCCCCAATCAGTACCCCGTTCCTGCCTTCTCCCCATATCCCCTGACTCCGCTATCTTTAAGAGCTCCATCTAGCTCTCTCTTGAAAGTATCCAGAGAACCTGCCTCCACCGCCCTCTGAGGCAGAGAATTCCACAGACTCACAACTCTCTGTGTGAAAAAGTGTTTCCTTGTCTCCGTTCTAAATGGCTTACCCCTTATTCTTGAACTGTGGCCCCTGGTTCTGGATTTCCCCAACATCAGGAACATGTTTCCTGCCTCTAGCGTGTCCAAACCCTTAACAATCTTATATGTTTCAATAAGATAACCTCTCATCCTTCTAAACTCCAGAGTGTACAAGCCCAGCCGCTCCATTCTCTCAGCATATGACAGTCCCGCCATCCCGGGAATTAACCTGGTGAACCTACGCTGCACTCCCTCAAAGTCTTTTGTTGTTGCACTACAGGCTTCTATTTTTGCGCTCTCCTGGTTACCTGGTATTACGGTTATTGTATTATTGATGATTTGTTCTGTGTGATATTGTATTTATGGGCCTGTTAAGCTGCAGGAAGTAGGAGTTTCATTGTTCTATTACACACAACAATGAAGCGCTCGTGACTCGTGATGCTCCTAAATATGGGATCACCTTTGTTCGAGCTGCCATGCTCCCTGTTGTTACATTGAAGTTTTGATTAATAACGGCAAGACTGATAACTTCCCATCCTTTGTGTGGTATCATTTATAACCTATTATATTGAGCCTTTTCCTCCTCGCTGTGACTTCTGCTGTCCTTGAAATACAGAATGGCACGAAGTTTCCTCGCATCGTGACAGCGCATCTTAAAGGCCTGTCCCACTTTCACCACCTAATTCACGACCTTGACTCATACTCGCAGCATGGTCGTCACAAGTTCGTAGGAAGTCGTAGGTAGTTCGTGATGCTAGTCGTAGGTACTCGTGGCATCAAGTAGGTCGGGGCGTTTTTCTAGCCTGATGAAAAATGTCCACGAGTAAAAAAGGTCGTGAATTAGGTGGTGAAAGTGGGACAGGCCCTTTAGCTGAACTTGCCGTGTTTTCTGTGCTTCATAAACTCGGGGTATATTTGCTATTGAGGAAATTATTCGGTCCTAAATGTATGACCTCCAAATCCAGAGACGCGTCAAGAAATCAACTATCTATGTGACCATTATAGACGTATTATCAACCAAGGCAATTCAGTAGCGACTCATACGTTTTAGTCATAGAGTGATACAGCATGGAAACAGGCCCTTCGGCCAAACTTGCCCACACCAGCCAACATATCCCAGCTACACTAGTCCCCCCTCTCCACGTTTGGTCCATATCCCTCCAAACCTGTCCTATCCATGTACCTGTCTAACTGTTCCTTAAACGTTGGGATAGTCCCTGCCTCAACTACCTCCTCCGGCAGCTCGTTCCATCCACCCACCACCCTCTGTAATTGAAGAGTTTAAGTCATGTGTAGGAAGGAACTGCAGATGCTGGTTTACACCAAAGATAGACACAAAGTGCTGGTGTAACTCAGCGGGACAGGTAGCATCTCTGGAGAGAAGGAATGGGTGACGTTTCACACACAGATAATATATTAATAAACAAAAAATCAATAAATTAATGACCACGAATCGTTCAAAATAAAGCCCAGACTACTTTGTGCCGCCAAAGACAGTCTGAAGAAGGGTCCCCGGCCTGAAACATCACCCATCCCTTCTCTCCAGAGACACTGCCTGACTCGCTGAGTTACTCCAGTACTTTTGAGTCCATCTTCAGTTTAAGTAATGTGTTGTTTTGTGTTTATTTCTGACATTATTTAGATACATTTGAGGTGCATGGATCCACAGATATTGCGGCCCTGTATTTTCATACACCTGTACAACATGTCTGTCGATTTGTTCCCTGGGGATTTGTGGACGGACATCTCCAGTGACGTGTGGCACCCTACCTGAGTGGCTCACTCAGTGATCATCGCAACAAACTGCTCGCCCTTCCAGAGCGCATTTGGCTGCCCTGACATCAATGTGCCCGCCATCCCCCAACGCTTATTAACTCCCTTTCAATTTCTTCTAAAAACATTGCAGGATCCTAAACCGTGCACTATCTCTTCAGCCGCCCACTTGCACCACCACCCTATTTTTGCAAGTAATGTCATAGATTCCTAGTCATACTCGCGGGAATTGGCTCTCGGGCCCAACTTACCCATGTTTCTATATCTCTGTGTCTCCCTCTCTCCTGACTCTCAGTCTGAAGAAGGGTCTCGACCTTCTCTCCAGAGATGCTGCCCGTCCCACTGAGTTGCTCCAGCTTCCATGTGTCTATCTTCCATGTTTAGAGGCATATGGGTTAAGATATGATTAAAACTGTTCTTCTGACCAGTTGTTTTGATCTCCAGCGGACAATATTACAGAAAAAACTCAAAGTGCTGGATGAACTCGGTGGGTTAGGCAACATCTGCGGAAGGAATGGACAGACGATGTTTGGGATCAGGGCCCTTCATCAGTCTGAAGAAGAGGCCCAACCAGAAACGTCATCTGTCCATTCCCTCCACAGATGCTGCTTGGCCCACTGTGTTCCTCCAGCGCTTTGTGTTTTTGCTCAGGATTGCAGCTTCTGCAGTCTCTTGTGTCTTAGAACTAATATAACAGAACAGAGACCAAACTTACAGTATACTGCACGGCGTGTGATGCAGCACGAGGCAGTGGCGTGTGCTTTGTGACAGTGTTGTATCTGGTTCACAGTCACACTTCTCTACAAAATACCATCAGCATATAAAAAAAGAAATAATTCAGAAATTTCCTGCTGTTTTTTTTCTGATCTCAATTACTTAACTTGTCCCATAGGGCAGAAGCCCAGGGTTTAAGCAGCTACTAACACGTCGGAAAATTTCTCCACAATTAGTGTCTAATTGGTCTCGGCATGTGGCCTATTTATACAGATTTCCCAATAGTAAACTTGATCCTGAGTTTAAAAGCCGGATTGAACACAAATCCACCTTAGCAATGGGACCAAGCGCGGTGCTTCAGCCTTGGACTGCTTGTGAGCAGTGGAACAAAGGGACACTCTGCCTCCTCCTCGCATTGATGTCTCCGACTCAAATGGTTCTTTGTACAATTGCACCCAAGCAGCTGCTTGCCTCTGGAATTGCTGAGGGAGCTCCGGGTGAGGGGAACTTCATAGAGACACTGGCTCCATCCACGATGACAGGGTCAAGGGCTCTTTGCAAAATGCTGCCATATCCTGATGGAGGGAGGGAGCAGGTCCTCAATAGAAAACATCAACAGCCAAAAGAGAGGCACAGAGAGTGCTGGAGTAACTCAGCGGGTCAGGCAGCATCTGTGGAGAACATGGATAGGTGACGTTTCACAGAGTGCTGGAGTAACTCAGTGGGTCAGGCAGCATCTGTGGAGAACATGGATAGGTGACGTTTCACAGAGTGCTGGAGTAACTCAGCGGGTCAGGCAGCATCTGTGGAGCGAAGGAAATGGGCAACCTTTCGGGCCGAAACCCTGAAGGAAATAGGCAACGTTTCGGGCCGAAACCCGGAAGGGTTTCGGGCCGAAACGTTGCCTATTTCCTTCGCTCCATAGATGCTGCCGGAACATGGATAGGTGACGTTTCACAGAGTGCTGGAGTAACTCAGCGGGTCAGGCAGCATCTGTGGAGAACATGGATAGGTGACGTTTCACAGAGTGCTGGAGTAACTCAGCGGGTCAGGCAGCATCTCTGGGGGAAAAAGAATAGGTGACGTCTCATGACCAAACAGGAGTCACCCCGCGACAGGTTGCCTGTATGGTCGTGGTGACAGGTTTGGAGGGATATGGACCAAACGCAGGCACTAGGTACTAATGTACCTGGGACATTGTTGGCCGGTGTGGGCAAGTTGGGCCGAAGGAATTGTTTCCACACTGTATCACTCTGGCTCTCCGCCATTCAATCATGGCTGATCTATCTCTCCCTCCTAACCCCATTCTCCTGCCTTCTCCCCATAACCCCTGACACCCGCACTAATCAAGAATCTATCTATCTCTGCCTTAAAAATATCCACTGACTTGGCCTCCACCGCCGTCTGTGGCAACAAATTCCACAGATTCACACACAGGCACACATACTCACGCACACACACGCACACACACGCACGCACATGCACACCCACACACACACACACACACACACACACATGCACACGCAAGCACACACGCACACACACATGCACAAACATGCACACACACACACATGCACACACGTGCACACATGCACACACACACACACACGCACGCACAAACATGCACACACACACGCATGCACACACGCGCACACACACACTCACACTCACACACGCATGCACAAACATGCACACAAACACACACACACACGAACGCACACACACGAACACATGCACACATGCACACATGCACACACGCACAAACACGGACACACACACACACACACGCACATACAAACACGGACACACACACGGACACACACACACACACACACACACACACACAAACACGGACACACACACACAAACACGGACACACACACACACACACACACACACACACACACACACACACAAATGCACAGACACACACACACACACACACACACACACACAAATGCACAGACACACACACACACACACACACACACACACACACATACAAATGCACAGACACACACAACCAAGTGTTTTCAGCCTCTCCTCTCACGTTCCGCGCTCTGTTGCATGGTGTGAATTACCGAGCCTCTCACTTGTTAATTGTGGTTTTTACACATCCCGCCCCTGCTCACATACACGGAATGTTCTTTTCACAGAGTGGAATTGTTTACACCCTCTTCTCTTGAACGGTGTGGCGAATTATCCAGGAAATGCCAATTCTAGATAACAGGGGAAAAAACATCATTGCACATAGCGGAAAACTGAGCGGCAATCAATTTACCATGGAGGGAAAACAGTACTTCAACCGTACCCAAAGTCGACCCAGCTACCCAAGTGGATACGAGGTGCTTTCCTCCAGTGTGCGTGTGGCTTCACTCTGACAATGGAGGAGGCCCAGGACAGAACGGTCAGTGTGGGAAAGGCGAGTTGAATTGGTTGTCAGCGGAATATCCCGTAGGTTAAGCAGACCGAGCGATTATTATTTTTGTCAGGTTTATGTCAGGGAATGACAGAATGGTCACAATATAATAATGGACCTTTGGAAAGCAGAAGAGGAGGAATTTAATTTAGTCAGAGGGTGGTGAATCTGTAGAATTTGTTGCCACAGACAGCGGTGAAGGCCAAGTCAGTGGATATTTTTAAGGCAGAGATAGATAGATTCTTGATTAGTGTGGGTGTCAGGGGTTATGGGGAGAAGGCAGGAGAATGGGATTGGGAGGGAGAGATAGACCAGCCATGATTGGACAGCAGAGAGTTATAGAGTGATACAGCGTGGAAACAGGTGCTTCAGCCCAACTTGCCCACACCGGCAACCAATGTCCCAGCAACACTAGTGCCACCCGCCCGCGTTTGGCCCATATCCTTCCAAACCTGTTCGATCCATATACCTGTCTATCTGTTTCTTAAAACAGCCTCAACCACTTCCTCTGGCAGCTTGTTCCATTCACGCACCACCCTTTGTGTGAAAATTTTACCCCCTCAGATTCCTATTAAATCTTTTCCCCTTCACCGCAAACCCATGTCCTCTGGTCCTCGATTCACCTACTCTGGGCAAGAGACTCTGCATCTACCCGATCTATTCCTTTCATGATTTTATACACCTCTATAAGATACCCCCTCATCCTCCTGCACTCCAAAGAATAGTCCCAGCCTACTCAACCTCTCCCTATAGCTCAGACCCTCTAGTCCTGGCAACGTGATGGGCCGAATGGCCCAATTCTGTTCCTATAACTTATGAACTAATGTCACTGGATATTTTTTAATATTGATACAATTGTCCCGGACAGTGACTATTTTCTCGGTGATTCAACAGCGGCAGAGGAAGTGTGTTAATGCTAGTTTGTATTCTGCAGCAAGAGTTTGTGGCAATTTGTACGCAGTTGCTTTGAGTAACTGACAGTAATGGTTGCCAGGAGAGCCATTAGCACCCAATTAAATTGATAATTAAGGTGAGCGACTGGAAAGAAAATGTATTGCTAACAATTTTTCTTCAGTTTCTTTTATTAAGTGCTAATGCTATTAAGGTCATTTTGAGGCTGAGTAATGTGTAGGAATGCAATAAGGACCACCGTAGTAGACCTGTGCCTTTTATTCTGATTACACAAATGCTTCCTGCAAGTGCAATCTTGTGTAATTAAATGCGTCGTTAAGGGCCTGTCCAACTTGGCGATTTTTTCGGCCGACTACCAGCGCCATATCAGGGTCGCCAAAAGATTTTGAACGTTTCAAAACCCAGCGGCGACAAAAAAAATGATGCGACGCTTGAAAAAACACCGCGCGTCAATACGTCATCACGCCACGAATTTTTTGGTGACCTGATACGGACAGACAACGTTTCGCTTTGGGACCCTTCTTCTGGCTGATGATGGGTCTAGGATTTGATTGGATTTGAGTCTGAATAAAGGATCCAACCTGAAACATCACCGATCCCTTTTCTCCACAGCTATATTTAAGAGGGAGTTAGATGTGGCCCTTGTGGCTAAAGGGATCAGGGGGTATGGAGAGAAGGCAGGTACGGGATACTGAGTTGGATGATCAGCCATGATCATATTGAATGGCGGTGCAGGCTCGAAGGGCCGAATGGCCTACTCCTGCACCTATTTTCTATGTATCTATGTATCTATGCTGCCTGACCCGCTGAGTTACTCCAGCACTCTGTGAAACGTCACCTATCCATGTTCTCCACAGATGCTGCCTGACCCGCTGAGTTACTCCAGCACTCTGTGAAACGTCACCTATCTATGTTCCGGCAGCATCTATGGAGCGAAGGAAATAGGCAATGTTTCGGCCCGAAACCCTTCCGGGTTTCGGCCCGAAACGTTGCCTATTTCCTTCAGGGTTTCGGCCCGAAAGGTTGCTCATTTCCTTCGCTCCACAGATGCTGCCTGACCCGCTGAGTTACTCCAGCACTCTGTGAAACGTCACCTATCCATGTTCTCCACAGATGCTGCCTGACCCGCTGAGTTACTCCAGCACATTGTGTCTATCTGTGGTGTAATCCAGCATCTGCAGTTCCTTGTTTCTACACTAATGCTGAATTGGGGTTCAAAATTCTTCCAGATAAGATATTCGACAATATCAGATGCAAACTAATAGAGCAATCAACGGGTCAAGTTAAGGCACTGAAAACTATCTCTGCTCATGCCATGAACAGTCGATGTACAGGATTGGAGCTCTGTGTAGATTGTAGACTTTCCATAACAATTTGAAGAGAGAAACAGGGATAGCCCGATCGATGATGGACATGTTACTGACATTGGGTGACACTGGAGGTCGATTATTGAAGACATTACATGTGTCAAGTCTTGGCCAAATTCAATAAAGATTATTTGCAACTCTTTCATCTTCTCCCTTGACAAGTTAAATTCCACTAATGGAATCGCAGCCCAGTAATTCAATTGCAGTCTCCATGTTATATATATGATGCTGGACCACATTGTTTCAACACTATTATGTTCTTAACTTGCAGTTTCATTGCAATTGTGGACTGTGTGTCATTGTGGGTTCTCGTAGACATGCTGGGCAGCAGATTTAACTTTGTTTTGTTTAGTTTAGAGATGCAGCATGGAAACAGGCCCTTCGGCCCATCGGGTCCCTGCCGACCAACAATCCCCGCACAGTAATACAATCCTACACCCACAAGGGACAATTTTTACATTTATCAAGCCAATTATCCTACAAACCTGTACGTCTTTGGAGTGTGGCAGGAAACCGAAGATCTCGGAGAACATACAAACTCCGTACAGACAGCACGCATAGTCAGGATCAAACCCGGGTCTCCGGCGCTGCATTCGCTGCAAAGCGGCAACTCTACTGCTGCGCCACCGTGACCGCCACCGTGACCGCCACCGTGACCGTGTTCTACACACTCAACACTGCTACTCCTACAGTGCAGATTGTGCTCATATTACATGGCAAGAGTGTGATTCAGGAACTTAAAGCAGCAACAAATTCCATTTATACGCAATTTAACGCTCCATCTTACTTGTATCTTGGTTGGGGAGTCTGTTACTGAAGACAGACACAAAGTGCCAGAGTATCTCAGCAGGTCAGGCAGCATCTCTGGAACACATGGGTACCTATCCACGTTCTCCACAGATGCTGCCTGACCCGCTGAGTTACTCCAGCGTTACTCTGTGAAACGTCACCTATCCATGTTCTCCACAGATGCTGCCTGACCCGCTGAGTTACTCCAGCGTTACTCTGTGAAACGTCACCTATCCACGCTCTCCACAGATGCTGCCTGACCCGCTGAGTTACTCCAGCACTCTGTGAAACGTCACCTATCCATGTTCCGGCAGCATCTATGGATCGAAGGAAATAAGCAACGTTTCGGCCCGAAACCCTTCCGGGTTTCGGCCCGAAACGTTGCCTATTTCCTTCAGGGTTTCGGCCCGAAAGGTTGCCCATTTCCTTCGCTCCACAGATGCTGCCTGACCCGCTGAGTTACTCCAGCACTCTGTGTCTTATTTTGTAAACTAGCATCTGCGGTTCCTTGTATCCACCTGTTACCTGAGATGTTTGTGTGGTCACTGGAGCTCCACGATGAGTTTGATTTCTGATCAGTCGCCAGGTGTGATTCCCGACGTTCCTGGAGACATCCTGGTACACGGTACCTTGGTTCCATGTGTACGTGTCTACCTGGGACATTATGAGGAAATGAGACACAATATGCCACTTCCAGGTCTAGTTCTGATGCAGAACTGTTCACCCTACCTTCTCCGGCAGGAGGTTTAACTGGGAACAGCTGCTCGAAGAGTTCCAGACTTGCTGGCATGAAGAGCAAGGGTTCTTTCAACTGAAGACAGTTCCCACCCAAAACATCATCTGTCCATTCCCTCCACACATGCTGCCTGCCCGCTCGGGTCTTCCAGCACTTTCTTCAGTTCAGTTCAGTTTAATTTCGTTTTGAGATTAGTTTAGTTTAGTTTTAAAAATACAGCGCGGAAAACAGGCCCTTCAGCCCATCGAGTCCACGCCAACCAGCGATCCCCGTACACTAGCACTATCCTACACACACTAGGGAACAATTTACAATTATACCGGATCCAGTTAACCTGCAAACCTGTTCATCTTTGGAGTGTGGGAGGAAACCGGAGCACCCGGAGAAAACCCACGCAGGTCACGGGGAGAAGGTACAAACCCCGTACAGACAGCACCCGTAGTCAGGATGGAACCCGGGTCTCTGGCGCTGTGAGGCAGCAACTCTCCCGCTGCGCCACCGTGCCGACTTTGTTGCGCAGGATTGCAGCATCTGCAAGCTCACTTGCCTCAGAGTGACTGGCAGTGGGGAAAGGAGATTTAAATTCCTCTAGTTATTATTCATCCATCATGGGCGATGTATCGGTTTGCAATTCAATAGAAATGCCTCTCGTGAATACTTAGCATGATGTGCCTCTGCCCAGCATTTTAATAGACCTCACTAGTTAGTTCATTAAACATGCAGTAGATATCAGCTGGACACCTTGAACTTTGCAGTTGTATCTAATTACAGGGTTACTGCAATGAACAATATAATCATTTTGTTACACAATTTAAAGCCACGGTAAATAGTTCTTAGACTCGGTGAAGCAGCTGTACACCTGTGTATTGTAGAACAAAGAAGATGCCATTCTCAGCCCGAGCGTGGGCTCAGTTAGTTGCAGTGAACTTCATTTCTGGCTAAAAGGACTGAGAAAACCATTTAAATTCTCTGTTTGATTAATTGCACAGTTGTTAAGTAACAGATCACTTGTAATTACAGCAGTTTAATTCCAAGTTAACAAATCAGAAGTGAATTCCAGGTTTCCTACACACTAGATTAATGATAATGTTGGCTCTCAGTGTTATACCTGTGTGCAGGTGTGCTATATTTAGTCAGGTAGAATAAGGAACGCAGGAGGTCACAGGTACTGACTTCCTCACCATTGAGGGTAGACAAAAATTCTGGAGAAACTCAGCTGGGTGAGGAAGCATCTATGGAGAGAAGGAATAGGTGACGTTTCGGGTCGAGACCCTTCCTCAGACTGATGTGGGGAGGACGAAGAAAGGAAGAGGTGGGGTCTGTGGGCTGTGGGAGAGCTGGGAAGGGGAGGGGAAAGAGGGAGAAAGCAGGGAGTACCTGAAATTGGAGAAGTCAATGTTCATACCGCTGGGGTGTAAACTGCCCAAGCGAAATATGAGGGGCTGCTCCTCCAATTTGCGGCGGGACTCACTCTGGCCATGGAGGAGGCCCAGGACAGAAAGGTCGGATATGGAATGGGAGGGGGAGTTGAAGCGCTGAACCACCGGGAGATCGGACAGGAGATGCTGCCTCAAAAAGGCAGCCAGCATCATCAGAGACCCACACCACCCTGGCCACGCTCTCATCTCGCTGCTACTCTCGGGAAGAGGGTACAGGAGCCTGAAAACCATGACATCCAGGTTCAGGAACAGCTTCTTCAGGCTCTTGAACACCACACAACTGATCTTCTATGTGACTGTGTCTTTGGTTGCGCTAAGGACCATTCTTGGGCCTCCTGCAGTCATGGCTGACCATGGGTGTCTCCAGGGTTGGAGGACGCCTGTGCGTGACTTTGTTTAACGTGGGGAGACTGGTGCACAGACAGCCACCCCACGGTCCTTGACAGATCTGGGTCAGGATCCAGTGGCACGGAGTCCAAGACGACCGGAGACCCTTTTCTGCCGCAGCCTTCATCCGCCTTCCCAGCCGTTGTGACGCTCCACTAATGTCAGCCATCGTCCTCCGCCTGTTCCACCGTTGAGGTCTTGGTTGGATTGCTCTTTGTCAGAGACCTCCCCCTTGACCTTACCGCCATGGGTGGCCCTACCAGGAGCATAGCTCCAGACGGCATCGCTCTCAGGATCTCAGGACCACACAAGCTGCTCCACCACAACAAGGTGACAATCCATGGAGAAGGACTATGGTTTTACACTATCACCTATAAAACTTATTACTGATTTTTATATACATTTATATATTTATAATATTGTTTTATATATAACACTATAAAAAATATATAATGTATATAGATTGTTATAGATCTTTTTTCACACAGAAAGTTGTGAGTCTGTGGAATTCTCTGCCTCAGATGGCAGTGGAGGCAGATTCTCTGGATACTTTCAAGGGCTAGCTCGATAGGGCTCTTAAAGATAGCAGAGTCAGGGGATATGGGGAGAAGGCGGGAACGAGGTACTGATTGGGGATGATCAGCCATGATCACATTGAATGGCGGTGCTGGCTTGAAGGGCCGAATGGCCTACTCCTGCACCTATTGTGTATTGTCTATATTTATCTGTACATTACTGCTCTTTGCACTGTTCAGGATGAGCATCTTTCCACTGAATAGGGATTCACTAGTGCTGCTAATTCTATCCTTGATGTGCTGAACTAGTGAAGTCAAGCGTTGCCCACTTGACGAAAGGATGTTGTTTGTCTTCTCCTGATTCTTGCGATTTGCTTTGACAAAGGATGGGGAGATAGATCTTTGAGCATTAGGGTTAAGGGCCTGTCTCACTGCCAGGGACTAGTTTCAATGGAATTCACCTGCAACATCTGGCGACAACCTACATCGACAGCGAAAATTTGTCGACACTGTCGCCGAAAATTTTTCAACTTGTTGACAATTTTGCAGCAGTCGCGTGTAGTCGCCCATAAAATCGCCTTAAGTGGGACAGGCCCTTTAGAGGTGGATGGAGGTTTGGTAAGCGACAAGATGAAAGATGGTCGTGGAGAGAAGGGTCTTCGTTTAGACCAGCCATGGATGGCAGGACGGAGGGGACGAGTCGAGGTGCCAACACCTGCTGGCAATGACGTTCAACGCTCCTCATAAACTGATCCAGTCATAATATAGATTGGCACTCGATCAATAGAAGAGGTTGTTGATGGATTTTCAGTGAGAATCAGTACTGAAGGCTGTTCTTACATAGATACATAGATACATAGAAAATAGGTGCAGGAGAAGGCCATTCGGCCCTTCGAGCCTGCACCGCCATTCAATATGATCATGGCTGATCATCCAACTCAGTATCCCGTACCTGCCTTCTCTCCATACCCCCTGATCTCCTTAGCCACAAGGGCCACATCTAACTCCCTCTTAAATATAGCCAATGAACTGGCCTCAACTACCCTCTGTGGCAGAGAGTTCCAGAGATTCACCACTCTCTGTGTGAAAAAGTTTTTCCTCATCTCGGTCTTAAAGGATTTCCCCCTTATCCTTAAGCTGTGACCCCTTGTCCTGGACTTCCCCAACATCGGGAACAATCTTCCTGCATCTAGCCTGTCCAACACCATAAGAATTTTGTACGTTTCTATAAGATCCCCTCTCAATCTCCAAAATTCTAGCGAGTATAAGCCAAGTCTATCCAGTCTTTCTTCATATGAAAGTCCTGACATCCCAGGAATCAGTCTGGTGAACCTTCTCTGCACTCCCTCTATGGCTATAATGTCCTTACGTGAAATGATTCATTCGAACAGCCTTAACTACACTAATTCCACTCCACATTCATCAAACTGTAGAAGGATTAGTATGTATAATTATCATTGATGAGTCAAGTTTGTAATCAATACTTTTTATCAGCCTGTAAATGCCTTTTGTCTGTCACTGTGAAGATTTTGGAGTTAAGTTAAAAATGGCCAGTTCCTACTTCCACTTGCTATTTCTCCACATCTGATGGTTCTTTCTTCAGCTGTTGGTTCTGCTGTCTTCTGCTAAATAAGTAGGAAGATGGTTGTATTTTAATAGGAATCTGATGGGTAACTTTATCACACAAAGGGTGGTGGGTGTATGGAACAAGCTGCCAGCAGAGGTAGTTGAGGAATGGACTATTCCAACATTTAAGAAACAGTTAGACAGGTACATAGATCGGACAGGTTTGGAGAGATATGGACCAAATGCGGGCAGGTGGGACTAGTGTAGCTGGGACATGTTGGCCGGTGTAGGCAAGTTGGGCTGAAGGGCCTGTTTCCACACTGTATCACTCTGTGACTAGTGTAGCTGAGACATGTTGGCCGTTGTGGACAAGTTGGGCCGAAGGGCCTGTTTCCACACTGTATCACTCTGTGACTCTATGACTCTATAACCGATGACAGTGGAGGTGCTGCAGTCCCAGCCAGTGTGTCTGCTATCACTGCCACTGAATGTAGATCCACTGTCTGGCATTCCGGTACAAAAATCTCAACTATTTATTTGAATATCTGCTCAGTAAATCTCACTTAAAGAGTAGAGAAAGAATTTAAAGCAATTAACCTGCAGTTGGCAAGTTTCAAGATCTGCCCGCAGATCGGGAAGTTTGTTGAAACATCTGCAGACGTGCAAATAGAATTTGTAAGTGACAGTTTAATGACTATTAGGAGAACAGGATAAGAAGGATGGGCGGCACGGTGGCGCAGCGGTAGAGACCCAGGTTCAATCCCAACTACGTGTGCTGTCTGTACGGAGTTTGTACGTTCTCCCTGTGACCGTGTGGGTTTTCTCCGAGATCTTCAGTTTCCTCCCACACTCCAAAGACGTACGGGTATGTAGATTAATTGGCTTGGTATAAGTGTAAAATTGTCCCTAGTGTGTGCAGGACAGCGTTAATGTGCGGGGATCGCTGGTCGGCACAGACTCGGTGGGCCGAAGGGCCTGTTGCCCCCGCTGTATCTCAAAAGTAAACTAAAACTAAGGAGGATGAATCCTGATCTTGTGGCCCATGGGCTAATGATGCATGATGCCAGCAACACCGACAGAAGTGGACGCACAAATCTGCCTGGCAGTTTTAAAGATAAGCTTTGTTCTTTATTTTGCTTAGACCGCAGTGGCCTTGGTAGGCAGTGCATTTGGATTGCTTTTGCAAATTCAGATACATCACGTCGATGGCTACAGTTTGGTGCTGCTGAGTTGTAGTGAAGTCTTTGCTTCCAGTCACACCCCAAAGAGATCAGGTGCCTTTTATTTCTCAAAGATTTGCAAGGAGATGGGGAGGATGGGAGGAAGTCACTTGTACCGAGGCACAGTGGAAAGTGCTTTTGTTGTGAGCTGTCCATTCAGCAAAATGACCACACCTGGTTTTTATTGTGCATGTATATAGATGGGACGTAGAGAGTTTGAGTGATTTATTCCTTTTGAGGCCGAGTGCAGGAGGATGGATTGAGTGACAGTGTGACCCTTGGTCTCTACGACCTGTATTGCAAATCATTTGATCTTTATATCCCTTCTGGGCCTCATGCAATGTATAAGCTCTTAGTATTCAGGCAGAAATTTAGGGCAGCACGGTAGAGTTGTTGCCTCACGGCGTTAGGGACCCGGGTTAGATCCTGACTACAGGTGCTGTCTATATGGAGTTTGCACATTCTCCCTGTGACCACGTGGGTTTTCTCTGGGTGCTCTGGCTTCCCCTCACGCTACAAAGACGTGCAGGTTTGTAGGCTAATTGGCTTCTGTAAATTGTCCCTAGTGTGTTGAATCAAACCAATGTATGTATGTATACTGGTCGGTACAGACTCGGTGGGCAGAAGGGACTGTTTCCACGCTGTGTCTCCAAACTAAACTAGATCTAGTGGCGGCAGTGTTTGGGTTTTTTCAGAGCTGTTCATAGATACTAATACTTTTCCAAAAACTGTCCTTTACAAATAGAGAATAATGTTGGATTGTTCAATTCTTTCCAACAATAATAAATCCTATTTACAGTTCAGTGTGTGAGTACACAGTATGTTTTATAGACAGTATATATACAGTATATATAGAACATGTATCAGGGAAATAACTTCCGGAAACAAAAAATGCAGAAGTGTTTTTTAAATTGATGGTCTTGTGGTACAAAGGACACTCGTGATGGAGGTGATGGAGGCAGTCACGGGTAATACTGACTGCAGCTGCCTGTTCAAAATCAACACTGTGTTTGGTCTGAGGTTGTAGAAGCCTTTCCCTTTCGTCTGGAAAGATGCATTTCTGGTCTTTTGTAGGGACATCCGTAAATTTGTCATTTTGTGTGTTTGGGCAGTCACGGTGGCGCAGCGGTAGAGTTGCCTCCTTACAGCGCTTGCGGCGCCGGAGACCCGGGTTCGATCCAGACTACGGGAGTTTGTACATTGTACATGTGACCTGCGTGGGTTTCCTCCGAGATCTTCAGATCTCAGAGAAAACCCACGCAGGTCACAGGGAGAGCGTGCAAACTCCGTACAAACAGCACCCGTAGTCTAGATCGAACCCGGGGTCTCCGGCGCCGCAAGCGCTGTAAAGCGGCAACTCTACCGCTGCGCCACCGTGATCAGTGTTTGTAAGATAAGCTCTTCACCGTTTTAGCGGCAAGGTAACTGAGAGGAGAGCTCAATGCAGATTGTTTATGGTGGCTTCTTGTACTAAGTAAGCACAGTAAAGATCTGCATTCCACCTCTCAAACATGGCTAATTGAAGTCAACAAACCTCATATAGTCGTAAAGTCATAGAGTGATACAGTGTGGAAACAGGTCCTTCAGCCCAACTTGCCCACACCGGCCAACATGTCCCAGCTACACTAGTCACAGAGTGATACAGTATGGAAACAGGCCCTTCGGCCCAACTTGCCCACACCGGCCAACATGTCCCAGCTACACTAGTCATAGAGTGATACAGTGTGGAAACAGCCCTTCGGCCCAACTTGCCCACACCGGCCAACATGTCCCAGCTACACTAGTCCCAGCTGCCCACGTTTGGTCCACCTCCCTCCAAACCTGTCCTATCCAAGTACCTGTCTAGCTGTTTCTTAAACGTTGGGATAGTCCCAGCCTCAACTACCTCCTCTGGCAGCTTGTTCCATACACCCACCACCCTTTGTGTGAAAAAGTTACCCTCAGATTCCTACTAAGTAATCCAGGTCCCCACTAGTTTCTGTGTAAAAAAAACGTACCTGTGCATGTCCATTAAATGTTTCCCCTCTCACCCTGTAGCTGTGCTGTCCAGTGTTGTGTATTTCCACCCTGTGGGGAATAAGGTTCTGAATGTCTACTCTATCTACGCCTCTCATTATGTTATATACTTCTAGCAAGTTTTGGGCGGCAGGGTGGCGTTGCGTTAGACGAGCTGTCTTACAGCGCCGGAGACCCGGGTTCGATCCCGTCTACCGGTGCTGTCTGTACGGAGTTTGCACGTTCTCTCCGTGACCCGCGTGGGTTTCTCCGAGATCTTCGGTTTCCTCCACACTCCAAAGACGTACAGGGTTGTAGGTTAATTGGCTTGGTGTAAATGTAAATTGTCCCTTGTGTGTGTTAATAGACAGTAGACAATAGACAATAGGTGCAGGAGTAGGCCATTCGGCCCTTCGATTCAATGTGATCATGGCTGATCATCCGCAATCAGTACCCCGTTCCTGCCTTCTCTCCACATCCCTTGACTCCGCTATCTTTAAGAGCCCTATCTAGCTCTCTCTTGCAAGTATCCAGAGAACCAGCCTCGACCGCCCTCTGAGGCAGAGAATTCCACAGACTCACAACTCTCTGTGTGAAAAAGTTTTTCCTCATCTCCATTCTAAATGGCTTATTCCTAAACTGTGGCCCCTGGTTCTGGACTCCCCCAACACCGGGAACATGTTTCCTGCCTTAATAATCTTACATGTTTTAATAAGATCTCCTCGCATCCTCCTAAATTTCACAGCTTACCCCTTATTCTTATGTGTGGGGATCGCTGGTCGGTGCAGATTGTGTGGGCCGAAGGGCCTGTTTCCGCGCTGTATCTCTAAAACCAAAAACTAAAACTCTCCTCAACCTGTCACGTATTGCCAGAAATACATATCTCAGAAATAAATGTCAGAGGTGCACGTTGCCAAGCTAGTTATGAGGTGAGCCAAAATTCCTTTTGGGAAATATTTGTGTGTAAGTGTACTGATCCAAGGTTTAATTTCAATGAATATTTATTTGAAGCAAACATTAAATTTTAAGTATTTTGAGCATAATGAATATTTTGTATTTCATGTGAACTGGCATATCCATTTTCTAATGCCTGTCATATTTCCCTGAGCTAACTGCGACTCAACAATTACTATCTCTGCGTGTGATGTACAGGTTTATTTCCCAGTTTGCAGGTGGCATTAGTTGTATCAGCTGAAATATGTGTTTCCTTCCTTCTGCATAATTCTTTTCTGAAATGAAACATACATTTATAGTTGTCTATTCATCCACCCCTCTGCCAATCACACCCCACCTATCACTTGCCTGACTTTACCCGACCATCACATCCCTTTCTCCATCAACTTGAAGGGTCCTGACCCAAAATGTCATCTGCTCATTCCTTCCACAGATGCTGCCTGACCCGCTGAGTTCCTCCAGCACTTTTTATAGATATGTGACGAGAAAAAGATTAGTTAAAACAAATGTAGGTCCCTTGCAGTCAGAAACAAGCGAATTGACCATGGGGAACAAGGACATGGCAGACCAATTGAATAACTACTTTGGTTCTGTCTTCACTAAGGAAGACATAAATAACCTGCCGGAAATAGCAGGGGACCGGGGTCAAATGAGATGGAGGAACTGAGTGAAATCCAGGTTAGCCGGGAAGTGGTGTTAGGTAAATTGAATGGATTAAAGGCGATAAATCCCCAGGGCCAGATAAGTTGCATCCCAGAGTACTTAAGGAAGTAGCCCCAGAAATAATGGATGCATTAGTGATAATTTTTCAAAACTCTTTAGATTCTGGAGTAGTTCCTGAGGATTGGAGGGTAGCTAATGTAACCCCACTTTTATAAAGGGAGGGAGAGAGAAAACGGGGAATTACAGACCAGTTAGTCTAACATCGGTGGTGGGGAAAATGCTAGAGTCAGTTATTAAAGATGGGATAGCAGCACATTTGAAAAGTGGTGAATTCATTGGACAAAGTCAGCATGGATTTATGAAAGGTAAATCATGTCTGACGAATTTTATAGAATTTTTTGAGGATGTAACTAGTAGAGTGGATAAGGGAGAACCAGTGGATGTGTTATATCTGGACTTTCAGAAGGCTTTCGACAAGGTCCCACATAAGAGATTAATATGCAAACTTAAAGCACACAGTATTGGGGGTTCAGTATTGATGTGGATAGAGAACTGGCTGGCAGACAGGAAGCAAAGAGTAGGAGTAAACGGGTTCTTTTCAGAATGGCAGGCAGTGACTAGTGGGGTACCGCAAGGCTCAGTGCTGGGTCCCCAGCTATTTACAATATATATTAATGAACTGGATGAGGGAATTGAATGCAACATCTCCAAGTTTGCGGATGACACAAAGCTGGGCGGCAGTGTTAGCTGTGAGGAGGATGCTAGGAGGCTGCAAGGTGACTTGGATAGGCTGGGTGAGTGGGCAAATGCATGGCAGATGCAGTATAATGTTGATACATGTGAGGTTATCCACTTTGGTGGCAAAAACAGGAAAGTAGACTATTATCTGAATGGCCGATTAGGAAAAGGGGAGATGCAACGAGACCTGGGTGTCATGGTACACCAGTCATTGAAAGTAGGCATGCAGGTGCAGCAGGCAGTGAAGAAAGCGAATGGTATGTTAGCATTCATAGCAAAAGCATTTGAGTATAAGAGCAGGGAGGTTCTACTGCAGTTGTACAGGGTCTTGGTGAGACCACACCTGGAGTATTGTGTACAGTTTTGGTCTCCTAATCTGAGGAAAGACATTCTTGCCATAGAGGAAGTACAGAGAAGGTTCACCAGACTGATTCCTGGGATGGCAGGACTTTCATATGAAGAAAGACTGGATAGACTCGGCTTGTACTCGCTAGAATTTAGAAGATTGAGGGGGGATCTTATAGAAACTTACAAAATTCTTAAGGGGTTGGACAGGCTAGATGCAGGAACATTATTCCCGATGTTGGCGAAGTCCAGAACAAGGGGTCACAGTTTAAGGATAAGGGGGAAGTCTTTTAGGACCGAGAAGGTAGTTGAGGCCAGTTCATTGGCTATATTTAAGAGGGAGTTAGATGTGGCCCTTGTGGCTAAAGGGATCAGGGGGTATGGAGAGAAGGCAGGTACAGGATACTGAGTTGGATGATAAGCCATGATCATATTGAATGGCGGTGCAGGCTCGAAGGGCCGAATGGCCTACTCCTGCACCTATTTTCTATGTTTCTATGTTTCTATGTGTATTGTTCACTCACTCATCTCACCACTGCCATCGGGAAGAAGGTACAGGAGCCTGAAATCTGTAACGTGCAGGTTCAGGAACAGCCGCTTCCCCACAGCCATCAGGCTATTAAACACAACATCAAATAAGCTCTGAAGTACAACAGCCTATTATCATTATTGCACAATATCTGTTTATTTATTGTGTATATATATGGTCTATGGTCTATAGACACTGATCTTTTATCTCCTGTTCTGTATTATGTTTACATATTCTGTTGTGCTGCAGCAAGTAAGAATGTCATTGTCCTATCTGGGACACATGACAATAAAACTCTCTCTCTCTCTCTCTTGTAAATTTAATGAAGTTTACAGTGTATATAAAATAAATCTCCTTTAAAATTTGCCCCTCTCACCTTAAAGCTGTGTCCTCTTGTCTTTGATATTTCCATCCTGGGAAAAAGGTTCTGACTGTTTACTCCTCATTGGTGGCCCTCGGACTATCCTTGCTGGCTTTACCTTGCACTAAACGTTATTCCCTTATCGTGCATCTGTACACTGTAAATGGATCGATTGTAATCATGTGTTGTCTTTCTG
>CM075982.1:72567697-72767697 GCA_038087875.1 Malacoraja senta
ACTCCAGCATTTTGTGTCTAGTTACCATTTCTTGACTGATAAGGGCCAACATGAGACAAACCTTCTTCACTATCCCATCTAGCTGCCACGCCACTTTCAAAGATTTAATTTTCGATTCCTGTACCCTGGGAAAAAAAAACTCTCAGCGTTCACTTTGTCCGTGCCCCTCGTGATCTTGTGCACCTCAATAAGGTCACCCCTCAGCCTCCTATGCTGCAAAGAAAATGTCCCAGCCTATCCAACCTCTCACAAGAACTCAAGCCTGTAAGCCCAGGGAGCATCCTGGTGGATTTGTTCTGCATCCTTTGTAACTGAATGCCATCCATCCTGTAGCAGGGCAGCCAGAGCTGCACACAGTGTTCCAAGGTGGTCTCACCAAAGACTTGTACAGTTGTATTACGATATCCCAACACTTGTACTCAACACCCTTCCCAATGAAGGCAAGTGTGGTATACTACCATTCTGTCCACCTGATGTCCAGTGCACCCTGCACCTATACTCCCAGTTCTACCATTCTCTCTAAGGCTCTATCATTGACTGTGTCATTTGCTGGCCAGTGGTAGGTATGTAAGAGATTGCATTTTATACCATCAACACTCATCAGCTTTACAGATAGTCTTTTATTTTTCCAAAGCATGAGCCTCTAAACACACAATATTGTATCGCACCTTGAGATAATGTCAAAGATAATGTCAAAAATTATACTGCATCATAAAATACAGATTGTATCTGAAAGGTCCAATACATAATGGGATGACTATTTATAATGGTGCCCGTAATAAAAGTGATGCTGGTGGATTGATAGATACCATGCAATGAAGTCCCATGTACAATCAAACCCATGCAATGCTGTACTGAAATAGGGACACCCCCATGGTGAACAATTTATTCTTCAAAAGACATCTGTTATATGTTCTAATTATATCTTGCAAAATCTATCAACGTGAGCTGCAACGTGAAAATAGATTGCACCATTCCAGAAGAGAACGAAATGTATTTCATTAACATGTTTTGGCTCCCTAGGATTTTTGCTAAATGAATAACTGAGCAGTGATTATCAAAATGTTTTAATATACTGTGTGTTTCAGGTTATCTGGCCAATGATAGGTCTGTAATGGAGTTGGCCTCAAATTAAGGAAAGAAAAATCACCTAGTGTTTTACAAACCATGTTGGAATTGGTGTCAGGCTATGATCAAATTGGGCCTATTAGTCAATAGAAATCCCACCAAATGCAATTTTGAGAGACGTATCACAGAGAATATCTGCAACAGTTTGAACGTCATGTACAAGAATGGCCCAGTGTTTACATTCAGTGGCAAAGCAGCGGCATAATCCACTGACTTTAAAACAGTTCAGCAAGATTCAGAAATCTCTTGTATTAATAATAATAATAATGGATGGGATTTATATAGCGCCTTTCTAATACTCAAGGCGCTTTACATCGCATTATTCATTCACTCCTCAGTCACACTCGGTGGTGGTGAGCTACTTCTGTAGCCACAGCTGCCCTCGGGCAGACTGACGGAAGCATGGCTGCTAATCTGCGCCTACGGCCCCTCCGACCACCACCAATCACTCACACACATTCACACACATTCACACACATTCACACACATTCACACACATTCACACGCAGGCAAAGGTGGGTGAAGTGTCTTGCCCAAGGACACAACGACAGTATGCACTCCAAGCGGGATTCGAACCGGCTACCTTCCGGTTGCCAGCCGAACACTTAGCCCATTGCACCATCTGTCGTCCTGTATTGACATTTGTTCCCATGAGTGGTGGTGTTGGTGGAGGCAGTGGACAGGAAGTGGTGTTGGCAGTGGTCGTGGGCGGTGGTCGTGGGTGGGTGGTGGTGGCGGAGGTGCCCGCAGGAGGCCCTACTGCAGCCGGGTGGGTGAGCGAGCGGATGGATCGCAGCCGCACGAGGCGGCGGTGGAAGGGGCTGACGTCGGGCATGGCGCTGGGACAGGCCCACCCCTACTTCACCCACCCAGTGTCACCACCACACCCGGCCTTAACGGGAGGAAATAAGAAACCGCACATCTCCTTGGGCCAAGATCAGACTCTTCAGAGACTCGGAAGTTGCAAGATGGCGCTGGAAGGTGGCGACTCTCTGCCTGCTGTTCATGAAGAGCATCTAGTAATATCTACTACACTCTTGTACACTCTTCTGGGTGTGTGTGATTGTACTCATGTAGAGTTTGATTGGGCAGAATAGCACACAAAACACAAAAGTTTTCATTGTATCTCAGCACACGTGCCAATAATAAACTAATTGCTGTTGTGAATCTGTGATGTGTGTGTGGCACAATACCTAAGCAAAGTTGAATGGTTTTATTAACTAAATATGACATGATGTCAATGCCAAACAAAGCCTTCGTAGCAGATATCTTTTACAGGGAAAGACATGCTGAAGGTCAGCAAGAGGCATGAGGCAGTGGAGCACAATATCATCGTCTTGTCAGGACATCTTCGCCGTCTCACGTCACACAACCACTTTATGGTCCAGTGGTCGTTCAGAAAGTCTTAACAGGCTGACAAGTACGCCCAGCAGAGCTGAACTGAAACACAAGCGCAGTTGTATCTGTCGGTATTCTTCAGTGGAATTGAGGTTTGTGTTAAATATATATAACACACATGGCATTAACTGGAAAATTAATTTTCACTCACACCCACCAACACGCTGATATCTGTAAGCACAATGCAAATGTGGTACCCTTCGTATCTCAGGCTCAACATTGTTGGATAATGCAATGGATAAAATATACTGAAGAAAAGTATTAATTACACAGGTAGACACAGAGTGCTGGAGTAACTCAGCGGGTCAGGCAGCATCTGTGGAGAACATGGATAGGTGACGTTTCACAGAGTGCTGGAGTAACTCAGCAGGTCAGGCAGCATCTGTGGAGAACATGGATAGGTGACGTTTCACAGAGTGCTGGAGTAACTCAGCAGGTCAGGCAGCACCTGTGGAGAACATGGATAGGTGACGTTTCAGGTCGGGACCCTTCTTCAGACTGATTGCATGGGGATCGGGGACTGGAAGCAAGAAAAGACCAGGACATCTTGGGCAACAACGGATTACCTCAGGGTGGTTCCCTGATAGGCTAATTGTTGGCTCGGGCAGTATGATCACAAGAGAGATACATCATTGCAAACTGTGAAACTGGCGAACTAACTGACTTTTAGTGGAGAAAGCAGAGAAGGGGGGGGGGGGGGGGGGTGGAAAACGGAGTATGTAAAAGATACTTAAAAATAGAGAATTCAACGTTGATACGACTGGTGGTGTAAGCTGCCCAAGCGAAATATGAGGTGCTGTTCCTCCAATTTTCGTTGTGACAATGGAGGAGGCCCTGGACAGATAGGTCAGTGTGGGAATAGGAAGGGGAGTTAAAGTGGTTCGCTATCAGGAGATCCAATAGGCCTTGGCAGACTGAGCACAATTCTTCAGCTAAATAGTCGCCAAGTCTACGCTTGGTCTCACTGAGGGGGATGTATACAGGAGGCCACATCGGGAACATCAGATACAGTTTTTCTTCAAAGAATATTTAAGTACCTACTTCATTATCGAATAGTGATATTCATGTCAGAACAAAAGTTCCGTGTGTATATATACACATGCAAACACACTCAATAAATAAACAAATCTGGTGCAATAATAATAATAGTCTGTTATAGTTCAGAGCTTATTTGTTGTTGTGTTTAATAGCCTGATGACTGTGGGGAAGAAGCTGTTCCTGAACCTGGACGTTACAGTTTTCAGGCTCCTTCCCGATGGCAGGGGTGAGATGAGTGTGTGACCAGGATTGTGTGGGTCTTTGATGATGTTGGCTGCCTTTTTGAGGCAGCGACTTCGATAGATCCCTTCAATGGTGGGGAGGTCAGAGCCGGTGATGCACTGGGCAGTGGTCACAACTTTTTGCAGCTCGCAAGCAAAAGATTTTCACTGTATCTCGGTACACGTGGCGATAAGAAACCAATTCCAATACCAGAATGCTTGCATCCAGTAACTGAGAGGCTCTTCTCGGTTTAACTACCTCGGGCAGATTAAAGAATCCATACATTTCTCCTGCCATTCATGACTAATCCTTCACCATCATTTAGAGTCATTGGGGGCGCTGCGAGTCGGCTGCCCTGCCAGCAGCATGTTTGTTATTTCAACTTTTTTTGTTTTTTTTTGTGTGTCTAGTGTTAGTTTGGGTGTCTCTCAGTATGTCTTATGTGTGGGGTGGTGGGGAGGGGAAAGGGGGAAACCGCTTTTGGCCGCCTCCTCTACGGAGAGGTGGCTTTTTCCATGTCGCCTCCCTCGCGGCCTAACACCATGGATTGGAGCGGCCTTTCCCGGAGTCGGGCCCGGAGCATCGGCAGCGGGCGCAGCGTGGACATTCCATCGTGGAGCGGGCGAACCCTTGACAGGGGTCGCCAGAGAGGAGTGCTCCGATCGCTGCCCTGGTGTCTTTGACATCATGGGGCTGTGGTCCGCGGAGTGTCTAGCCGCGGGTGTGGAGTGGAATTATCATCCGGAGCCTGGGATCCCTCGCCGGGGATCGCCGGAGAAGAGCTCCGACCGCCGGCCCGCGTCCTATAACATCCTGAAGCCGCTGACTCCGGTAGGAAAGTGCCGACTCGGGACCTCCAAGCCGCGGAGTGTGTTCCATTGCCTGTACATCGGGCCGTCCATAGCGACGAGTACGGAGGGTTCATGGCCCCGACCACGGATGAACAAGGGAGGAGGACTGGCTGAACTTTGTTGCCTTCCACCACAGTGAAGAATGCTGTGGTGGATGTTTGTGTTACATTTTATTGTGTATCGTGTGTCTTTTTAAGTATTGCTGCTGGCAAATTCATTTCACTGCATGTGACGAATAAAATTGACTTTGACTTTGAAACCACCATTTCCTCTATTTTGTAGATCAAACAAACTGTAGATTCTCGTTTATGATAAAAAGCACAAAGTGCTGGAGTAACGCAGTAGGTCAGGCAGCATCTCTCGAGAACATGGATCCAGACCTACCTGTACCTGAGATACCTGTCCAAGAACAGCCTTGCATGGAGGGACACAATGTTGGTCATCATCATCAGTCTGACCGATCAGACTAGTATTGTAGTTGTCAAACATGCACCTTGTGGAATTAAAACTATTGGACCTACTCCTGTTAACATCCATGACAAGACCTTATTCCCTTTTCATGTATCTATACACTGTCAATGACTCGAATATAATCATGTATAGACTTTGCGCTGACTGGTTAGCATGGAACAAAAGCTTTTCACTGCACCTCAGTACACATAACAATAAACGCAACTGAATTCCATTAGGTTCCACCAAGACTCCAAAAAAGGTGTTTTAAACTCTACATTGGGATTGACTTGCTTGCATACCATTAAAGGAGGAAGGATTTAATGGCAGTTCTCACAAGTAGAAATTCTCACACTTAACAAATATATATATATATTTTTTGCTTTAAAGCTTAAAATAACAGCAAGGCTTTTTCAACAATATATACAAGATCCATAACATAAATGCTCCAATTTTCCTAAATGAGCTCTGATGAAGATAGCATTCTGAAATGTTACCTAATTTCAAAACATCTTAAAATGTTATTGCCACATATATAAAAACAACAAAAAATAAAATGTTAAGGCCACAACGCAATTTAAAAATATATATATATATATATATTGCTCCTTTAAGACTATTAATTTTGGGGGGTTTACATTACATGGTACCTTATAATATCTTTAATCACTGCAAAGCGGATTGAACACAGAGGGCTGAGCTGAGGTGTACTGTTACACGATTCTCCATGTGAATGGTGCCTGTTTAAAATCGTGCATCCTACCCAATGTGGAAAGTCTTTGTATTTAGAATACGATCAACCATGAAAAATCACAGTGAGCTTTTGCAAAATATACTTGCCACTTTTGCAAGCTCTCGTTTTAATGGACTGTACATTAACACCTCTGACTATTTTGACTCTACCAAAGAAAACAAAATGATTATTAAAAACCGAAAATATCAGTCCGAGGCATGACAATATTCGTGCACAGATGATGCAGAGAACACTGATTTAATGCTTCATGACCTATGGCTGACTTCATTTGTTGGTTATGTGGCTAGTTAGTCGAGTGGAAAATGATGCTATACTCTTAATGGGTTGAAGTAGGACTCTAGAGATGCGCTGTGCCTAAGCTGAATAAAAGATCATCATATCAATTATCCTATTCTCCGCCATCTCTTTGCTTCTTTTTGTATTGAGCCAACGAACATCGCTGTAACAAATGTTTATTTTGTTTTTTATTCTTTGCACTTGTAAAATTAATATGTTTTTACACATGTGGTTTTAAGCGAGCAGAATTAATCTGCTGTTGAAAGTCATTTCACAGGGTTGACAGTTGGCCCAAATAATACAATTTCACCCCAAGGCATTTTAATCACAGACCTGAGATTCAAAAAAGCTTCATTTTCATGTGGAATTTCAGCATCGTTCTTCATATGGAGTGTTTGATTCATTTTGTAACAATAATCATGTGTATTTCAGGCCGTTATGAATAATAGGTCATATTTATATTATCAATTGCGCTAAAATGTTGATGTCATATTTTCATTAGAGTATTTCATCATAGTCTTAAAGCATGGAAACAGGCCCTTTGGCCCAACCCGTCCATGCCGTCCAAGATTCCCCATCTAAACTAGTCCGTTTGCCCACGTTTGGCCCATATTGCTTTGAGAATTTCCTGACCATGTGCCTGTCCAAATGTCCTTGTGTTTGTCCGAAAAGTAAAGAATGTGCAAGAGGCATGTAACAGCATCTTTTATGGTCATCACCCCACCATGTGAAGTGCAAAGAAAAAGTGACCATTAGAGGATTCCAACACCAGAATCTAGTTGTCTGGGAAAGGATTCAAAATCACTTTGTGTTGTACGTATACGGTTAAGATTAAATGCTTCATTTACGTAACTCCCACTGGTCCACTCAATAGATTAGTTGTGGAAATAATGAAAGACCTGATAACATCTTCCCTGTTTCCAGAAGATAAGAGCTGCAGGGCACCACTGCGGCATCTGATACCAACCACGCACGCAGGCTGGAGCAGAACGTGAACGCCATCAATTGTCCATTTGAAACTGGGATGTTTTGCAGTCGGGTAAGTGAACATTATTATCCAGATTATTAAGGATTTGACGATTTTAAGACATTGTAATTTCTGCGTCAAATAGAACAGATGACGCGAAAACACACATGCACACACAGACAGAGACACACACACATACACACACGCAAACACATACAGGCACACATAGACATGCGCACACACACTGACACACAGACACACACACGCACGCACACTGACACACACAAACACACAGACACAGACACACGGACATGCACACAGCTACACACACACACACACACACACACACACACACACACACAGATACACAAACACACAGGAACATGCACACACAAGCACACACACACAGGAACACAGAGAGACGCGCATAAACACGCAGACACAGATAGACATACACACACACACAGGGAAGCAGACTGACACGCACACACACACAGACACAGATAGACAAGCATACACACACACATGGACGCACACACACAGACACAGACACGCACACGCACGCACAGACACACACACACACAGGGACACACACACACACAAGAAAACAGACACACACAGGGACACACTCACACACAAGAAAACAGACACACGCACACACACACAGACACAGATAGACACGCACACGCACACGCACAGACACTGCAAGTTAGTCCAGGCTGGATTTTGGACATGGTTAAACCAGACCATATGTGTCACACAGATGAACAAAGTATTTAAAATAGTTCCAGGACATTTCTCCTAATGCTCAGGTGAGTAATCCTCTCTCGGCCATTGTATGGTAACAGCTGGACCACATTGTTTGTAGGACCATGTTGTGTTGATGAGTTAGCAGCGTGGCAACGTGTTTCATGGTGTGGCCAATAACTCGAGGCAGGAAAATCACCTTATAAATGGAATTATGTTCACCATCTTCATTCACGATTGCATACCTTAGGGGCAGTCTGACTGCCTAATTACCATATTAATTTCTGTATGAAATGGCGAATTTGTGTAGAAAATTGTCATTCTACTTCCTGAGTACCACAAAAGATTAATATCAGATTAAAAAATAAGAATATTACGGAAGATAATGGCTCAATATTCATAAAAAGTAAGATGCACAATCACCAGTGTGGATGTTGCAATAAATGTAATTATCCATAAATATGGGCACTGCCTTTAGTAGTTCTGGATCTTGGCTTTGTCGTCGATGAACAATTTTAGTTAGTTAGGAATTCTGAATCTACAATATTTAAAACTAAACAGGATGTTAGCAAGCGACAAATTCTGCTTTCAGCAAAACCATTAAAAATTGAGCAAAACGAATCAACATAAACAAGGACAGAGTTGGTTTAACCGCAAAGTTATATTATTCTGAAGATAGACACGAAATGCTGGAGTAACTCAGCGGGTCAGGCAGCATCTGTGGAGAACATGGATAGGTGATGTTTCACAGTGCTGGAGTAACATGGATAGGTGACGTTTTGGGTCGAGACCCTTGTTCAGACTCTTTATTCTGTCACTTCATTGCCTATTTGTGACTTCCATCACAATGAAAAGATATTCAGCAAGTGATTTAATTCAGTTGTGTTTAGTACAGATATTGACCATTTCAGAATAACTGGATTTAGCTTCTCAAAAATTGTGTAATTCATTTAATAAAAAAAACCAAATGGGTACTGTAACATCTGGGGATTTCTAATATTCATTCTGAGCCAGTGAATGGCATGTCATCAGTACAGGGCTTTCTTGTCCAGCTGGAAATATGCTCGCAATCTGGTTTCATTTTGTCTTTTGAATTACAGTCATTAGAGAAAATGATCAATCAGTCCCATCATTTGCTGCCTTCATTCCCATTGATCACACCGTCTGCCCGGACCAGTCGAGCAAATCCACCCTGGGTTATTTTTTATGTTTATTGTTTTTTCCTTTTCTTTCACACATTGCGGGAAGTGTTGCCCACTCAGAGATCCCCAGCAGGGTAATGAAACAAATGCCGCCCTGTCAATAGCTTCTCGCTCGGTCGCAGTGAGCAATGTCGGCAGCAAGCACTCTGCCACAACTTCCTCGCCTAGATGCCCAAGTAATAACAAGAGCCAGGATTTTGCCATAAATGCAATGTGCCTTTTTTGACGATTTCACCAAGATAATGCCTCTTTCATGATCAAGTGCCTAAATCAACCTTTGTTTGCCGTTTTGCTAAAAGGTCATGCTATTTTCTCTAGTTGTACCGTGATTACAATGACGTTTTCTATGTTAACACGTTAATATTAATGTTATTATTAATGTGTTAACATAGTATAAATTACAAGAACATTTCCACCACCGGGGCGAAATCGCGGGCGCCACCGTCGGTCGTTCATTTATTCGTGCCGCTGCCCGCTAGTTCACTCTTCTCCAAAATCTATTTATTGCTTCCAATTTTGCAAACTTCCCACAAGCTATCACTTCCCTTGAGAAACGTGGCGAAACATTAGTGAATAACTTGCAGGTTTTCAACAAAGTAACTGACGATATTCGTAGTTCCTGGCGATGTAGGTAAAGACATACAAAGAAAATGTGAGAGTGATTTTAGCGAACAAAGATCTTGAAGAAATACAAAACATAGCTAAAGTTCTCAAAGGTAGTTGTAATGCACAAGATATCGACATAAATATAGAGTCTGTAGCTGGTTTCAGGTATGCACCAGTGACCTCAGCTGGGGTAGTAAGAAGTTTTTCACAACTGAAGCATATTCTGTCTGACAGACGGCATAGTTTAACACCAGATAATTTGAAAAATATGCTAGTAATTATATGCAACCAGGCAACTTTAGTCATTAATGTAGTATACCTTTATATTATAATTTGTAACCATATTTTGGTGGTAAAAATACATGCCTTTTAATGCCTTTTTTTGTCAATAAATGCCTTTGTTGTGCCTTTTTTGTAATTTTATTATGCCTTTTTGCCTGCCTATTTCAGAGTTTTTTTAGTGCCTAAACATCCTGGCTCTAGTTATAAACATTAGAAGTGAAGAGGCAGAGGGTGGGGGTGGGGGTGGCAATTCACTGGATGTTTTCCAGAGAGAGTTAGATTTAGTTCTGGGGGCTAACGGGATCAAGGGATATGGGGGAGAAAGCAGGAACGAGGAACTGAATCTGGATGAACAGCCATGATCATATTGAATGGCGGTGCTGGCTCGAAGGGCCGAGTGGCCTATTTATTGTCTATGTTTCTAGGAGGAGGCAGAGTGTGAAGGAGGTCCCGGCGGTAGAGAAGGGGGCAGCACCACACCCCCCCCCCGGCTTTGTCCAACTGCTAACACGGCTGTGACCATAATCAGCCTCATTGTCCACACAAGCCAAGACTCTCGGTTTTATTTATGTCAAAAGAACAAGAAACTGCAGCCACTGCCCGGCCATTATCCACACGGCCTGACACACGCTGGCACTACAGGCAGATAGATAAGTGGCTGCTTAATGATGGACTCTCGGCTCCATGTTTAAAAAGAGCTCTTTTCATTACGATGCAGCTGCAATTGATTAAACAAGTTTAAATCCCCCCCCTGCGACTAGCCCTGATGAACTGTAGCATTCTGCACCACTCTCACTTTGATTATAGCCAGCCCGCCACTCCAAGCCGCACATAATTTGCTCTCCAAAGTGTGGAGTTAACCCAGACATTGCTGCTGGCCGGAGCCGAGATTGTGTGTCCGTCAGAGTGTGATTTCCCCGGGCAGACCATGGTGATGGGGGTGGGGGGTGGGGAGTGGGGGGTGGGGGGTGGGGGGGGCAACTCTACCGGCGACCTCTCGGTAAACAGAGCCGCGATTTAAATGCCTGTTATGAACTGTGCAAATGACAGCTTGTAAGGCAGAGACACACAATGTTTACCTCGGGCTGAAAGGGTTCACACATTCTCCACATATCAAGATCAGAGCTGGGTAAATTAAATTTCGATTCCTGTAGGAACAGACCGATTTGAAAGGTCAGCCCTGTTTCTTAAAACAAATGCAGAGGTGCAAGTTTCATATTTGTATGTTAGAACAGAGAGGGGGTGGGGGGGGAACTCCTCCTGAAATAGCCAATTCCAAACACTGTTTGATTTGCCTGAAGCCATTGGCATTTTAATATCGCTCCACATGGGAGCAGTTGCTGTTAGTGAGAGTGGAGGCGGTGAAATCTGCATCGTTTAAGATTAAATGGAAATGTTTCACTATCAGATGTTAGAACCACTTTATGGATTTGCTCTCTGGGACTTGCTATCACCAGGGACAGAAATGATAAATGTAGTTATTTCACAAGAAGGCTCCCCCCTCCCCCCTTCTGTCTTGGGGTAGACTGAGACTGACTCTCCCCCCCTTCTGTCTTGGGGTAGACTGAGACTGACTCTCCCCCCCTTCTGTCTTGGGGTAGACTGAGACTGACTCTCCCCCCCCTTCTGTCGTGGGGTAGACTGAGACTGACTCCCCCCCCTTCTGTCTTGGGGTAGACTGAGACTGACCCCCCCCTTCTGTCGTGGGGTAGACTGAGACTGACCCCCCCTTCTGTCGTGGGGTAGACTGAGACTAACTCTCCCCCCCCTCCCTTCTGTCGTGGGGTAGACTGAGACTGACTCCCTCTCCCCCCCCCCCTTTACATATCCTCCAATCCTTTCCACTCGTCACTTTAATTTAATTGTTTCATGTATTTTATGTTTTATGACTGTCGGCAGATCAATCTCCCTCCTGGGATCAATAAAGTTCTATCGTATCGTATCGCATCGTATCCCATAGAAGGAAGAGCAATTTAGATGCCCTGTCCCACTGTACAAAGCATCAACTCCAAAAGTGAAGGCAAGGGTGATTCAAGGCAGCACCAGGCCTTTACGTTTCATTGGAGTGTATCTTCATTGTCAGCTATAAAAGAACAGAGCTGTACAGCACGGAAACAGGCCGTCGCCAGGAGGACTTCCTTTAGCCAGAGGGTGGTGAATCTGTGGAATTCATTGCCACAGACAGCTGTGGAGGCCAAGTCAGTGGGTATTTCGAAAGCAGAGATTGACAGGTTCTTGATACGTGCGGGCATCAGAGGTTTTGGGGAGAAGGCAGGAGAATGGGGTTTAGAGGGAGAGATAGATCAGCCATGATTTAATGGTTGGAGTAGACTCAATGGGGCCCAATGGGCTAATTCTGCTCCTGTGACCTATGAACTTTGGCCCACCTTGTCCATGCTGACCACCCTCTGACTAAAGAAGTTCCTCCTCATCTCCTTTATGAAAGAGCGCCCTTTAATTCTGAGGCTGGCCTCCGGTCCTAGACTCTCTCACCAGTGGAAACATCCTCTCCACATCCACTCTCTCTATGCCTTTCATTATTCTGTAAGTTTCAATGAGGTCCCCCCTCAACCTTCTAAACTCCAGCGAGTACAGGCCCAGTGCTGTCAAACGCTCATCATATGCTAACCCACTCATTCCTGGGATCATTCTTGCAAACCTCCTCTGGACCCTCTACAGAGCCAGCATATCCTTCCTCAGACATGGGGCCCAAATTTGCTCACAGTACTCCAAATGTGGCCTTACCAGCACCTTGTAGAGCCTCAGCATTACATCTCTGTTTTTGTATTCTAGTCCTCATGATATAAATGCTAGCATTGAATTTGCCTTCCTTACTGCCGATTCGACTTGCAAATTAACTTTTTGGAATCCTGCACCAGCACTCCCAAGTCCCTTTGCACCTCCAATATCTGGATTCTCTCTCCATTGAGAAAATAATCTACGCCTTTATGCAGTCTAATGTGGATAAATGTGAGGTTATCCACTTTGGTGGCAAAAACATGAAAGTAGACTATTATCTAAATGGTGGCCGATTAGGAAAAGGGGAGATGCAACGAGACCTGGGTGTCATGGTACACCAGTCATTGAAAGTAGGCATGCAGGTGCAGCAGGCAGTGAAGAAAGCGAATGGTATGTTAGCATTCATAGCAAAAGGATTTGAGTATAGGAGCAGGGAGGTTCTACTGCAGTTGTACAGGGTCTTGGTGAGACCACACCTGGAGTATTGCGTACAATTTTGGTCTCCAAATCTGAGGAAAGACATTCTTGCCATAGAGTACAGAGAAGGTTCACCAGATTGATTCCTGGGATGTCAGGACTTTCATATGAAGAAAGACTGGATAGACTCGGCTTGTACTCGCTAGAATTTAGAAGATTGAGGGGGATCTTATAGAAACTTAAAAAATTCTTAAGGGGTTGGACAGGCTAGATGCAGGAAGATTGTTCCCGATGTTGGGGAAGTCCAGGACAACGGGTCACAGTTTAAGGATTAAGGGGAAATCCTTTAGGACCGAGATGAGAAAAACATTTTTCACACAGAGAGTGGTGAATCTCTGGAACTCTCTGCCACAGAAGGTAATTGAGGCCAGTTCATTGGCTATATTTAAGAGGGAATTAGATGTGGCCCTTGTGGCTAAAGGGATCAGGGGGTATGGAGAGAAGGCAGGTACAGGATACTGAGTTGGATGATCAGCCATGATCATATTGAATGGCGGTGCAGGCTCGAAGGGCCAAATGGCCTACTCCTGCACCTATTTTCTATGTTTCTATGTTTCTATGTTTTATTCGTATTATCAAAATGCATGACTGCACACTTTGCATCTGCCACTTCTCTGCCCACTCTCCTAGCCTGTCCAGGTTCTTCTGCAGAGTCCTTGCTTCCTCTACACTGCCTGCCCCTCCGCCTATCTTAGTATCATCTGCCAAGTAGCAAATCTGCAAACTTACTCCAGCATTTTGTGTCTATCTTTGGTGTAACTTTCAATGCTAACTTAAACATTCTTCCATTTCTCCTACTTGTTCCTAGGCATTGGCCCTCTTTATTTCATCAACTATAGACGTGGTTTAAGTGAGTGGAAAATAATTGAAGATAGACACAAAATGCTGGAGTAACTCAGCGGGACAGGCAGCATCTCTGGAGAGAAGGAATGGGTGACGTTTCGGGTCGAGACCCTTCTTCAGGAAACGTGAAACGTCACCCATTCCTTCTCTCCAGAGATGCTGCCTGTCCCGCTGAGTTACTCCAGCTTTTTGTGTCTATCTTAGGAAATAATTGAAGCCTGTTTCATCCGTGATATGCTCCAGCATTTAGCTTGTCAGCTAGGGGGGGGGGGTCTCATTTCTCCCGCTGGGATTCAGGTGCAAGAGAAGGCAGCTTTCTGAAAAAAGGCAGTCTAAAGTGGCAGCATTATTCCGAGAGCCCTCAATCACAGAACGCTGCTTCTACAGATCAAAGGACGGCATTGTGGAAAATTAAACCACACTCTTGCAGTAGAAAGGATTATTTTAAATGCTGTTCATAATGAAAACAAGGCAGTGTGTTTCCAGGGGAGACAGTCTAACCTACAACATAAAACTCCTCAGGTAGTTTATATATTGTTGGTAAGGTAGAACTGTATCGCTGATATAAGCCTTCCACACAATCTTAACTAAACACCAGTCTCCCTAATTAGTGTAATGCTTCAGCTGGTATACAGAAATAAACAGAAATGTGTTGAGTTTCAGAAACTGAAATAGGTTTCACTTTTATTTCATTTTGCAAATGTATTAGTGATATCTTGAAGAACCAAGCTCCAAGGAGCTTAAAACTACCAATCCACAAAATGGCAAATGCTGGACTAGTTATTGGTGAAATGTTGTAGTTAATAACGTATTGATGGCTCTTAAACGGAAACTGATCAATCAAACCAGTTTGAAGACCTTCAGATATATATTGTTCCTGCATCAATGTGATGCCAGACATATCCAGCTCTTAAATGGTGCAGCGGTAGAGCTGCTGCCTCACAGCGCCAGAGACCCGGGGACAATCCCAAACTCGGGTACAGTCTGTGTGGTGTTTGCACGTTCTCCCTGTGACCAAGTGGGCTTTCTCCGGGTGCTCCACTTTCCTCCCACATCCCAAAGACGTGTGGGTTTGTAGGTTAATTACTCCAGCTTTTGGTGTCTATCTTAGGAAATAATTGAAGCCTGTTTTATCCGTGATATTCTCGTGCATTTAGCTTGTCAGTCTACAAGGGGGGGGGGGGGGGGGGGGGTGAGGTCTCATTTCTCCCGCTGGGATTCAGGTGCAAGAGAAGGCAGCTTTCCGAAAAAGTGCTGGCTCGAAGGGCCGAATGGCCTACTCCTGCACCTATTATCTATTGTCTATTAATTGGCCTCTGTAAATTGCCCCTAGTGTGTAGGGTGAAAGTGGGATGAGATAGTAGTTGGCAGGTGATCGCTGGTCGGCATGGACATGATGGGCCGAAGGGCCTGTTTCAACACTGTATCTCTAAACTCTGAATAGAATCACTTCACAAAGATGTTTCATGTTAGAGGGAACACTACCACCACCCCCCCCCCCCACCCCCCCCCCCCCCCCTTGAATGCTCTGTGGCAAATTGACATCAGTTTGCTTCAGTGTACATCAATACGGGCAAATGAGAAAGCATGAAACCACTATATATTTTTTAGTTTAGTTTAGTTTATTGTCACGTGTACCGAGGTACAGTGAAAACCTTTTGTTGCCTGCTATCCAGTCAGCGGAAAGACAATGCAAGATTACAGTTGAGCCATTTACAGTGTACAGATACAGGATAAAGGGAATAACGTTTAGTGCAAGGTAACGTCCGTGCATAAATAGTGCGAGGGTCTCCAAGAGGTTGATAGTAGTTCAGGATTGCTCTCTGGTTGTTGGTCCATGGTTCATGAAGCATGTTGAAAGTGGTACCCTTGTTCAAACCACATCTTGTTTTATATTGTTTACAGATTACTAAACTATTTTTTATCAGATAGTCTGCAAGGTGAACCCATACAACCTTACATTCTGAATACGTGTTCCTACTGCTGCTAAGTAGCTGTCAATGAAGGTGTGTGACTTCAATCAGGTGCGTGCTGTTATTATACAAGATCCACACTCCATGCCACCACCTCAGGCAAGGTAGGATTGCGTGGAATAAAGTCATCTTGCTGCAGTGAAAGCAAACAACTTCACCTCCACCAACTCTCTCATCATGTTCCATTATCACAGGCAAGGAAAACCTCACAGCCTCAACTCATAATTGGTCCCAAGGTAAAGCGGGAATTCAATTACCTCAGTATATTCAGAGAAGAAAACAGGAATCTATTTCCCTTTTATAGATGAAAAACACAACCCCTGTTATAGATACATGTAAGCCCCAAGCAATTACTGTTATAGTTTCAATGTATGCGTTTTGAATGTCATTTAAACAACTTTATAAGCAAGAAGACGACTGATTCAGAGCCAAAGACAACAGCTTGGCACGCCATTTTGTCTTGTTGCCCCTGTAAACCACATAGAAAATAGATTTTAAAGTAAAAATGGTTAAAACTATTTAGCTGGTAGGAAATCTTCAGGCACGTAGCCTTATTAATGCAGAGCACAAGAAGTTACTTCATATGATCACAATTTCAGGACCAGTTTGCTTTCTTTGGAAATCTCAAAGTAAGGTGAGTTTTTAATATTTTTGCCAGGACAATATGCGGGAGTTTTGTTTGAGATTTTTGAGAAGTTAATCTTTAATTTAAGTGCGTGAATTTATTAAATAATCTCAGAACATTGTGGGGAAGAGAAAATGTAATGGTGTTGATGAAGCCAAATTAGCCCGTTTAGACATAGATACATAGAAAATAGGTGCAGGAGTAGGCCATTCGGCCCTTCGAGCATGCACCGCCATTCAATATGATCATGGCTGATCATCCAACTCAGTATCCCGTACCTGCCTTCTCTCCATACCCCCTGATCCCTTTAGCCACAAGGGCCACATCTAACTCCCTCTTAAATATAGCCAATGAACTGGCCTCAACTACCCTCTGTGGCAGAGAGTTCCAGAGATTCACCACTCTCTGTGTGAAAAAGTTTTTCCTCATCTCGGTCTTAAAGGATTTCCCCCTTATCCTTAAGCTGTGACCCCTTGTCCTGGACTTCCCCAACATCGGGAACAATCTTCCTGCATCTAGCCTGTCCAACCCCATAAGAATTTTGTACGTTTCTATAAGATCCCCTCTCAATCTCCTAAATTCTAGCGAGTATAAGCCAAGTCTATCCAGTCTTTCTTCATATTAAAGTCCTGACATCCCAGGAATCAGTCTGGTGAACCTTCTTTGCACTCCCTCTATGGCTATAATGTCCTTCCTCAGATTTGGAGACCAAAACTGTACGCAATACTCCAGGTGTGGTCTCACCAAGACCCTGTACAACTGCAGTAGAACCTCCCTGCTCCTATACTCAAATCCTCTTGCTATGAAGGCCAACATACCATTCGCTTTCTTCACTGCCTGCTGCACCTGCATGCCTACTTTCAATGACTGGTGTACCATGACACCCAGGTCTCGCTGCATCTCCCCATTTCCTAATCGGCCACCATTTAGATAATAGTCTGCCTTCCCGTTTTTGCCACCAAAGTGGATACCCTCACATTTATCCACATTATACTGCATCTGCCAAACATTTGCCCACTCACCCAGCCTATCCAAGTCACCTTGCAGTCTCCTAGCATCCTCCTCACAGCTAACACTGCCCCCCAGCTTAGTGTCATCCGCAAACTTGGAGATGTTGCTTTCAATTCCCTCGTCCAGATCATTAATATAAATTGTAAATAGCTGGGGTCCCAGCACTGAGCCTTGCGGTACCCCACTAGTCACTGCCTGCCATTGTGAAAAGGACCCGTTTACTCCTACTCTTTGCTTCCTGTTTGCCAGCCAGTTCTCTATCCACATCAATACTGAACCCCCAATACCGTGTGATTTAAGTTTGTATCCTAATCTCTTATGTGGTACCTTGTCGAAAGCCTTCTGAAAGTCCAGATACAACACATCCACTGGTTCTCCCCTATCCACTCTACTAGTTACATCCTCGAAAAATTCTATAAGATTCGTCAGACACGATTTACCTTTCGTAAATCCATGCTGACTTTGTCCAATGATTTCACCACTTTCCAAATGTGCTGCTATCCCATCTTTAATAACTGACTCTAGCAGTTTCCCCACTACCGATGTTAGACTAACTGGTCTGTAATTCCCCGTTTTCTCTCTCCCTCCCTTCTTAAAAAGTGGGGTTACGTTTGCTGCCCTCCAATCCTCAGGAACTACTCCAGAATCTAAAGAGTTTTGAAAAATTATCACTAATGCATCCACTATTTCTGGAGCTACTTCCTTAAGTACTCTGGGATGCAGCCTATGTGGCCCTGGTGATTTATCGGCCTTTAATCCATTCAATTTAACCAACACCACTTCCCGACATTTAATCCAATGAGAACGTGGATAACATGGGAAATGACGTGAATGGCTGATTTTACTTTGGAGTCACGTGAGTGACTACGTGAAGAACCCCACCAGTGTGCCTGCGCGTCATTACGTCAGACGCATTGGCGCAAACGGACGCGAGGAGCAGAGCTCCTCTAGTGGAATTGTAGTTTTCAACTACAAGATAAGTATAAACTTTTTTGGAAGTATTTCTGTGTCCATTTACTGTGGGTATGTGGGGATTTTTTCCACAGGCATCATGGAAAAAACGGGCAGGGGGAGGAGGCGAGCGGCACAGCCGATAGAGAGTCGCGAGATTGCGGTCGGCGACCAGCCGCCTCTGACCACGGTACAGTCGCCAGCAGAAAGCATAGCGACTGTGGATATTGGGGCTGAAGTGAATTTAGTCAGCGCTAGTGGGGCAAGGCAAAGCCGATAAAAAGCTGCGGGAATGCGGTCGGTAAAGGACTGCCTCATACCCTACAACAGTCGCCGGCTGGGAGCGGGGCGACTGTGGACTTGTGTATTAAAGAAAAGAACGGAGCCAGCGTCAGTTGGGTGCTAGGCAACATACAAGTCAGGGCCATGGAGCAAGAGTCAGTTTGGGATTCACCTCCAAGGCTGGATACCACTTTCAGAGTGGATATTCCAAATGGTGAACCTGTACACAGGTTGCTCCAACAAAACATACTCCAGGAGGAGTGATGTCAGAACCAGGCTCCAGAAGCCAGGTCAGCAGCACCTAGTAAAGGGCTGCTTGATAGCACCCTCATTGATGAGGCGCGTGCACAGGGTCAGCAGAGTTTCCAAAACAAGCGAAGACGGCAGCTGCCAGATGGGCTATTCCTGGCAGTACGATTTGCTGCTCTGTGAGAGTTCTGACCCCGAGTCTGACGGTGAGGCCGATACAAGTGAAGACGGCAGCAGTACGATTCCCTGCCCCGTCAGAGTCAGGAAAGCCACTTGGAAAGGAAGTGGCCTCTGTGATCAACTATTGTGTCTGCCATCAGCTCTAGTAGCTTACGATGGATGAAAATGCCATAAAGCACGAGATCCCAAGGAACTGCGTATTGCTGAAAGTACTAGCAGTGAACCAAGATAAGGGGTCAGATGGGCGAAGGCATGTAAGCCTAAGGAAAGTAAACTGCAGAGAATATTGAAGCTGCTCGGTTGATGAACAACTGCAATTTGCAAAACAATGGATGGAGGCCATGGATGGAGATGCATCAAGTGGCACTAAGGTTGCTATGTAGCGCCCACTTCAAGATGAATTGTTTCAGGAAGTATGCCATTCGGTCCACCATCAACCCAAAGTTGCAGCAACTCTGTAAAGCCCAGCAATGTGCAGTCATTCAACTTATTCTTCAGAGAAAAAACCTCATGAATCATGGGAAAGAGTTGGATAATGAGGCAAAAACAGCAAAGTTGATCACAACATCAATGGTCGTCAAGTCTGCAAAGAGGACGTATCCTTTCAGACATCATACAAAATCCTGGACCGACATCAGGAGCAAATCGACCATTGAAGCAGGTGCGCAGTTGATGTCCTGCAGCAGGAAAATGAAAAAGCGTGGGTTTTGCCTGCCAGGAGCCAGGGACCACAGGTCACTCAGATGACAAAGGAGGTAGGTGGACCTGGTTCTTATGGGAACATATTAAGGCAAAAACAGCCAAATATTGGAAGCAAATTACTTCAATTATTATTCTGAGTATTATAGAAAGGTTTCGAATTGATTCGATTCAAATACTGGTTTGCCATCCAGCATGTTCCAAGCAGAACACTCCAATTTCACATAAAAATAATTGATGGAGGTTCAAGCTGAATTGAAAACTTGTTTATAAACAAGTAATTGAAAGGTCGGTTTATCAAAACCACCAAATTGTGTTTAAAATTTCTCAACCTAAAAAAATGAGGAGTATTTTAGATCTGACAAGTCTTTAAAATTTTGTGAAGTATAGACACTTCAAAATGGAGACTTTGAGACTTCCAAACAATTTATTTCAAAAAAGATGTTTTATGGCACTTATAGATCTGAAAACTTAACTGATTTGACATTTCATCCATATAAACATTAAATAAAATAGGAGACAAAATTCCTCACTCCGTTACTAACACAGAATGGAGCAGATACAACATTGTCCCATTTAACCTGAAACCTTTGATGGGCATACCAAAACACTAAAATTCTCACTAAGAATTTAGGGGCACTTCTATCTAGCAATTTTACAAACAATTGTTCATGATTAATTCTATCAAATGCCTTGGACGCATCAATAAAACATAAAAATACAGATGAATTCAGGCTTGTGTACCTGAACACAATCTCTTTAAGAGCATAGATACACAGGTCAGTTCCATGTTTTCTTTTGAACCCAAACTGATTGTCATTAGTAAGGACATACATTTCTAGCTTTGTCAACAGTATTCTCTCCAGTACTTTAGATAAGATACTGGCTAATGCAATAGGTCGGTAATTATCAATACTGTTGAGCTTACCAGCCTTATCTTTAAGCACAGGCACTAACATTACAGACATAATAGCATTTGGCAGGACACCATGAACCAGACAACCATTAAAGCACATGGAAAGCAAAGGGCAGAGCTTATAGCTGGCATATTTTAGATGTTCTGCAGTAATGCAGTCCATACCGCAGGCTTTGTTGTTATCCAACATGTTAATGGCATCATAGACATCTGCTGCACTAACTACCATATCTACAGAGAGATCAATATCTTCATGATTGATTCTAACTGGGTTACTTTTAACACAGTTAAACAGGTTACGCCAACTCTCAGCTATTTTTCTGGGCCACTAACACCTTCAATGTCAGACGGTGGGGGTGTTTTACTGTTATTCATTACTTTGACCTCTTTCCAGAAGTTAGTAAGGTTGTTATTCTGTAGCTTCCTGGCAAGCGAGTCTGCTCTCATTGTGTTTTCATTTTTCTTAATAAAACAAAGTGCATACTTAACTCTAGCATTTGTGCGTTTTTTCATATCTAGCAATACCCCCTGTCTAGGCCTACCTGCCTCTGACCAGAGTCTAAAGGCCTCTCTAGCCTCAGCATACTGCTCAGCCACAAACTCATTCCACCCAGGTCTGATGTTGGATACCTTACATTTACTTTTACAAAAGGGATCACTGGAAGCATTGAGACATTTCACAATAACATCATACATGGCACAGAGTTTTTCAGCATGTTGCACGTCCTTACAGTTCATATCTGAGCACATTAGGGCCTCTTGAGGCAATGCAATATTATTTAAAAAACTGTCCGTTCGCAGTGAGTATCCAGCCATAACCTCTCTGGTCAGTTTTGACCAGTCCAGTTTACTTGAGGAAGCAGCATTATTGTTACTGGACAGCAGGGCGACATTCTCAACATTTAACCGTGCAGCAATAGGTATGTGATCAGAGGTGGCAAGTTCATAACAAATCTCCACCTTTTCCAGTGAGGCATGAGCATCAGCTGTGGTCACAATATGGTCTAACCAAGATGTTGTGTGCCACGCTTCACTAACATAGGTAAAACTTGTATCAGGCAACCGAGCTTTGCTCGATAGAATTAATTTAGACTCATTACAAAACTGCTGCAGGTGTGCTGCAAATAAAGATTTGCTATCTGACGTGTCAGCATTAAATAGGTATGTTACAAAACTTACCTTCAGTCGCGCTGTAATTCTGCCACTGGCCGTGTGCGCGATTTTGGCGCCTTTAAGGGGGGGCGGGGTTAAAACACGGGTTTCTCCTCCCTTGTCCTGGTTAATATTTTGTTGGAGTACAAGCCTTGGCTGACAAATCGTTCCTACCGGCGTTTTGTGAATTTTTTTTAAAAATTAAATCGTCAATGTCAGCGCTAGAGTAATTTTAAAAGCAGCTCCTGAAGCGTCAACGCCGATAATGGGGACGGATTTCACACACGGGACAGGTAAACGAAAGTGGTTTCTTTAAATGTATAAAAGTGCTTCTTAAGAAGCCTTTAATTCAAATTTTTTCATGCGACACGGTGATTTTATTCCCCGAATTAACGGCAGTATTTTTCATGCCAATACGGGGTTAAATTCACCGCAAATGAACGTTCCAAAAGATCGCGTTCCAGAAATCCTCACTCGCAAGATGAATTAAATCCCCATTAATTTACAGGTATTAAACATTCAATTCCTTCCATTTGGCCTGTAAATTCATGAAAATTAGATTTAAAAATTATGTTATATTGTGAATTATTCTGTGAATGTTATTTGGACACTTAGGCTATTTAAAAATGTTAATCTATTCTTAAGAAATTGATAGATGTTTAGATCTAGTAATTGAATTTTGTAATTAGCTACAATTAGGTAACTAACTAATTATATGCTTTACTTTCATGTCTTCGAGGTAAGATTGTTTCATATTTGTTTCAGAATGCTTCAATCTATATTAACTGAAAATTTCTTTCAGTTATCATAATTTTTAAGAAAGTTATGGGCTTTTAACTGTCCTCGATCACAGCTTTTGTGTTAAGTCAATGGAAAAGCAATAGGGAACTAGATGCTAATTTCTGAGTATGATAATGGCCATAACGTTTTTAATACTGAAGATATGAAAGTGAATTAAGTGTCAAATTAAACTTCTTTTTATGCTTTATCTGATGGGATAAATTGCAGACTTTATTTTTAAAATCTCAAAATTTTGTAACATTGCTACATTAAAATCACCCATGATGGAGACACAAGATGAGCTGTTGTCCTCTATAAAGGACTGAATAAAAGCTAACCTGTTCAGAAACTCGTCCTCATGCTCATATGATTCATACGGTGTATAAACATTTAAGACAGTAAATTTCTTTTCATTATTACACTCCAGCCCTATGGCCCAGTCAACATTTAGACGCACCACCTTCACCAGTGAGTCATATTTGATGTTCCACAGTATAGCTACACCACCAGCTATCCTACCCCGAACCAGCCTCGTACTGAGGTCGGTAGTGGACTCTCCAGCCCCATGGAAGTTCATGTGTAGAGTGTTCAACTTATCCAGATCTTCTTTCGCCATCCAAGTTTCTTGCAGGCACAGAATGTCACATTGGTCCAGCAGTGTGTCCACCACCAAACGTCTTGATCTATCAGTAGCAGAATGTCCTACTCGCAAACCGCGAGTGTTGTATGAAACAACATGCATTTAATGTGTTTTGTCGCTCCCAGCGGAACAGCTGGCCTTCATCCCATCCTCGCCCACAGATGCGACAGGCACCCCCAGCATCGTTACTGTGCAGCAGCTCCTCATCCTGAGAGCGAGGGGCATCCTCTGGACCAGACGGACCTCCGTCTGCTCCTCTAGGGCGACGAGGCTCATAGTAGCGTCGGACAAAAGACCCAACGGGCCAAAGCTGCGGATCATGCAGTTCCGCCACATCATTACATTCAGCGGTGACACAGAAGGAGCTGAATCTACTCTGTGTCGTCTCTATTTTTCTACATATCACTTCCCGACCCAGCTTCGTTTTTAAGTAGTCACTGAGAGTGTTGACGTCTAAGCTGAGATCAAACTTTGTAGCAAATACCTTTACCATCTTTGTTTTGACAGCCAGTATATTGGTACCCACACCAGTCCCGAATATGCCGGTCTTCTTTCTCACATGCCTCACTGGAGTTTTTACAGTGCGAGGTGTAGGGCGTTGATGGGGCAGAGTTCTCAGGTACCTGCTTCAATCGGCGCCCTTCCTTCACCACCATGCTCCACGGGGGGGTCTGCATTAGTCCCAGGGCTGGATCTACAGGCTGGGCTGGTTGTCTACAGTCGGTCCCGCCAGGCGTTGCTGTCAACCATCCATTAACCACAGAGGGAGTGGAGGGGGCAGGATCAGCGCCCGGCGGCTTCTCCATCACAGTCGAGGAAAGAACTGTCGCACTGGGCGCAGGGCCCGGTTGTATCTCCACCGCAGAAAGGCAGGCAGCCGAAAAAGTAGCATCCGGGCCACACGGCCCCTCCACAGCAGTCAGACGGCCATCGAGTTTAGCAGAAACCTCCCGCAATGTTTCACAGGCAGCTACCTGAGTTTCCAGAGTTCTTTTTAGGTAGTCAATGTCAGCATTGATTTGCTGCATTCTCCCGAGGAGCGCAGACACTTCGATGTGTTTAAATGAGACGGGGGGTAATTCATCCAGAAAGTGTGATACAAATCTCGGGATCTCTTCACCGCACTCATTAAGCACTTGCAGGCACATTTTGACATTGTTAATGTCCTTCTTTTGTCCCCTGTAGGACATCCATCGTTTGTTGTGTGGAAAGAGCTCTGACAAAACTGCCTTTGAGGACTCAATCCGCTCGGAGCTGAAACTGCTCGTAACTATTGACACAATATCATCGTGGCTTAGTGTTCGCATTTTGACCACAATAAAGTTCAGCAATTCATCCTCGACTATGACTCTACCGTCTTCAGTATGGTAAATCTCCGGTTTAATTCGAGAAAACTCTCCCACAGCACGCCGTGCTGCTGCTGCCGCACCGGCCGCCATTTTATCAGTCTAAAATCTCCCCCCACTTTTGGGGCTAATTAGAGTCCAAGGACAGATGTGGATGGCTTAACTGGATGATGTCCTAGTTAGGACGAACAAGAGAATTAGTGAGTTATCTCTCTCAAATTATTCAAACCACTTTTGAAAGTTGGGTTTAATTCACCTAGAGAGAAATTAAGCTTAACGATACTTGCAACAATTGATTATTTAATTCAATTGAAAGGGTAGCAATTTACCCAGGGTAAAGGGTAAAGCTAATTGATGGTTGTATTAAGCAGTTGGAAAAGCAACAATCTTCAATTAAGACAGGTGGCCAGCTTGTTAGGAGAATTAGTGTTATTTCCAGCAATACAATATGGGCCATTGGACTACCAGCAGCTGCAGACTGCAAAAAGAAAAAAACACCAAGATGCATGATGGCCATTTTTTGATAGGCCATGCAATTAAACAACAAATGCTGCTTCTGATTGCAGTAGTGGATTTAACATGTCTTCAGTAGTTCAAGCAAGATATGGATTGAACAGCATTCCATGGTCTTAACAGACTGATATCAGTGTACTAGGATTGGTGCCCCTGAAAAGGTATCCATCTGTGGACAGATGGAATATGGAAGAAGTATTATTTTACAGACATGGAGAATCGACGTTTTAAAGTCTATTGGAAGGCTTATGAGCTACAAGCTTGTTGTTAAATACAACTAATCTGCATGTTCAGTTTCAAATTAACAACACTACAGCAATGGCATGTATTAATTGTATGGGTGGAATTTCCATGATAACAAAGAATGGATGTTTAACCTTAAGATTTTTTAATGATATAGTAGTCAGATTTGGGAAGCCAGATATGACTTGTTTCCATCCAGACTCAATCACCAGTTACAGAGATATGTGTTATGGGACTACATCAGGAGACAGTAGCGATGGATGTTTCTCGCTATATTAGGATGGTATGTTGTTATATGCATTTTACTTCATCCTGTCTCATAAATCGGTGTCTGCTTAAAACGAAGCAGTATGCTGCCTCTGGGGTATTCGTGGTACCAGACGGGTCTACGAAGCCATGGTTCCCTTTGATATTGGAATTTATGACACAGTTTCTGATAAATGTTCCCAAAAGAAGGAAGTTACTGGTGTATTCGATAATTGGAGAGTAACATCCGTCATATGCCTGTATGGATGCAGGGTTTAAAAAAGAGGATTGTCTGGGCATGCTGTGGACATGCTTACAGCAGTCTGGCGGAAGAGTACTCAAAAGCAGTACATTTGTGAATCTGAGTTGTGACTCTGTAAATACTGCTTTCCCATTATGTAAAGAATGAGGGGAAAAAACTTCTGTGTATGAAAGAATATGGAATGTTGTACGGCACATGTCTCAAATATCTTGGATTGACCTCTATTTAATGGGTTGAGGTATAGTGCGATTTATTCACACAGAAGTATATTATTCCTCGGTTTTATTTGATGAGGTTGGAAAGACATCCTGTTGAGTCTCGTTCTTTTATTTCCAGATTAATAAAAGGAATTTTAATTCCAGACCTTCTAAACCTAGGAGGGAATCTGGAATATAGAATTGTTTTAAGCTACTTCATCAAAGGAGTCTTGGTACGATTCTGATTTGGCCAAGTTCAGCATGAAGGTAGTCATGTTTATGGCACTTGTAACATTACAAAGTTACAGATACACAGAAGTACCTCAGGATTATGTTATGTTTTACATTTTATGAACTACTCAAATGAAGTAGGATCAGGTGTGACAGGATTCAAGATTGTTTTATTAACATATTCTATGGATCCATGTCTATATGTTAAGACATATTTATTGCAAAAAATTGAGGCTACATAGATCTTATGAAATATGAAAACAAGATTGTTTGTCATTCACGAAAAACCATACAAGATAGTGTCAGTTTAGACTATTTTAAGATGGTTAAAAACAAGTTTTGGTTGCTGCACGTGTGAACATTGATGGTTTTACATTCCATTCAGTTTAGCAGCAATATTGCCGACCAGGGCGAAGGAAGTCCCGTCGATGATATTCTCACAGCCGCCGGGTGATCTAATAAGTTGGTGTTTCAACACTTTTACCATCGGGCTATTGCCAATACGGGGCTGTTTGCAGATACTATATTAAGTTCTGCTTAATTTTCCCTGGGTTAAAGGGGATACTGTTAATTCTTTTATTCAAGTAAATGAATTACTGCATTTGTGGTACAAATGTTATTATTAATGCATTATTGAATATTCTTGTTCCGAGTCAATCAATGCAGTGAGAAGCCGGGATTTGTCTGCGGCATGAAATCTCAAAGCTTTAAAATCTTCACGTAGTCACTCACGTGACTCCGAAGTAAAATAATAAGATTAAACGAGAACTTACCAAGTTTGAAGTTTGATCTTTATTTTATGAGGAGTTACGTTGGTGATTACGTGCCCACCACGACCCAACCCTCTATCATAAAGGTCAGATGGAAGTTCTTGTATTACTCATTTTATTATGTTACTATATTACTTCATTTGTTGTTTTTTGTGATTTCACACCGCTGCTTCGAAGATTGACGTGCAGGCGCACTGGCAGGGTTCTTCACGTAATCACCAACGTAACTCCTCATAAAATAAAGATCAAACTTCAAACTTGGTAAGTTCTCGTTTAATCATACTATCAGTTGTCATCGAGGACTCGATGGGCCAAAAGGCCAGTTTCCTTGCTGAAGCTCTAAATTTAACCTAAACTAGTGTGGGATTAAGGCTGGGATTAGTGGCAGTGAGAAACACACTGATCACTGTGACAGACCAGTCTGTCCTGAAAGTAACAGTTCAGTTTAGTTTATTGTCACGTGTACCGAGGTACAGTGAAAAGCTTTTGTTGCGTGCTAACCAGTCAGCAGAAAGACAATACATGATTACAATCGATCCATTTACAGTGTACAGATACATGATAAGGGGATAACGTTTAGTGCAAGTTAAAGCCAGCAAAGTCCGATCATATAACATTGTATAATACTATTATATTATCCTGAAAGATCCTGTTGAAATATTTTTCAATTGCTTCCTGTTGTAGATTATCCGTTATGCAATTGATAATTGATAATGAGTTTGAGTTTAGTTTATTGTCACGTGTCCGAGGTACAGTCAAATGTTTTTGTTGCGTGCAGAAAAGTTAACCTAATTACTGTAAATCTTGGAGAAAGATTCTAGATAACTACACAACCTCCCCCTCGTTTTCCTCCACATGCTTTCCCCCCCCTTCTGGCCCCCTCCCCTGATCCTCATCCCCTCTCCCTCCATTCCTTCCTTCAGCTTCACAGTTTGCAACTCTGCAATCCTTTGGTCTCACACATACTGTCTTCTCATCTTGGCCTTTGTCCAACTATTTGCCCATCACAAACCTTCCTCACCTGTATCAACCCTGCTCACCTGTATCAACCCTCCTCACCTGTATCAACCCATTATCTGTCAAGCTGTGTCCTGCCCCTCCTCTCTTCCAGCCCCTCCCCTCGCTCCACCCCCCACAATCAGTCTCAAGAAGGGTTTAAAGGTCTTAAGTGTTAGGAGTAGAATTAGGCCATTCGGCCCATCAAGTCTACTCCACCATTCAATCATGGCTGATCTATCTCTCCCTCCTAACCCCATTCTCCTGCCCTCCGCATAACCCTGTACTAATCAAGAATCTATCTATCTCTGCCTTAAAAATATCCATTGACTTGGCCTCCGCAGCCTTCTGTGGCAAAGAATTCAACAGATTCACTGACTAAATAAATTTCGCGTCATCTCCTTTCTAAAAGAACACCCTTTAATTCTGAGGCTGTGACTATGAGTCCTATACTCTCCCACTAGTGGAAACATGCTCTCCACCTGTCCCAAAATGTCGCCTATCCATGTTCTCCAGAGATGCTGCCTGACCCGCTAAGTTACTCCAGCACTCTGTGTCTTTTACCTTAACTCTTTAGCCCCAGAATTAAAAATATTTTTTTTCTGTAATCATTAGACCGTAAGTAAAATTAATTTGTGTGAAAAAGACAATGGTCCATTCCCTAATTCAGAATATAAAGGTAGGGAATTGTACAGATTTAGGTTAAAAGAGCCATTGGTCATGGGTGTAGATGCTGGACATCAGCTCAGTGCTGCCACCAGCCTGAATGTTTGGTTGTGATGTTTGTAGAGAAAGGGTCGTGGTTGCAGAAATGATGATAGGAAAAGAGAAATTAGTCAAAGTTGTCTCACTGATCAATAAAGAGAGAATGGAGAATCGCATAATCATCTTGAGAATTAAAAAAAAATTAATATAATTAGATTGGTGAAAAAATCTAATGCAACATCGTCATTGAGAATAGTAAGATTAAACGAGAACTTACCAGTTTGAAGTTTGATCTTTATTTTATGAGGAGTTACGTTGAGGAATTACGTGAAGAAGAGCCCGCCAGGGCGCTTGCGCGACATATCTTCTAAGCAGTGGTGTGAAATCACAGATACGGTAGTTGAAATAACATAGTAAGATAAGAACAATAATACCAGCTGACCTTTATAATAGAGGGTGGGCACGTAATCCCTCAACGTAACTCCTCATAAAATAAAGATCAAACTTCAAACTGGTAAGCTCGTTTAATCTTACTATTTTACTTCGGAGTCACGTGAGTGACTACGTGAAGATTTTAAAGCTCTGTGATTTCATGCCATGGAACGAGTCCATGCTTCACACCCTGCTGTCGTAGACTTGAGGAGGAAGTATGTTAACAAATCCAGACATTAATCAATTGTTAAAAGAAACAATAAGTGATTTATTAACACAAATTATAATAATGACCCCTATCCTTCGGGGCGTATTATAAAACAGAACTCAAAATAGCATCTGCAAAAGTCACAGGCTTAGCAACTGGCTTATTATAAAATTCTTGGAAGGTCTTCTCCCTGGACCATCCTGCCGTACCCAAGATGTGATCCATTGGAACCTCCATGTGCCATGCTGCCGATGTGGCTGCAGCCCTGGTGGAATGAGATTTGTAAATATCAGTATCCACCCCTGCAGCCCCCAAAACCTGTAGAAGCCACCTAGATATTGTTTGGGTCGATACCCTGTTGTGAGGTCTTTTGTGGCTCACTAATAGTGCCAATTCTTAGCCTCTTACTTTAGCTGTTAGCTCAATGTAAAGTAACAGATGTGTCATGACGCATAAGCGAACATCTGTAGGGTATGTCCGAAACTCTAGTTTAAGGCCGGATGACCCAGGTCTGTTTTGTTTTACCAGTTCATGAATATAAAAAGTTATATCATTTGTCCCTTTGGCCATCGAGTCCAGACGTAATTTGTGTAGCAATTGCACCCGCTGGGCCGAGACCAGTGCCATCAGCATCACCAATTTAAGGGTAAGTTTCTCCAGGGACAGGGACGTTGCTGGTGACCAACCCCGAAGCAACGTCAACACAATACTCACATCCCAAATGTTAGAGTATCTGGCCCTAGGGGGATTCGAGTTAAATATACCCCTCATTAGTTTGGAAACCAAGGGGTGAGACCCCAGTGAATGGTGGTCGAATCCCCGCCACAAATAGGTGGATAGGGCACTCCTGGCGCTGTTGATGGCACTGTAGCTAAGCCTTTCATCAAAATGAAGGTTAGCCAGGAACTCCAGGACATTAGTTACAGTGGCTGAGTTATACTCAACATTAGTCCTGGAACAATATCGTTCCCATTTCCTGATGTAAGTCAGGTACTGTTTTCTGGTAGACTCTCTATGTGCCGCCGCGATCATGTTGATGGTTCGGTCCGTCAGTCCAAGATCCAGAAGTGGCCTATTCAAATTCTGCAAATTAACAGATTAGTCCTGTCATGGCATGGATGACTTTCGCCAGTTACAGGATGGACCATCAAGTCTGGTCTTTTAGTGACGGCCATACATGGTTCTGAAACCATGTCGAGAACCACAGGGAACCATGGCTGGGTAGGCCAGTCGGGTACTACCAAAATACTTGACGCAGAGTCTTGTTGTATTTTGCATAAGACCCGACTGATGAGGCAGAAGGGGGGAAATGCATAGAAAAACAAATTTCCCCAGTGCAGCGAAAATGCGTCAATCGCTGCTGCCCCAGGGTCTGGTTCCCCCACAACATATGTCGGCAACTGGTGGTTAAGCCTAGATGCAAATAGATCGATATCTGGTGTTCCATATCTTGCTATGATGTCTGGAAACACTTTGGGGTCCAACATCCATTCAGTGTTGTCATTAAATTTCCATGACCTGGTGTCTGCCACTGAATTAAGTTTACCTGGTAGGTAAATAGCAGATATCCAAATGTTTCTCTGGATACACCATGGCCAGATTGAATTGGCCAGATCATCACATGATATCGATCTGATTCCACCCATGTGATTAATATAAGCCACCACAGTGGTATTATCTATTTGCAGGCGAACATGCAAATGATGCATTTTTGAACAGTACGCCTTCAAACCATAGAATGCTCCCAACATTTCCAAATAATTTATACCAAGTGTATAAAGCAAAGATGATTAATGCGCATCCCATCTGCCCCCACATCTGGAGATGGTGTTGGTGGCTCCCCAACCTTGAGCGCTGGCATCAGTCTGTAATACAACTGACGGGTTGCTAATAATAATGGAGCTGAAGGAACGCCGAATGTTATGTGTCCACCATCGCAGTTCCAAAATAGCTTTTGTTGGTAATTGCATTGGTCTATCGAAATGACCAGCATGATGTTTAAGTGCTCGCACCTTTGCTCTCTGTAAATTTTGATAGTGCAAAGGTCCAAAGTGTGTCGCTGGAAAAGCAGCTACGATTTTGCCAATTACCCTTGCTACTAGTCTGATAGATGGTTCACTGATGACAGCAAGGTTGCTGCAAACTTCCATTAATTCAGTTGCCTTTCCCCTTGGTAAAGTCACAGTCACGTGAACTGAATTAATGGTGAATCCCAAATAATCCATAGTCGTGGATGGTGTTAACTGATTTATCTGGATGTATGATAAACCCCAGTTTTTCAAATAGACCTATGGTAGCTGTAACAGCTAAATAGGCTAATTCATAGGTTTTACCCACGATTAGTATGTCATCTAAATACGCCATGACTATATGTTTTTTTTTCCGAAGAACCGCCATAGCTGGTTTCAGTAATTTAGTGAATAATCTGGGGGCTGAGGTCAACCCATTAGGTAGTGCTTTGTAGGTACACAAAAATGCTGGAGAAACTCAGCGGGTGCAGCAGCATCTATGGAGCAAAGGAACTAGGTAACGTTTCGGGCCAAAACCCTTCTTCAGTGCTTTGTACTGCATTGTACTGCCAAAGCTGCCCCATCCAGTTAAACTTCAGATATCGGCGGTGATCCTTGTGTATAGGCACCGAATAGTATGCATCTTTTAAATCGATGCATGCCATGAAGTAGCCTTTGGAAATCAATTGTTTGGCCGTGACCAAGGTTTCCATTTTGAAGTGAGTATACTGCACAAATGTGTTCAATTGTCTCAAATCAATAATGATGCGACATCCACCATCTTTTTTATTTTTTGTGAAAATGTTTGACACAAATTCTTGAGACTCATGTTGAGATCTCTCAATTACACCCTTAGTATAAAGCCTCTTAATTTCAGCATGACCATCCAACTTCTCTTGTTGTGATAGAATAAATGATCTGATGGGTGCATGCTGAACCGGAGGAAGGCGTTTGTTTTCGAATTCAATTTCATACCCTTGAACACTATGCAGTAGATAAGAGTCAGAGGTTATTGAGCTCCATGCCTCACTAAACCAGTGTAACCTACCACCAACAAGTGTACCCATTGCACCCGCTAAGTCCTGCGAGGAACCAGACCCACCTACCTCCATGGTTACCAGTGGGGTGTTCATCTCTTTTTCTTCTGCTTCTTGGCCGATTGAGGTGTTGGTATTCGGCGGTTGGCACATCTTCCACGAAGGTCGCTCTGGGCCGCGGTCTAAAAAAGACCTTTGTCCTTGAGCTGCGGCCTTCGAGCTTTCACCAGCTTCGATGTGACGTGGCCTGCTGGTGGATGCGTAGGGGTGATGTCGCCGAGGTATTTTCCCCGATGCCTTGATGAGCCCGGCGGCTTTTGCCTCTTCATCCAGGTCTTTAACCTGTTTGGACAGGTTGCCCCCAAATAACAAAATTGGCGGCGGTGTGGTGTTGGTCTTGCACAGAGCCGCAAATTTGGGGTTCAAGGCTGGGCGGATGGAGTTCTTTCGGAAACAGTTAATCTCGAACTGTGTATTGCAGAGCATCGCCAGCGTATCTTGCTGAGCCTCTGTCATTTCCATGTCATCCACCGACCGGGCAAATGCTGTAATCCCAGTTGTTAAAAGTTTAAGGATTTTCTGCATTTGTACCTCCTGTGCCCTTATACCTGCACCAATATGTCCCCAGATGGAGGGATTCACTGCTGGGACATTCAGTGAAGTACAGTTCCCTGGTGCCAGGTATTTTGCAGTAGTTTCATTAAGTGCCTGTTCCTGTAATTGATGGGTTGATAGGTAGTCAATGCTGGCTACTAGTTGTTGTTTCAGCAGCTGCCCTGACTGTGGAGGCACCACAAACTTCATCACCATACCCAGCATCTTCTCTTCTGGCACCCCCAGCACACTTGAAGTCTGCTGGCTCCCGGTACTTCCGCGGTCCTCCTCAGCCAGTTTCTTAGCGGCCCGTTTGGACTTGGTACGGGTCCTGTCCATCGTTGTCCTTCCTGGAACAGAAAGACACACGAAAAACGACCTCAGAGTAAGAAACTTACCTGTAGGTCTCTGTTTTAAGCTTACCGCTCATGTGACTCCGAAGTAAAATCATAGTTGAACTAAAAGTCACTAAAGTGAACCTTACCTGCACATGTAGACATGTTTGAACACTGCTGTCTACTACATGTCAGAGGAAGTCAAAGAATATAGAAACAGTAAAGTTTACTGTCAATGGGATTGCAAACCCCAAATAAAACATTCCGTACCGATGTACAGACCATGGCAATTTGGATGTCCATCAGCTAAGCATTGTCCTGATGATACAGGTGCTAAGTACCGAATCTTTAATCAGGATAAGTACAGGTTAAATCACTGGTCGCTCGCTCTGTCGCTCTGATCTGCCAGCTTCAGTTCCATTGTCTAACTGCAGCCAAGTGAATGGGCAGATGACAAACAGTGACAGGCCCACCTTAAAACAGGAAACGATTGCACCAGAAATCGTAGAACAATTCTTGCACAAGACACCCCAGAAGAAATGGCATGACCTTGCCCCAGGATGTGAGTGAGTGAGGCACCGCTCACTCTCTTAGTAAAACTGCTAAAGATGAATATAGTAGCACATGCAAAATAATCAGGCAAACTGTATTTCATAAGGTCAAAACATTATGTGATAGTAGCAGAATTAGTCCATTCGGCTCATTAAGTCTACTCTGTCATTCAATCATAAAGTCATAAGTCATGTCATAAGTGATAGGAGTAGAATTAGGCCATTCGGCCCATCAAGTCTACTCTGTCATTCAATCATGGCTGATCTCTCTCCCTCCTAACCCCATTCTCCTGCCTTCTCCCCATAACCCCAGACACCCGTACTAATCAAGAGTTTATCTATCTCGGCCTTAAAAATATCCATTGATGGCCTCCACAGCCTTCTGTGGCAAAGAATTCTACAGATTCACCACCCTGTGACTAAAGGAATTCCTCCTCATCCCTTTCCTAAAAGAACATCCTTTAATTCTAAGGCTGTGACCTCTAGTCGTAGACTCTCCCACCAGTGGAAACATCCTCTCCATATCCACTCCATCCAAGCCTTTCACTATTCGGTAAGCGGTAATTTCAATCTTATGTTTTTTAGGATTACCCAAGTTATTGTCCACATTTGACTTTACAGCCGAACAAATGGCTGTAAAACAATACAGCTCGAAGGGTCGAATGGCCTACTCCTGCACCTATTGTCTATAGCTCTAATGCATATTTGATAGTCGGGAAGAAATGAAAGAAAATGGAATACTGTTCTGTTGGTTTTAGAACAAGATTCAGATTTATAATTGGAAGATGTTGGACTTTTCTTGTGGCTTTCAGTCTTTGATGACCTGCGGGCCGACACACAGGTAAGTGTTACACAGGGGCATTACCTTGGAATAGAGCAGCTTTTCAACAGCAAAAACAGGAGAGGTTGAAGTGTGGAAAACAATTCCCTAGATGGAATATTTTACGGAGGCAAGTTCATCCTGACCTTGGGTACAGTCCGTGCAGAGTTTGTTTGTTCTCTCCATGACCATGTAGATACTTCTTGGCTCTCTGACTTCCTCTCACATCCTGAACTCACGCTGGTTAAGCTGAATTGCCACTACAGTGTAGGTGAGGGGCAAAAAGAATGAAAGAGGAGTTCGTGGGTGTGAGTAAGAGAGAGTAAGTCGCAAGCCCTTCAGCCCACCAAGTCTGCGCAGAGCAGCGATCCCCGCACATTAACACTATCCTACGCACTACGGACAATAATGTTTTTTAACTGATGCCAAATTAACCTACAAACCTGTACGTCTTTGGAGTTTGGGAGGAAACCAGAGCACCCGGAGAAAACCCTCGTGGTCACGGGGAGAACGTACAAACTCCGTACAGACAGCACCCGGAGTCAGGATCGAACCCGGGACTCTGGAGCTATGAGGAAGCAACTCTACCGCTGTGCCACCCGTTTGATTGCTGGCATAGAAATCAGCATGGTCTCGATGGGCTGAATGGAGTCCTCTCTGTCATTGAAATGGGACAGATAACTATTGAAGTACACTCCCGACCCACTACTAATTAGTAACTTTCATCATATCAAGGCTTGTGAATGTTTTAATTAACTCTGGATAAAATTTAAACAATTATTGTCAATGCAAATAAAAATAAATGTCAAAGCCCTACTGTTGACAAACCACACAACATTACACATTAGTGTAAACAGAATTGATAGTTAGAAAGTATTTCAAACATTTCAAAAATTTCACCAGAACTGAAAATCATGTCCAATGATTAGAAAAACAATTCTTCCGCGCCTGTTACTATTGATTTCCTTACGATCATGATTTAAATCCACACATCTTAGCGATCCAAAAATATTTTATATCATTTTGTTAAGTCTTAGTTCTTTTCAAAATATAATTTGCGTGAGGTGGAAATGCGAAATGCTTCAAACTCAGACAGCTTTATGCTGTGAAAGCGAATTTAGTTTAGTTTATACATACAGAGTGGAAACAGGCCCTTCGGCCCACCGAGTCCGCGCTGACCAACGATCCCCGCACACTAACACACTGGGGACAATTTACAATTATACCAAGCCAATAAACCAACAAACCTGTATGCCTTCGGAGTGTGGGCGGAAACCTGAGCACCCGGAGAAACCCCAGGCGGTCACGGGGAGAACGTGCAAACTCCGCACAGACAGCACCCGTAGTCAGTCTCTGACGCTGTGAGGCAGCAACTCTACCGTTGTGCCACCGCGCCGCAAATCTTTTATGACAAATATTTAATTGGATAATAATCAGATTTCCTACTAAATTTGATACACCACACAGCAATCAAAAAAAGTCAAAATGACTAAGTAAATGATTACCTCCTCAGAGGAATTTGATTCTAACAATAGGCTTGCCGCATCGAGGAGGGAGGGAAATGGTCAGTTGGGCAGGCGCTGTAGGGGGAATGAGATTGTGTGCCTGCAGATGGTACCTCTGTCTGGCACTGGGCCAAGGCAGGCTGCTCTCTGGGCATCAGCTGTGCCAAAGCCCCCAGTTCTATTTCCATTCTCAATGGGGGCTAACAGAAACAGCTGAGGCAAGGTTGTGTTTTCGTTTAAAAACAAAATGAAATTTTAATGATTAAAAATGAAACACATTACTGCATCAATCACACAGGCATTTAAAGTGATGGAACCCATTTGCAAAGATAGGAAAGCCAGGTATTCCAGTATTATACATGGGATTTCTAATCCAGTCTGAAACCATTACCAAATATTCAAAGCAGCAGCTTGGAAAATAATAATAAAATATGTGCGATATACCTGCAATAGATCGATAGTTATGATGTGTAATAGAATGAACAGAACAGAACACAGATTCTCAATTCCAACATTAGGCACTGCATCATTCCCTTATACTCAATAGAAACAGAATAACAATTGCTTTGTGACTGCACCTATATTAGAAACATAGAAACATGGAAAACAGGTGCCGGAATAGGCCATTCGGCCCTTCGAGCCAGCACCACCATTCAATATGATCATGGCTGATCATCCATAATCAGTACCCTGTTCCTGCTTTCCCCCCATATCCCTTGATTCCGTTAGCCCAAAGAGCTAAATCTAACTCTCTCTTGAAAGACTTCCCTTTACTCTGTGACCTATTTCTTCTGAGCTAAAGAATTCCAAGACATCCTGGAAACAACTGGAAACTCATTCTTGACAATTTCCTGCCCTGTTTCATAAACTTTGCAGCGGTTTAAAGAAAGGTTGAATTCTTGCATCAAGAACAATATTTCCTTTCAATGATGCTAATGATTAAAATGTGTACAGCGGAGAGGAATTGACTTGATTGTGTATCGATGGACTCTTACACAGAGAAGCAAAGATCGTCACCAGATGGGTTCACACTACTTTGCTTGAAGCAAGCACGACACGACTAGGCCACACTCTGTCATGAAGAATTTAAAAGATTCTTCGTCTTCTTCTTGCGTACGGCGTGCACAGTCTACAGTTGTGGGACAACTTGTTCTGTTTGATCTTCTGTTTGTGCACGCCAGGTTGATTGCATTCGTCGAAACAGGGTGGACCACGTGAAGGTTGCAATCTCCCAACACAAGAATATGTTGACATATAAAAGATGAAGCACATACAAGGCAAGAAAGGTCACATGACAGCATATACTTTTTACTCCGTTGAAACGTAACACCAAACAATAAATTAGTTCGACGATCTCTGGTATTTGAATAAAATACCTATTCTGCCTTCAAGGAAGAGCTTTAGTTTAGTTTAGTTTAGTTTAGAGATACAGCGCGGAAACAGGCCCTTTGGCCGACCGAGTCCGCACCGACCAGCAATCCCTGCACGGTTCTGGAGTACAGTGATTAAATATCTGAGTAATTTCTGATTCATTATAAAAAAATTAAATAAACTCAAAAGGAAGATTTTAAGTCATCCACTGATGATGAGTTAAAGGGCTCCCGGTCACACCGAGCACTAAATCCTGAGGAGTGGTATCCGGTTTAACTTGGGACATAAGACCCGAAGATTCATGGTAGAACAGGGCCAACGACAAAGTGAGAATACTATTGTCATTCATTATCTCAAAGTCTCACATGATACCAGCCGTGGAGAGGATTCTCCTTCATGGAAAGATAATATCTTCAACATCTGATGCTTGAATTAGCAAGCCAGAAGTATCACAAACACCAATAAAGCATCAGACAGGTTTCAAAGGCAAAGCTCGGATCCAGGAAGAAGTCTAAAATAAAGACCACTTGGACTTAACCACGTGATAGTCAAGTTGTCAAGAGTGTTTTATTGTCATTTACCCCAGATAAAACAATGAAGTTCTTACTGCAGCAACACAACACAATATGTAAATGTAAATAATATTGGCTTGGTCATTTTCTCCTGACTTTAGTGCCTGGGACAAACAGATGGAAATCAGTAATCTTCTAACAATGGTGTCCAGATTTAAAACACATGAATAAGATCTGTTGAATTTCTGACCAGTAATGAAAATTAATCAAATAACTTCAAATGTAAAACATTTTGAGTCACTTGCCAATGGCTGATTGTAGGATTCTCAGCCTTTATCTTTAAGATATGTAAATTATATTAATTTTTAATCGACTCTCTCGCAAAGGAAGAAATAAGAAAACTTCAGGATAGAAGACATTGGGATGTAGAAACAAGGAACTGCAGATGCTGGGTTACAAAAGGGGACAGAGTGCTGGAGTAACTCAGCGGGTCAGGCAGCATCTGTGGAGCGAAGGAAATGGGCAACCTTTCGGGCCGAAACCCTGAAGGAAATAGGCAACGTTTCGGGCCGAAACCCGGAAGGGTTTCGGGCCGAAACGTTGCCTATTTCCTTCGCTCCATAGATGCTGCCGGAACATGGATAGGTGACGTTTCACAGAGCGCTGGAGTAACTCAGCGGGTCAGGCAGCATCTGTGGAGAACATGGGTAGGTGACGTTTCACAGAGTGCTGGAGTAACTCAGCGAGTCAGGCAGCATCTGTGGAGGACATGGATAGGTGACGTTTCGAGTCGGAACCCTTTTTCAGACTGAAAGTAAAGTAGGCACAGAATTAACACAGTATTTGCAAGCTTGTTTACGTGCTCATCTTAACATAATCTTTAGCTGAAAGCAATATAAAATATGTTAAATATGTTATTTAAAAAATAGAAAATATCAGCAATATTCTCCAGGTTTTGCTGATAGGGAGGGGGAGGGGAGGGGGGGGGTGTTGATTTTTCGTTGGGGAATAAACATTAAAACCCATTAAGAATCTGAGGACATTTTCAAATTAACGTGAAACTTTAATTTCGCAAATCCCAGCAACTGAAAGTAAAGGAAAGCAAGCTTCACTCAGCCACTCTTGAAGGACATGAGATCAACTCCAGTACATGTGTCAGAACCAGCTAGACATTTAGTTGAAACAGTGCGGGATGTAGCAGAAACATCAAAGTCCAGCAAAGGTGCAAAGGAGGCGAGAGGGAGGAGATGAGGAGACCAGAGGGGAGAAGGCAGGCACGAGTTATTGTTAGGGGACGATCAGCCATGATCACAATAAATGGCGGTGCTGGCTCGAAGGGCAGAATGGCCTCCTCCTGCACCTATTTTCTATGTTTCTATGACGTGGAGAGATCCAGACTTTAAACTGGGAGTCCTGGATACTGGCAAAGGCACATTTGGCAGAAAAGGTTCACGCGTGACAATTCTAGTCCAGATAATGGCTGAGATAATGAATAGGTGGAACTGCGAGGAGGCCTCTATCTGCCCTGTGAAGAACAACTAACCTCAGGAGCCCTCTGGCAGAAAAACATCAATAACGCAGATAAGAAATAAACTCACATCCAGGTTTAAATCCAAGAGAAATAATAATTATAGCTGAAATAGTTCCTTTATCTTTAAATACAGCTGGAAGCAAAATCAGCAACAAAGCTGATTGTCAGAGTGATTGCTGCTCTCTGGGGAATTCCTCGGGATACATGTTTGCAATCTTTTTCCACACTGATAAATAGTTAAGAGGCAATTACAATGTTAATTTGTTGAAATAATTTGCTGCAGGGAGCAAGAATATTTATATGGCATAATGAAATCAGGCAGTCAGTTAATGTTAACAGCTTAGACCTTGGAGGGAGCTCTCAGTCCGAAGGGACAAATTGTCGCTTATCGGTTTTGACACAGAAAATGATGCCGCGAACTATTGCAGTCCCACCAGGCTATAGTTGGTGATAACATCTCAGCTGGGAACACTGGGACTGGTTCACAGATAACAATGATTCTTGCATCAGAACATATCTCCAGATACACTTCTGCTCTGATGAAGAGTCAAGTTTAATTGTCCTGTGTACCAGCAACGGAAGAATAACATTCTAACTTGCTGCAACTGTACAGTCCCGTGAAACACGACAACACACAGATAAATCCCCTGACGCTCAGTCTGAAGAAGGGTCTTAACCCAAAATGTCACCTATTCCTTTCATCCAGAGATGCTGCCTGACCTGCTGAGTTACTCCAGCACTTTGTGTCTATCTTCGGTATAAACTGCATCTGCAGTTCCTCCCTACACACAGAGCTAAATATCCAATAACCAACATTTCCATAAATTAATAACAGTAATACTAAGCAGCCATAAAGCGCAAAAGCAAAGTCTACAGTGCAACCAAAGACACAGTCCATAGATGATCAGGTTCTGAAGTTAGCGCAAGTATAGGCAAGGCATTGGGAGGAAATTCTTACCAAGTAACGCAATGTAGGGTCCATGCGTAGCAACTGTCCTTAATGTGATTGGGCAGAAATTGCAACTTCCTCCTCCTGTAGCTTCTAATCAAATTTGAAAACTAAACTTCACCTGTGACAGTAACACCTGGTTTCACCTGTAACAGTTACACCTGGCTTCACCTGTGGCACTAACACCTGGTTTCACCTGTAACAGTTACACCTGACTTCACCTGTGGCAGTAACACCTGGTTTCACCTGTGGCAGTCAAACCTGGCTTCACCTGTAGTCACAGTAACACCTGGCTTCACCTGTGGTCACAGTAATACCTGGCTTTACCTGTGGCAGTAACCCCTGGCTGGCTGCTGCAGTCACAGTAACACCTGGCTTCACCTGTGACAGTAACACCTGGCCTCACCTGAAGCAGTCACACCTGGTTTGACCTGTGGCAGTCACACCTGGCTGGCTGCTGCGGTCACAGTCACACCTGGCATTACCTGTGGCAGTCACACCTGGCTTTACCTGTGGCAGACACACCTGGCTGGCTGCTGTGGTCAGCAAAGTTCTGCCATCAGTGGTCCACCCAGCTGAAAATCCAGCCTTACTGAAATTGCAGTTGACAGCAAATGGAGGAAGAGAGGAAAGTGCTCGGGGAGATGTGAATCCCTATTAGTTTATGCTTCAATAATGTTGCAAATGTTATCACTGGAAATGCACAGGAAATCTAGACAGGGAGACATTAGAAAAATCAGCCGTAAAATGAAAAATATGACTGGATGAACAATAATTTACAGCAATTATGCGAAAATCATTGCAATTTTAAAAAAAGGTTTGATTTATATTAAAAGCGCTGCTTGATATTTTTGGATGAAATATCTGTTCATTTCAAAGGCAATGAAGATTTGGCAATGTCAAAATAAAAGATTGCTGTGTGATCAGGTATTATTTTCCAATTTTGCACATCTTCAATGCATCCATCAAAGGATTACATCTCGTATCTGCCTGTCGTATTTCAGAATATTAAAGTGCATCAAAAACAGAGAGAGATGCAGCAGTTAGTTAGTAATTATTGAGGGTCCCTACAAACTCTCTCTGCCAGACGCATCGCTGGAACTCATCAAGAAATATGATCAAGCTAAAGAGCTGCCCCATGGTTCAGTTTATTGTCACGTGTACCGAGGTACAGTGAAAAGCTTTTGTTGCGTGCTAACCAGTCAGCGGAAAGACAATACATGATTACAATCGAGCCGTTTACAGTGTAGAGTTGCCTCAATGACAGTTTGTACGTTCTCCCCGTGACCCACATGGGTTTTTTCCAGGTCATAGAGTCATAGAGTGATACAGTGTGGAAACAGCCCCTTCGGCCCAACTTGCCCACACCGGCCAACAATGGGACATTGTTACACATTGTTACACTAGCTACACTAGTTCCACTTGCCCATGTTTGGTCAATATCCTTCCAAACCTGTCCTATCCATGTACCTGTCCAAATGTTTCTTAAACAATGGGAAAATCCAAGCCTCAACTACCTCCTCTGGCAGCTTGTTCCATACACCCACCACCCTCTGTGTGAAAAAGTTACCCCTCGGATTCCTATTAAATCTTTTCCCCTTCACCTTGAACCTATGTCCTCTGGTGCTCGATTCCCCTACTCTGGGCAAGAGACTCTGTGCATCTACCCGATCTATTCCTCTCGTGATTTTGTACACCTCTATAAGATCGCCCCCCTCATCCTCCTGCGCTCCATGGTTTAGAGACCCAGACTACTCAACGTCTCCCTATAGTTCACCCCCTCTAGTCCTGGCAACATCCTTGTAAATCTTTTCTGAACCCTTTCAAGCTTGGCATCATCTTTCCTATAACATGGTGCCCAGAACTGAACACAATATTCCAAATGCGGTCTCACCAACGTCTTATACAACATGACCTCCCAACTTTTATACTCAAAAACCGGACGCTCTGGTTTCCTCCAAAACTCCAAAGACGTGCAGATCTGTAAGTTAATTCGCTTGGTAAATTTGTAAATTGTCCCTAGTGTGTACGGTAATAAGGGGATCACTGGACGGCATGGACCCAGTGGGCCGAAGGGCCTGTTTCCGCAATGTATCCCTAAACTAAACTAAACATTGACTGCAGAATAAAGGAAATTAATTAAAGAAACGGGATTAAATTTAAAGAGGGGAAAATCAGCATTAATGTCAATATAATATTTGAATTACACAAATCATGAATGTGTTTTGCAAGTTCAATAAAGTTACATGTATTTGCATAAATGAAGTAATATTCATTAACCTTGTCTTCACCATCTCAAAAATTATACCCAGTTTGTACCTTCTGCTGCCTCATCAATAATGTGTTTTGATGTGGGGATGATCACTGATGAAAAAGGCAGCCAGCATCATCAGAGACCCACACCACCCCGGCCACACTCTCATCTCGCTGCTACCATGGGGGAGAAGGTACAGGAGCCTGAAAACCGTGACCTCCAGCTTCAAGAATAGCTTCTCCCCAGCAACCATCAGACTCTTGAACACTGCACAACACTAACCTCAGCAACTATCATCTAACATTAGTTGCACGATGGACTTCCGTTTTCCACTATTCTGGATACCTACTGCTACTCATCATTAATTTGGAGAGATATTGACGTTAATACAGCACAATCCTGACCTCAGCGACTATGATCTTCTTTGGACTGAGTCCTTGGTTGGACCACGGACTTTAACTTTACACTATTATGGTTACATAGCATTATTGTTATGAATGTATTTGTGAATGCTATATATTATCCATATGTTACTACATATATGGCCTATTATGCTGCAGCAAGAATTTCAGTTCTAGGTACATACAACAATTAAACAGGTGTCATTCTTGATTCCGATTGGTGCTGAGCAGAAGATGCAGCAGTCCATGTCTGCACCGGGCAATATCTAGGCTTGGGCCGGTTAACATTGAGTACCATTCTCTACACACGCTGCCACCTATCCCCGGCATCCACTGATATTACCGACACTGAGACACCGTTACAATCCTGGGCAAGGGGTTGCTGCAGAGATTCTAACAAGACCAGACATCCAGACACTGAGGCTAGAGAATGGGAGGGAGCAGAAATATCCTGCAGCAACTGATCTCCTCTCCTGACCGTGAGGACAGGCGAGCAATAACATGGACAGTGGATCAGTGAATGGAGATCTGATTGCACTAATGATGATGTTTAAGGAAGAACTGCAGATGCACTAATGATCATCGCTGGAGGCCAGAATGAAGTTGGACTTTGATTCCCATCTCCAGAAATCTAGCATGCAAATGTTCCAATCTGATGTCTCGATGCAGATCGCCCTTCAGTGGCCCCAGTATCTGGGGGGCTCTCGTTCAGGGGCCTGAAGAACTTTAGCCAGTTCCAATGCCCAGTGGCTGGAGCTGGATCTGCAGAGGACGGGGCAAAGGGGGAGGGGGGAAGCAAGTCACAATTCCCCGCTCCACCAAGTTAAAACAAAAATAAAACGGTTCCTTTACAATTCTTTCTGGAATATCACCAGAATTATACACAACTTAGCATTAGCCAGTTCATCACTGTGAGGCTAAAACTAGTGGAGGGGAATAGTTAGTATTTTCAAGACTGTTTTTTAGCTGTTTTTTTAACATTCAGCATAGAGTCTTAATTCAGTCAAGGCTGTGAATTATCCGTTTCAGTTTCAGAGAACTGCCTTGGAAGAGGCTGGAGATTGCTGGGGAATTGAGTTTGTGAAGGAACAATGGGGGCTGGCGTGAGGGGAGGGGGCAAGAACAATGGTCAATGGGGACCTGGCATGAGGGAGGGGAGGGGGAGACAAAGGGGGAACTGGTGCAGGGGGTGGGGGGATTTGTAACTTTGTAAGCTCCTTTTATGGGCGACTATTTGCAAGGTATGCAAGCAAAGAATTTCATTGAGACTTGTCACAGGTGTATTCAATTCAATTCAATGATTGGGACCATAAGAGAATGACCACAACTTTTCCAATTGTTACTTGAAGGAAATGTTTGTTCATCCAGTTCTGGATGTTGGACATTTTAGTGAGAGAGGCGGGAGGGGTCCAGAAAGTATTGGCAATGGTGGGTGCATGGAACTAGCTGCCGGAGGAGGTAGTTGAGGCAGGGACTATCGCAACAAATTATGAAAGGCTTGGATGTAGAGAGGATGTTTCCACTGTTGGGAGAGTTAGGACCAGAGGTCATAGACTCAGAATAAAAGGATGTTCCTTTAGGAAGGAGATGAGGAGGAATTTCTTTAGAGGGTGGTGAATCTGTGGAACTCCTTGCCACGGAAGGCTGTCGAGGCCAAGTCAGTGGATATTTTTAAGGCAGAGATAGATAGATTCTTGATTAGTATGGGTGTCAGTGGTTACGGGGAGAAGGCAGGAGAATGGGGTTGAGAGGGAGAGATAGATCAGCCATGATTGAATGACGGAGTAGACTTGATGGGCCGAATGGCCTAATTCTGCTCCAATTACTTATGAAGTTATGAATGTTTAGGAAACATTTAGACAGGTACATGGACAGGATAGGTTTAGAGGGATATGGGCCCAATGCAGGCAGGTGGTACTAGTGTAGCTGGGACATGTTGGTCGGTGTGGGCAAGTTGGGTCACTGGGCCTGTTTCCATGCTGTGTGACTCTATGTATGAAAAGATTGATATGGCGTGGGGCAGCCAGGTTATCTGCAAGATAGAAACCATTAAATAGCACATTGACAGTGCTCATAAATCTTCCTGATAGCAGTGGGAATGTTATTAATAACGCAGCAGTTTTGGACACAGCGCTGGTCAAGATAGAATCAGATTAATATTTATCATGGATAAAAAATGTGCGAATAATAAAACAAAATGAGAATGAACTCTGGCGCTGGTTATTTGTCCCACCCCCACACTGGCCTGTGTCGCCGAGCCTCAGCAAGGGAGTGTCTGTTTCACTGAACTGTTTCCCATTGTTTCTGCGATGACTAACTTCGGCTGAAATGGTTTGATTGGACAAAATCATAGTATTCCAGCTGAAGAAGGGTGTCGACCCGAAACGTCGCCAATTCCTTCTCTCCATAGATGCTGCCTCACCCTGATGCATTTTGTGGCTACATGCTATGATTGGAGTCAGCTCCAGACAATATAACCTGTGATCGACACAAAATGCTGGAGTAACCCAGCGGGACAGGCAGCATCTCTGGGTAGAAGGAATGGGGGGTAACGTTTCGGGCTGAGACCCTTCTTCAGACTGACCCATTCTTTCTCTCCAGAGATGCCGCCTGTCCCGCTGAGGTCCTCCAGCATTTTGTGTCTATCTTCGCTTTAAACCAGCATCTGCAATTCCTTCCAACAATATAACCTGTAACTCTGCTTCAAGCTGCCCGCGGCAGCTGCACGGGGCGGCGGTGGAAGGGGCTGACGTCGGGCATGGCGCTGGGACAGGCCAACCCCTACTTCACCCACCCAGTGTCGTCACCACACCCGGCCTTAACGGGATGAAATAAGAAAGCGCACATCTCCTTGGGCCAAGATCAGACTCTTCAGAGACTCGGAAGTTGCAAGATGGCGCTGGTACGTGGCGACTCTCTGCCTGCTGTTCCAGAAGAGGATCTATTGTCCACATGTACGGTGGGATGTGACTGGACAGTGCACAGAACTACAATACGATAGAACGATATGATATAACTTTATTGATCCCAGGAGGGAAATTGATCTGCCAACAACACAATACAATACGATACAATACCGTTTATTGTCATTTGAACCTCAAATGAAGTTCAAACAAAATTCTGTTTCTGCAGTCATACAACAAGTAGAAGAACCAAGACACAACACAATTTACACAAACATCCATCACAGTGAATCTCCTCCTCACTGTGAGACATAGATACATAGATACATAGAAATTAGGTGCAGGAGTAGGCCATTCGGCCCTTCGAGCCTGCACCGCCATTCAATACGATCATGGCTGATCATCCAACTCAGTATCCCGTACCTGCCTTCTCTCCATACCCCCTGATCCCTTTAGCCACAAGGGCCACATCTAATTCCCTCTTAAATATAGCCAATGAACTGGCCTCAACTACCCTCTGTGGCAGAGAGTTCCAGAGATTCACCACTCTCTGTGTGAAAAAGTTTTTCCTCATCTCGGTCTTAAAGGATTTTCCCCTTATCCTTAAGCTGTGACCCCTTGTCCTGGACTTCCCCAACATCGGGAACAATCTTCCTGCATCTAGCCTGTCCAACCCCATAAGAATCTTGTACGTTTCTATAAGATCCCCTCTCAATCTCCTAAATTCTAGCGAGTATAAGCCAAGTCTATCCAGTCTTTCTTCATATGAAAGTCCTGACATCCCAGGAATCAGTCTGGTGAACCTTCTCTGCACTCCCTCTATGGCTATAATGTCCTTCCTCAGATTTGGAGACCAAAACTGTACGCAATACTCCAGGTGTGGTCTCACCAAGACCCTGTACAACTGCAGTAGAACCTCACTGCTCCTATACTCAAATCCTCTTGCTATGAAGGCCAACATACCATTCGCTTTCTTCACTGCCTGCTGCACCTGCATGCCTACTTTCAATGACTGGTGTACCATGACACCCAGGTCTCGCTGCATCTCCCCATTTCCTAATCGGCCACCATTTAGATAATAGTCTGCCTTCCCGTTTTTGCTACCAAAGTGGATAACCTCACATTTATCCACATTATACTGCATCTGCCAAACATTTGCCCACTCACCCAGCCTATCCAAGTCACCTTGCAGTCTCCTAGCATCCTCCTCACAGCTAACACTGCCCCCCAGCTTAGTGTCATCCGCAAACTTGGAGATGTTGCTTTCAATTCCCTCGTCCAGATCATTAATATAAATTGTAAATAGCTGGGGTCCCAGCACTGAGCCTTGTGGTACCCCACTAGTCACTGCCTGCCATTGTGAAAAGGACCCGTTTACTCCTACTCTTTGCTTCCTGTTTGCCAGCCAGTTCTCTATCCACATCAATACTGAACCCCCAATACCGTGTGATTTAAGTTTGTATCCTAATCTCTTATGTGGTACCTTGTCGAAAGCCTTCTGAAAGTCCAGATACAACACATCCACTGGTTCTCCCCTATCCACTCTACTAGTTACATCCTCGAAAAATTCTATAAGATTCGTCAGACACGATTTACCTTTCGTAAATCCATGCTGACTTTGTCCAATGATTTCACCACTTTCCAAATGTGCTGCTATCCCATCTTTAATAACTGACTCTAGCAGTTTCCCCACTACCGATGTTAGACTAACTGGTCTGTAATTCCCCGTTTTCTCTCTCCCTCCCTTCTTAAAAAGTGGGGTTACGTTTGCTACCCTCCAATCCTCAGGAACTACTCCAGAATCTAAAGAGTTTTGAAAAATTATCACTAATGCATCCACTATTTCTGGAGCTACTTCCTTAAGTACTCTGGGATGCAGCCTATCTGGCCCTGGTGATTTATCGGCCTTTAATCCATTCAATTTACCCAACACCACTTCCCGACTAACCTGGATTTCACTCAGTTCCTCCATCTCCTTTGACCCGCGGCCCCCTGCTATTTCCGGCAGATTATTTATGTCTTCCTTAGTGAAGACGGAACCAAAGTAGTTATTCAATTGGTCTGCCATATCCTTGTTCCCCATGATCAATTCACCTGTTTCTGACTGCAAGGGACCTACATTTGATTTAACTAATCTCTTTCTCTTCACATATCTATAAAAACTTTTGCAGTCAGTTTTTATGTTCCCTGCCAGTTTTCTTTCATAATCTATTTTCCCTTTCCTAATTAAGCCCTTTGTCCTCCTCTGCTGGTCTCTGAATTTCTCCCAGGCCTCTGGTATGCTGCTTTTTCTGGCTAATTTGTACGCATCATCTTTTGCTTTGATACTATCCCTGATTTCCCTTGTTATCCACGGATGCACTACCTTCCTTGATTTATTCTTTTGCCAAACTGGGATGAACAATTTTTGTAGTTCATCCATGCAGTCTTTAAATGCCTTCCATTGCATATCCACCGTCAACCCTTTTAGAACTAATTGCCAGTCAATCTTGGCCAATTCATGTCTCATACCCTCAAAGTTACCTTTCTTTAAGTTCAGAACCGTTGTTTCTGAATTAACAATGTCACTCTCCATCCTAATGAAGAACTCAACCATATTACGATCACTCTTGCCCAAGGGGGCACGCACAACAAGTCTGCTAACTAACCCTTCCTCATTACTCAATACCCAGTCTAGAATAGCCTGCTCTCTCGTTGGTTCCTCTACATGTTGGTTTAGATAACTATCCCTCATACATTCCAAGAAATACTCTTCCTCAGCACCCCTGCCAATTTGATTCACCCAATCTATATGTAGATTGAAGTCACCCATTATAACTGTTTTGCCTTTGTTGCACGCATTTCTAATTTCCTGTTTGATGCCATCCCCAACTTCACTACTACTGCTAGGTGGCCTGTACACAACGCCCACCAGCGTTTTCTGCCCCTTAGTGTTTCGCAGCTCTACCCATACCGATTCCACATCCTCCAAGCTAATGTCCTTCCTTTCCACTGCGTTAATCTCCTCTCTAACCAGCAACGCCACCCCACCTCCTTTTCCTTTCTCTCTATCCCTCCTGAATATTGAATATCCCTGGATGTTCAGCTCCCAGCCTTGGTCACCTTGGAGCCATGTCTCCGTGATCCCAACTATATCATAATCATTAATTGCTATCTGCACGTTCAACTCATCCACCTTATTACGAATGCTCCTTGCATTGAGACACAAAGCCTTCAGACTTGTTTTTACAACGCTCTTACCCCTTATACAATTATGTTGAAAAGTGGCTCTTTTTGATTTTTGTCCTGGATTTGTCTGCCTGCCACTTTTACCTTTCACCTTGCTACCTATTGCTTCCGCCCGCATTTTACACCCCTCTGTTTCTCTGCTCACCCATTTAAGAACCCCACCACCTCTTATTCTCTGTTTATTATTGTTTTCTTCTTTCCCCCCTACATGTTGGGTCTGAGTGCTTTCCTTCTCTGCCTCCTGCCTCACACACTGTCTAATAGCATTCTCTATTTGAGTCCCTCCCCCCAACCATTCTAGTTTAAAGTCTCCCCAGTAGCCTTTGCAGATCTCCCCGCCAGGATATCGGTCCCCCTCAGGTTCAAGTGCAACCCATCCTTTTTGTACAGGTCGAACCTTCCACAAAAGAAGTCCCAATGATCCAGAAATTTGAATCCCTGCCTTCTGCACCAGTCCTTCAGCCACGCAGCTCTGATGGAAGGCAAAGTCTTATCCCTCCCCTGCACTCCACATTCTCCTCCCGATGTCAAAGTCAAAGCCCCCGGCGGGCGATGGTAAATATGTCCCGCGGCCATTAAAGCCGCGCCGGGCGATGCAAGGCCGCGCTCCGGGTCTTGATGTTGGAGCCCCCGGCGGGAGCTAGCAAGTCCAACGGCCATTTAAAGCCGCGCCGGGCGATGTAAGACCCCGCTCCAGGTCATCTTCAACCCCGCAACTCGGGCGGGAGAAGTCGCCGTTGCGGGAGCCCCGAAAAGCGGTCTCCCACCAGGGACCCGCGAGCTCCCGATGTCACTGTCCACCGGGCCAGCGGCTGGAGCCTCCGAATCTCCGGGGTCGGGCCGCAGCAGCGCGCCACCACAGCTCCTCCCGTTCCGAACTCGGCCAGCTCCACGATGGTGAGTAAGTCCGCCGGCTCCGCGACTGGAGCCCCAGGTCGTTCCGGTTGGAGGCCGCTCCACGGTGCTAGGCCCCAACGACAACGGAGACCCGACTGAGAAAGGTCGGGTCTCCCGTGCAGGGAAAATATTTTAAACGTTTCCCCCACCCTACCCCACCCCCCCCCCCCCACACATACCCAGTTAAAAAAACACTATAAACAAAACTCAAACGAAACAACAAAAATAAAAAAGACAGACGGACTGCAGAGGCCGCTGCGATGAGAGTCGTGCCGCCCACCCAACCAACAGTCATAAAACACAACATACACGAAACATTAAATGAAAGTGACGAATGGAAAGGATTGGGGATGTGCAAAGATTGGGGAGGGGGGGGGGTGTCAGTCTCAGTCTACCCCACAACAGAAGGGGGAGGAGTTGTACAGTTTGATAGACACAAGGAAGAAGGATCTCCTGTGGCGTTCTGTGCTGCATCTTGGTGGAACCAGTCTGTTGCTGAAGGTGCTCCTCAGGTTGACCAGTGTGTCACGGAGGGGGTGAGCTGTATTGTCCAGGATGCTCCGCAGTTTGAGGAGCATCCTCCCCTCCAAGGCCACCTCGCATAAATCCAAATCTGACCCTGGGACGGAGCCAGCCTTCCTGATGAGTTTGTTGATCCTATTGTCGTCCACAGCCTTCGTCCTGCTGCCCCAGCACACGGCAGCAAAGAAGATGGCACTGGCTACCACCGATTGGTAGAACATATGTAGCATGTCACTGCAGATGTTGAAGGAGCGGAGCCATCTCAAAAAGTACAGCCGGCTCTGTCCCTTCTTGTGCAGGGCCTCAGCGTTCCTGGACCAGTCCAGTTCACTGTCCAGGTACACTCCCAGGTAAACTGCACGTCCACACCATTGATGGAGACAGGGGACGGGGATGTTCCTCTCCTCCTAAAGTCCACCACAAACTCCTTAATCTTGTTGGTGTTGAGCTGCAGGTGATTCAGCCCACACCACTCATCAAAGCCATTGACTACACCTCTGTATTCAGCTTCCCACTAGCTTCGCACTGTACCTTGGTACACAAGACAATGAATAAAAATAAACCAAACTGAACAGTGAAGAAACTGAATATCAACAGGAAATGTAAAGAGTTAAGGATATCCTTCTTGCAATCAAAGAAGAATTTCTACCCTACATTGTTCATTACTTCAGTTTCTTCAGCAGTAACATGTCTATTGGAAACCGAGTTGATTATGCAAAGCTTTCAATAACCATGCTAATGTTTCATTTAATGTGACACCTTCAAGATGCTTCATGGAAAAGACTACCTCAGTGATGAAAATGGATGCTGTTGTACATCTGAAAATAGTGCAAATAAATCTGAAAATAAAAATCTCAGGCTCAGGGCAATCCTGTAAGTTGGTCTAACTCAGAAAATGAGACAATAATCATTGTTGAGATATTCATATTTGTCAATGTGATCAGGTGGACCAATGAATCAAAACTTAGAAAGAGTTAGAAAGGAAAATATGAAAGTAATCTATCAAAGCAGACCAAAACGTTACCTATTCCTTCTCTCCATAGATGCTGCCTCACCCGCTGAGTTTCTCCAGCATTTTTGTCTACCTTCGATTTTTCCAGCATCTGCAGTTCCTTCTTAAACAGACCAAAACAGATGGTAAGAGCTTCTACAGGTCCGTGTGAAGGAGGAAGGAAGGATGTGAGTCTTTACAGTACTCGGCTCGGGAGAGGTATGCAGGTGAAGTCATGGAACGCATTCAAGGAGGAAATTAACACATGATTTGCAAATCACTGAACATAAACCTACTACAAACCAACAACTGTTTTAATACATCATTTAGCTATAAAGTGGGAGCAGCGGTAGTTGCTGCCTCACAGCGCCAGAGACCCGGGTTCAATCCCGACTACGGGTGCTGTCTGTACGGAGTTTGTACGTTCCCCCCGTGACTTGCGTGGGTTTTCTCCAACATCTTCGGTTTCCTCCCACACTCCAAAGACGTACAGGTTTGTAGGTTAATTGGCTTGGTATAAATGTGAATTGTCCCTCGTGTGTGTAGGAGAGTGTTAATGTGCAGGGATCGCTGGTCGGCGCGGACTCGGTGGGCCGAAGGGCCTGTTTCTGTGTTGCATCTCTAAAACTGAAAACTAAAACTAGAAAACTATAAAGTATTTTAAAATACATGTCTAAAATATTCAAGAGAGTTGCAATAAATCGGCTTTTCAAATCACTACTGAATCGACACAAGCGAACACACTGAGTTTTTCTCAACCCGAAACGTCGCCTATTCCTTCTCTCCATAGATGCTGCCTCACCCGCTGAGTTCCTCCAGCATTTTTGTCTACACTGAGTTTAAATGACAGGTTATGGCAAAGGGGTGGAGTCGATGGAAGGGAGCTTGGTTGGTTGTACACAAAAATGCTGGAGAAACTCAGCGGGTGCAGCAGCATCTATGGAGCGAAGGAAATAGGTAACGTTTTGGGCCGAAACCCTTCTTCAGACTGATAGCTTGGTTGGTTGGTTTGATGGATGGTCTGGGCTGCGTCCACTACTACACAATTTCCTGCGGCCTTGGATGGAGCTACAACTCTAGACTAATGAACACTTGCCACAAGGATTAAATCGTGCAATTTTTTATAATTAATTTAATCAATATGAACTTAAATGTACACTTATCATTTAAAGACCTGCCAGCTATTAAAACAAATGTTCAGATTGTTAGCCCCCTCAGGCTTTTCTTAAAATGCATAAAAGATAAAGAAGAGAAAGACCTAATATTCACAAAATAAATGACATGCAATAAAGTTCAAGGTCAGATCATGTGTTTCATGCATGGTTTTCCTAAAATTGGTACAAAATGGTTACTGTGGAAACTAGTCTCTGTAGTCACCCATTCAACATGATGAATCCAATCTGAATAAAAATGCCTGCAATCAGGGCATGACCTGATAATAACTGGGTACAGGTGACAGGCTTCTGACGCTGAGAGTTGCCGTGGCAACAGGATGATTGTTAAAAGCCCAATTACTCATCAATTAGGACTTAAGTAGCAAGATTGCCACTGTTTGTGAAAGGGTGATTGAAATGCATTACCTCCAAGTGGCAGAAACAAAACAGTTTCACCATGTATTTTTGTAAATCTTGGAAAGAGGACGCACAAACTACTCACGCTGAAGCCCAGCATCGTAGACTTCTAAGGACAGCTGACATCAACAATAAACAAACTCGCTCTATCTTCTAGTGCTATCTTGCCCTGCATTCCATTCATCGCTCTGAATCCTCTAAACCTGCTCTCGTCTCAAGCACCAGCTGGTAAAATGAACAAAGAGTTGCCTTTCCGGGTCTTCAAGTAAGATTCCACACTGATCCTCTGATCAACAAATGCTCGCTCGAAGATCGAAGATCAGAATCCGCAGATGCTGGAAACCTGGAATAAAAACACTCGGCAGGTCAGACATTGAGGAACACTGATCTGACCAATCCCGCTGCTCACCTCTGCTCTGAGACACGAGAAACTGCAGGTGCTGGAATCCTGAGCTAAACACGCAGTGCTGAAGGAACTCCGCCTGGCCCGCAGCAAATGTCTGCTATGTATTTCACTTGGGCAGCTTACAGCCTAGTGGTATGAATATTGATTTCTCTCACTTCAGGTAGCCCCGGCATTCCCTCTCTCTCCATCCCTCCCCCACCCAAGTCGCACCAGCTTCTCGTTTTCACCCAACAAACAGCTAACAATGGCCTGTTTCCTTTTTCATCATTACTTTTTTTGCATATCTTTCATTCATTGTTCTTTATCTCTCTACATCACCGTCTATATCTCTCGTCTCCCTATCTCCTGACTGGTCTGAAGAAGGGTCTCGACCCGAAACATCACCCATTCCTTCACTCCAGAGATGTTGCCTGTCCCACTGAGTTACTCCAGCATTTTGTGTCTGTCTTCAGTTAAAACCAGCATCTGCAGTTCCTTCCCACACACTGTATGGTACGGGACTTTATTTGTCACATGTACCGAGGTACAGTGAAATTCATGTTTGTGTACAGTTCAGTACAAGTATCACTATGCATAAGCACTTGGATACATCTTAGATCAGAATCTCAGACACAGTACAGGTGTACAGCAGTCGTACACTGAGGCAGTGGACAGAGTCGCCAGGTTGGTGCTATTTTCAAGTCGCAATGTGGAGGACAGATGACATTTCGGGTTGAGATCCTTCTTCAGGCTCGACTGACAATGGGCAGTGGGCATAGTGGGCAGTGGGCATAGTGGGCAGTGGGCTTAGTGGACAGTGGGCCGTGGCAGTATGCACAATATTAAAGAGAATGAACAATCAGCGGCAGCTTTATACAGGGCTCCCTATGGAACTGGACACAAATAAAATGTTGTATCTGTTGTTCAAGATGTGGACTCTAATACATCGGAGAGACCAAACGTAGACTGGGCGATCGTTTCACTGAACACCTTCGCTCAGTCCGCCTGGACCTACCTGATCTCCCAGTTGCCAAACACTTTAATTCTCCTTCCCATTCCCACACTGACCTTTCTGTCCTAGGTTTCCTCCATTCTCAGAGTGAGGACAAACCCAAATTGGAGGAACAGCATCTATATATTTTGCGTGGGCAGCTTACAGCCCAGTGGTATGATTTTGATTTCTCAATCTTCAAGTTACCCTTGCATTCCCTCTCTCTCCAAGTCGTACCAGCTTGAAAGTCGTCTTGTTGAGTCTCATTGTCTGGAACCCGTTTTCACCTAGCACACAGCTAACAACAGCCTGTTTCCTTTAATATCGATACTTTTTTGCATATCTTTCATTCATTTGTTCGATATCTCCCTACATCTTCTTCTTCTTCTTCTTCTTCTTCTTGCGTATGGCGTGCACAGCCTAAAGTTGTAGGACAACTTGTTCTATTTGATCTGATTTGATTGTGCACGCCAGGTTGATTGCATTCGTTGAAACGTGAAGGTTGCAATCTCCCACCCCATCTCTCTACATTACCATCTATATCTCTCATTTCCCTTTCCCCGGACTCGCAGTCTGAAGTTGCTGAGTTACTCCAGCCTTGTGCGTCTATCTTCAGTTTAAACCAGCATCTGCAGTTCCTTCCGACACACTACTGGACACAATCTATATCAGCTCAAACAGCACACTGATGGGTCCAACTATAACGCAGCATTTCCCAGAGAAGGTCGCAGCAGAGGCTTCCCAATGTCTTGGAGCTGCGGCAGCAACTCGCATTACTCGCTACGTGTCTAGCATGGAACTGTAGATGCTGGTTTACACCAAAGAAAGACACAAAATGCTAGAGGAACTCAGCGGGTCAGGCAGCATCTCAGGAGAAAAGCAGAATAGTTAAAGGCTTGGATAGAGTGGATGTGGAGAGGATGTTTCCACTAGTGGGAGAGTCTATGACCTCAGAATTAAAGGACGTTCTTTTAGAAAGAAGGAGAACATACATCACCAGATGTTGAACAAACATCCAACTAACATTACTAGATGTTGTTGCTTCAATAATTCACATCATTATTCAGATTATTTCCATTACGGTTAGGGTTATGATCTTTGGACGTAGGCAGAATGAGGTCTTGCTTGCCAAGTCACCTTAGTCATATAGTCATAGAGTTATACAGTGTGGAAACAGGCCCTTCGGCCCAACCTGCCCACACCGGTCAACATATCCCAGCTACACTGCGTTTGGGCCATATCCTTCCAAACCTGCCCTATCCATCTACCTGTTTAACTGCTTCTTAAATGTTGGGATAGTCGCTGCCGTGGATTGTCACCTTGTCGTGGTGGAGAAGCTTGTGTGGTCCTGAGATCCTGAGAGCGATGCCGTCTGGAGCTATGCTCCTGGTAGGGCCACCCATGGCGGTAAGGTCGAGGGGGAGGTCTCTGACAAAGAGCAATCCAACCAAGACCTCAACGGTGGAACAGGCGGAGGATGATGGCTGACCTTATTGGAGCGTCACAATGGCTGGGAAGGTGGTGAAGGCTGCAGCAGAAAAGGGTCTTGGACTCCATGCCACTGGATCCTGACCCAGATCTGTCAAGGAACGTGGTGGTGGCTGTCTGTGCACCAGTATCCCCACGTTAAACAAAGTCACGCACAGGCGTCCTCCAACCCTGGAGACACCCATGGTCAGCCATGACCGAAGGGGGCCTAAGAAGTCCCTGCCTCAACCACCTCCTCTGGCAGCTTGTTCCATACACCCCCCACCCTTTGTGTGAATGAGAGTTAGTGATGAGAGTGTTTGTTTCGGACCACAGAATGAGAGCGGTAGACTTCATAGAATGCACCCCATGTAAACGTTATACTGTGGTTGAGAAGAACGCTCACATTATGAACTGCTGCAAGAATATTTGGATTATGATACAAATGCTCCAATCTATCTCTCTGTTTAAGTGTCCAGTCAAATTGATTATTTAGTCATTTTTGGAAATAGTCATTTTTCAATCATTAGGGGATGCATATTACATTCCCATCGAGAGGATGGCAGCATTCTCCTGCATATATTTTCAAACCTATTTTATTTTTACTGAAGAAATAATCGTTTATCAATTGATTCTCCCAAATAAATTCAAATATAGAGAGATTGGAAATTTATAATAAGTGGCCAAACGTACTTACCCAATTACCAGCTGGAGCATGGCTTGTATTCTTGTTGTAAGGTCCACGTAATCAAACCTTGCAACAAACTGCTTGTAAGGTCATGATATATTGTGTTTGTGTGTTTGTGTGTGTGTGTGTGTGTGTGTGTGTGTGTGTGTGTGTGTGTGTGTGTGTGTGTGTGTGTGTGTGTGTGTGTGTGTGTGTGTGTGTGTGTGTGTGTGTGTGTGTGTGTGTGTGTGTGTGTGTGTGTGTGTGTGTGTGTGTGTGTGTGTGTGTGTGTGTGTGTGTGTGTGTGTGTGTTGTGTGTGTGTGTCTGTGTGTGTGTGTCTGTGTGTGTGTGTCTGTGTCTGTGTCTGTGTCTGTGTCTGTGTCTGTGTCTGTGTCTGTGTCTGTGTCTGTGTCTGTGTCTGTGTCTGTGTCTGTGTCTGTGTCTGTGTCTGTGTCTGTGTCTGTGTCTGTGTCTGTGTCTGTGTCTGTGTCTGTGTCTGTGTCTGTGTCTGTCAGTGAGTGTGTGTCTGTCTGTCTGTCTGTGTCTGTCAGTCGGTCAGTGAGTGTGTGTCTGTCTGTCTGTCTGTGTCTGTCAGTCGGTCAGTGAGTGTGTGTCTGTCTGTCTGTCTGTGTCTGTCAGTCGGTCAGTGAGTGTGTGTCTGTCTGTCTGTCTGTGTCTGTCAGTCGGTCAGTGAGTGTGTGTCTGTCTGTCTGTCAGTCGGTCAGTGAGTGTGTGTCTGTCTGTCTGTCAGTCGGTCAGTGAGTGTGTGTCTGTCTGTCTGTCAGTCGGTCAGTGAGTGTCTGTCTGTCTGTCTGTCAGTCGGTCAGTGAGTGTGTGTCTGTCTGTCTGTCAGTCGGTCAGTGAGTGTGTGTCTGTCTGTCTGTCAGTCGGTCAGTGAGTGTGTGTCTGTCTGTCTGTCAGTCGGTCAGTGAGTGTGTGTCTGTCTGTCTGTCAGTCGGTCAGTGAGTGTGTGTCTGTCTGTCTGTCAGTCGGTCAGTGAGTGTGTGTCTGTCTGTCTGTCAGTCGGTCAGTGAGTGTGTGTCTGTCTGTCTGTCAGTCGGTCAGTGAGTGTGTGTCTGTCTGTCTGTCAGTCGGTCAGTGAGTGTGTGTCTGTCTGTCTGTCAGTCGGTCAGTGAGTGTGTGTCTGTCTGTCTGTCAGTCGGTCAGTGAGTGTGTGTCTGTCTGTCTGTCAGTCGGTCAGTGAGTGTGTGTCTGTCTGTCTGTCAGTCGGTCAGTGAGTGTGTGTCTGTCTGTCTGTCAGTCGGTCAGTGAGTGTGTGTCTGTCTGTCTGTCAGTCGGTCAGTGAGTGTGTGTGTGTCTGTCTGTCAGTCGGTCAGTGAGTGTGTGTCTGTCTGTCTGTCAGTCGGTCAGTGAGTGTGTGTCTGTCTGTCTGTCAGTCGGTCAGTGAGTGTGTGTCTGTCTGTCTGTCAGTCGGTCAGTGAGTGTGTGTCTGTCTGTCTGTCAGTCGGTCAGTGAGTGTGTGTCTGTCTGTCTGTCAGTCGGTCAGTGAGTGTGTGTCTGTCTGTCTGTCAGTCGGTCAGTGAGTGTGTGTCTGTCTGTCTGTCAGTCGGTCAGTGAGTGTGTGTCTGTCTGTCTGTCAGTCGGTCAGTGAGTGTGTGTCTGTCTGTCTGTCAGTCGGTCAGTGAGTGTGTGTCTGTCTGTCTGTCAGTCGGTCAGTGAGTGTGTGTCTGTCTGTCTGTCAGTCGGTCAGTGAGTGTGTGTCTGTCTGTCTGTCAGTCGGTCAGTGAGTGTGTGTCTGTCTGTCTGTCAGTCGGTCAGTGAGTGTGTGTCTGTCTGTCTGTCAGTCGGTCAGTGAGTGTGTGTCTGTCTGTCTGTCAGTCGGTCAGTGAGTGTGTGTCTGTCTGTCTGTCAGTCGGTCAGTGAGTGTGTGTCTGTCTGTCTGTCAGTCGGTCAGTGAGTGTGTGTCTGTCTGTCTGTCTGTCGGTCAGTGAGTGTGTGTCTGTCTGTCTGTCTGTCGGTCAGTGAGTGTGTGTCTGTCTGTCTGTCTGTCGGTCAGTGAGTGTGTGTCTGTCTGTCTGTCTGTCGGTCAGTGAGTGTGTGTCTGTCTGTCTGTCTGTCGGTCAGTGAGTGTGTGTCTGTCTGTCTGTCAGTCGGTCAGTGAGTGTGTGTCTGTCTGTGTGTGTGTGTGTGAGTGTCAGTGTTTGTCTGTGTGTGTGCGTGTGTGTGCGCGTGCACATGCATGTGTGTGACTGATCCCTCTCAAGATCATTGTTAATGACCCAATGACCAAGGAATCGGTATTGGCCTTGACCCCAGACATAATGCCTCCTCTCTAAGAAAATCGCCCACCATCGGAGGGATCTATCGAAGTCGCTGCCTCAAAAAGGCAGCCAGCATCATCAGAGACCCACACCACCCTGGTCACACACTCACTCATCTCACCACTGCCATAGGGAAGTAGGTACAGGAGCCTGAAAACTGTAACGTCCAGGTTCAGGAACAGCTTCTTCCCTGCAGCCATCAGGCTATTAAACACGACAACCTCCAAATAAGCTCTGAACTACATAGACATGACATTGGTTTTGTCTTTTGCAGTATTATTGTTTGTATGTTTGTATTAGCATCTCTGGAGACCTGTGATAGGTGACGTTTTGGACCCTTCTTCAAATGTCAGTATGTCTTCCCCATGTCCCCCACTTGAGTTATGCAAACGTGTAACTTGGATAACAATGAGACTGCAGCCTGCTTGAAATCTCTCCCGATTCTCGTTTTGAATGAGGGACCTCATACACAGTGCTGGGGATTAAGTGTAAAGGAGGGAGCAAACAGACGTTGCACTGAAAGGAATACTAGTTGCACCCGTCACTGTGGGTAGTGGCATGATGTTTTCAAGAGAGTTGGATGTGGCTCTTAGGGCTAAAGGAATCAAGGGATATGGGGAAAAAGCAGGAACGGGGTACTGGTTTTAGATGATCAGCCACGATCATATTGAATGGCGGTGCTTGCTCGAAGGGCCGAATGGCCTACTCCTGCACCTATTTTTCTATGTTTCTATGGTCTATGTTTCTATGGTCGGACTGCACAGCCCCTTAAACACAGGAGAGGAGTTGGAATGAATATTTCACCAAGAAACGTATGGACTGATGCAGCACATATCCTGGAACAACTCAGAATGAATTACCGTTAAAAGACAAAGTACTTGTGCTGCAATAGCAGGATAAGTGCTCAACCAAGCCCAATGCCAAAGTAGTATCTAAACTAAACTGTGTGGGAAGGAACTGCAGATGCTGGTTTAAACTGAAGAGAGACACAAAAAGCTGGAGTAACTCAGCGGGTCAGACATCATCTCTGGAGAGAAGGAATAGGTGACATTTCGCGTCGTGAGTATTATGGGCAAAGCGAAGCTTTTCACTGTGTCTCAGCACAGGCGACATTAATAAACCCAAACCTATTTCTACATAAAAAATGTAAATCCCTTACACCTGTCAACACAACCGAACATCTTTCTCTTCCTTGGAACGGTGCAAAGGCCCCTATTTAGTAGCGAGTACAAGAAAAGCAATTCTGAAATGAGGCCATTTCCTTGCTTGTTATCTGCAGATAATCAGGCTGCCTTGTTGCTAGATGAAGCACCATTATTACTTCTATAAGTAGGTGCGTAAGGATGACTATTATTACAGCAGAGCGTGGAGCAGAATAATGAACACTCTGCATCTAATCACTCCACGGAAAAGGTTTCCAGCCAATTTTCCCCCAAATTGTGTTAATACCTCCGTGAAAATGAATCTCGACTTTGCAGTGAGCAAGATGAATAGTAAGAATGCACACATTATCCCTGCTACAAAACAGGAAAGGGATGGATGTTTGCAGGCCGGGGCTGTGGACTAATCTGCGTTGCTAGGTAACGGGAGTCCTGCTCACTGCTGATAACACTTAAGGCATCATTTGGCCGCCTGACTGCTCTGAGGCAGAATAAAGCGGAGTTAATGAAGCTTTCAGCCTCTCTCTCTGACAGCCAGGCAAGGACTCCAGCCTGGGTCACATCCTGAGGCTTGCAATGCTGCAAAGCTGGGCCTCCCCTGCAACCATTCTACCTCAGCCTTCATCCCGCAATGAGATGTGACAGTGAGACTCAGGCTGAGAAAAGAGTCTTAAAGTCACAACTAGTAACAATGGGGAATTGGAAAAATTAACTTAAAATCAGGGTTTTTTCTAAAAATAAAAATACAATCACCTCAGATGAATCCTGTTGAAGAAATGTGAATATTTTATTGAAATTCCTTTGATCTCGCTGCTGCCATCGGGGAGAAGGTACAGGAGCCTGAAAACCGTGACCTCCAGGTTCAAGAACAGCTTCTTCCCAACTACCATCAGGCTCTTGAACGCTGCACAACACTAACCTCAGCAACTGTGGTCTTCCATGGACTGTGTCTGTGGTGGCACTGCAGACTTCTGCTCTACACTATAATGGTTACCTAGTATTACTCATGAGACCATGTCTTTGCTTGCACTCTGCACTATAATCTTCATCGTATCGAATCCACATCAAAATTAGAAGTTGTTCAGCCAGGCTGAACACATCTGCACAATGGTGTCTGTCTTGTTGCTTCTTGTGCGTGGTGGTGGAAACAGGGCCGTGAGGTGAACGCTCTTTCCTTCACCCCTGCACGATAATCGTGACCTAGTATTACTCATTACTATAGACCCTGTCTTTACTTCAACCATCACTTTGGTGACTTACAACCCAACAGCAACAAACAGCACAAGGTCAAGCAACCACCCCCCTCTCTCTCCCCTGCCCCCACCCCATCCCAGTGGCACGGTGGCGCAGCGGTAGAGTTACTGCCTTACAGCACTTGCAGCGCCGGAAACCCAGGTTCGATCCCGACTACGGGCGCTGTCTGTACGGAGTTTGCACGTTCTCCCACACTCCAAAGACGTGCAGGTTTGGAGTTTAATTGACTTGGTATAAATGTAAATTGTCCCTAGTGTGTGTAGGATAGTATTAGTGTGTGGGGATCGCTGGTCAGCGTGGGCTGGTTGGGCCGAAGGGCCTGTTTCTGCGCTGTATCTCTAAACTAAGCTAAACTGAACATTTCATCCACCATGTCCCACCCCCCTCCCTTACCCTGTTCCATTCCCCTCCATATTCCCACCTCCCATATCTCCACAGCATTTCCCCATTTGCCCCTCCCCCCCTTTAGTTCACTCTTCCTCTCTCCCTCTCTGACACCTTTTAGTCTGGTTTTCACCTCCAACCACTGTCACCTACTCCACCCATCTGCCAATCACCCCCTCACCTGTATCCACCTATCACTCGCCAGGTTTTGCTCCGCCCCCACCCCCCTCCCCGCCTCACCTCCACTACATCAGACTGTAGAAGGGTCCCGGCCTGAAACGTCACCTGTCCATTGGCTTCCACAGATGCTGCCTGAGCTGCAGAGTTCCTCCAGCACTGTGTGGTTTCCTCAGGATATCTGATGGTGTTTGTGTTAAAGTAGAATCTGACCATCACTTGGAGAAGTCCTGACAGAAACAGGCACTTTAGTTTAGAGATATAGCATGGAAACAGGCCCTTCGGCCCACCGAGTCCACCCCGACCAGTGATCCCCACACATTAATACTATCCTACACACACTAGGGACAACTTGCACAATTAACCAACAAACCTGTACGCCTTTGGAGTGTGGGAGGAAACCGGAGATCCCGGTGAAAATCCCCAGGGTCACGGGGAGAACATACAAACTCCACACAGACAGCAGCCGTAGTGGGGATTGAACCTGGGTCTCCCGCGCTGCAAGCGCTGTAAGGCAGCAACTCTACCGCTGAGCCACTGTGCCGCCCACTTACTCAAGTCACTGTTGTTCAAACCTATCAGCGGCACGGTGGCGCAGCGGGTAGAACTGCTGCCTCACAGCGCCAGAGACACGGGTTCAATCCTGACCTCGGGTGCTGTCTGTACGAAGTTTGCACATTCTCCCTGTGAGAAGATGTTTCCACTAACGGGAGAGTCTAGGACTAGAGGTCACGGCCTCAGAATTAAAGGACATTCCTTTAGGATGGAGATGAGGAGAAATTTCTTTTGTCAGAGGGTGGTGAATCTGTGGCATTATTTGCCACAGACGGCCATGGAGTCCAAGATAGTGGATATTTTTAAGGCAGAAAAAGATAGATTCTTGATTAGTACTGGTGTCAGAGGTTATGGGGAGAAGGCAGGAGAATGGGGTTAGGAGGGAGAGATAGATCAGCCATGATTGAATGGCGGAGTAGACTTGAAGGGCCGAATGGCCTAATTCTGCTCCTATCACTTATGACCTTATGACCCTGTGGGATTCCTCCGGGTGCTCCTGTTTCTTCCCTCATCCTTAATACGTGTGGGTTTGTAGGTTAATCGCCCCCCTGTAAATTGCCCCTAGTGTGTAGGGAATGGGTGAGAAAGCTGGGTAACATAGAACTAGTGTGAATGGGTGATCGATGGTCGGCATGGACTCAGTGGGCCGAAGGGCCTGTTTCCATGCTGTAGTTCAAACTAAACTAAACCAAAACTATACATACATGTCAAACTCTGCGAGAATGAGTAGGAAGGAACTGCAGATGTTGGTTTAAACCGAAGATAGATACAAAATGCTGGAGTAACTCAGCGGGTCAGGCAGCATCTGTGAAGAACATGGATAGGTGACGTTTCACAGAGTGCTGGAGTAACTCAGCGGGTCAGGCAGCATCTGTGGAGAACATGGATAGGTGACGTTTCAGATCGGGACTGTTCTTCAATATGAAGAAGGGATGCTGCCTGACCCACTGAGTTACTCCAGCACCATGTCTCGGTGACAGTAGTTCTGTAAGTGCATCCTGAACATTAAGAGTAACAGAACCAAAGACCTGAATTGTGAAATCTCTCCCCGTGTTAATGTGGAGCAGAATAATCGTTCAAACAATAGGTTTATTTTTCCCCTTCAGGGTTTGTGTTTTGTCTCTCGAGCCTTCAGATCACTTTAAACCACGGTTCACTGAGTCCAGACAATATATCACACCTCAGAGATCACTGGCAGAGTCCATTTCAAGGGGTCCTGAATCAGCCCAGCACCGCTTCTTTCCAGAGAATAGTCACATCAATACAAAGCCTTCAACACGGGAACATCAACACAAATTATCCTTGCCCATCTCATGTGGCCACAACAAATGGGATGGTTTTTTTCATTTCAATTTCTAGTATTTCTATGTTTCTATGTTAATTTAGTTAATGTATAACAGATTTAATGTGTAGGAAGGAATTGCAGATGCTGGTTTACATTGAAGATAGACACAAAAAGCTGGAGTAACTCAGCGGGACAGGCAGCATCTCTGGAGAGAAGGAATGGGTGACGTTTCGGGTCAAGACCCTTCTTCAGTTCCGCCTGTAGTTCCTTCCTACACATATAGCTGGTTTAAGGTGAGAGGTGAAATATTTAATAGGAACCTGAGGGGCACTTTTTCCACTCAGGCGTACTTAACAACATTCAAAAGGCATTTAGACAGGTATATGGATATGAACAGTTTAGAGGGATGTGGGCCAAACGCAGGCAGGTGGTACTAGTGTACAAAGGGTATCTTGGTCGGCAGGGGCAAGTTGGGCCGAAGGGCCTTTTCTGTGCTGTTGAACTATGACCACAACAGTTGAAGAAAGTGCCACATTTTCCATCGGGGATGGGCATCAAATACCGCCTCTCATCTCACAAGTAATTTGAAAAAAAAACTTTCTTCTAAACAAATTAGCTTGCATTAGCTTTTCACACAAGACTGTAGTCCTAACCTTTCAAATGTTAAATGTCAACTTTGGATTATCTCCTTGTTAACATTTATTTATGACCATAGTTATATTGCAAACTCATTGTCATAATCAGTAATTCAGGCTGCATGAAAACCAGCAGGAAATTATTCACTTTTACTAATGTGTTAAAATCACATTGTTACTGATAACTTACAACAATTTAGGAAGTAAGGCATCAGAGAGTTTCCTCAATCCCCATCCCTCCAAACTACAAGTGTGGATCCTTTGCCACTTATTCCTGTTGCAGAGATTTCCTGATCCCAGCTTGACATTTAAACACAGACTCTTAATCCATGCAGGAAATGTTAGCCAATTATCTTGACTTAAACACTCACCACTGTAAGCATTGTTAATCCACGGCTGAATTTTACAAGGAAACTGCAAACAGAACATTTCACAAATCGGATGCTTCTTTGTTTAGGATGTAATGTCAGGTGATAAACCCACAGGTCAATCTGAGATCGGTTGTCTCCGTGTCTGGTTTGTGAGGATCCTGCCCAGCAAAGAGCTTGGCAAATTGGTCGAGTAATTCAGTGTAGCACGATACAGGTTTAGATTGTATTTTAGGTCAGTCTGAAGAAGGGACTTGACCCGCTGAGTTACTCCAGCTTTTTGTGCCTATCTTCGGTTTAAACCAGCATCTGCAGTTCCTTCCTACAAGTTTGGTTTAGTTCAGTTTAGTTTAGAGATACAGCGCAGAAACGGGCCCTTCAGCCCACCGAGTCCGCACCGGCCAGCGATCCCCGCACATTAACACTATCCTACACACACACTAGGGACAATTTACACATTATACCAAGCCAAATAACCCACAAACCTGTACGTCTTTGGAGTGTGGGAGGAAACTGGAGATCACGGAGAAAACCCACACAGGTCACGGGGAGAAAGTACAAACTCTGTACAGACAGCACCCGTAGTCGGGATCGAACCCGGGTCTCTGGCGCTGGAAGGAAGCAGCTCTACCCGCTGCGCCACCAAGTGTCAAGGAATCCAGCAGCTTTACAGGAGGAACAATTAAAAACAAGCGCACACATCAAAGATTTCCGCATGAATGATCACATACTATAGGAAGGATGTTGTCAAGCTGGAAAGAGTGCAGAGGTGATTTAAGAGGATGTTGCCAGGACCCGAGGGCATTGAGCTACAGGGAGAAGTTGGGCAGGCTGGAACTCTATTCCTTGGAGTGCTGGGGGATGAAGGGTGATCTTATGGAGGTTTATAAAATCATGAGGACAATAGATCAGACCTAGGTTAGGGGAAACCATGAACCAGAGGACGTAGGTTCAAGGTGAAGGGGAAAAGATTTCATAGGAATCTGAGGGGTAACTTTTTCCCAGAATGGATGGTGGGTGTATGGAACAAGCTGCCAGAGGTTCTAGAGATAAGGTTACTGCAATTTACAACATAATTATTCTAGGAAAATCCCAACTCAAATTCTGCATGATTCATCACAATAATTTTAAGTACCTTTTTTCAAAGGTTTCAGTTTTGGATTACAGATTTAGGATTGCATTTCAGGTTTTGATCAATGATGAGGCACTTGTGATTTTACAATACACCACTAGAGGGCGAGAGCAGTGCAGTCATCACTTTCTGTGCCTCTTGTATGAAGCCGCAGCTGGGAATTAAAGTCGAACCGTCACCCATTCCTTCTCTCCAGAGATGCTGCCCGTCCCGCTGAGTTACTCCAGCTTTTTGTGTCTATCTTCGGTTTAAACCAGCATCTGCCGTTCCTTCCTACACATGTCGTATGTGGATGTATTTCCCCATCCAGTACTACAGTGGGCATCAATATAGTGTGTCAATAGACAATAGACAATAAGTGCAGGAGTGGGCCATTCGGCCCCTTCTGGTCCGTTCTGGTTACTGTCGCAGTTGTTGGAGATTCCTCAATAGTGCCACCCATCCACACCAACCCATCTCCCACCAAAGGTCCATTCATGTCGACACTACTCTTCAGACCGAATCATCCTCCCTCCATTCCCTCCACAGATGCTGCCTGACTCACCGAGATCTTCCAGCACTTTGTGTTTTGCTCAAGTTCCAGCATCTGCAGTTCCTTGCGTCTCAGTACATTTGGCCGAATGGCCTACTCCTGCACCTATTGTCTATTGTGTATTTGAAGGGGAGCTAAATGGCCAGATGCCAAGTTGGTGCAGTCTCCACAGGAATTGTCACATCTCACACAACAATGGTCCCGAACCCAAAACATCACCTATCCTTTTTCTCCAGAGATGCCGTCTGACCCGCTGAGTTACTCCAGCACTTTGTGTTTATCTTTGGTATAAACCAGCATCTGCAGCATCTGTTTCTACATTGAATTTTAATGTTTCATTTCCCTGCTTGCTGCCCAACTTGCACACAATTAACTTCACAATAATTCTCCAGTAATTTCTAGCTCATTTCCTCAAATGCACCTGGGGTGAATTGCTGAAGGTGCATTTCTATGCGACAGTGACCATTGGTAATAGATACCATGCTCCAGTGATATGTGCTACAGGAATTCAGGCCAAACGTGGGCTAGTGGGTCTAGCTGAGTTGGGACATGTTGGTCAGCATGGATGAGTTGGGCTGAAGGGCCTGTTTCTGTGCTGTATGACTCTATGACTCTTTGGATTATTGCTGGCCACAGTAACCTAGTAGATTCCAACTGCTGGTGATGTGACCTCATGAGATTTAAAGCTTTAAATTTTAAACTAAAGCAATTGAAGAATGGATTTGTCATTAAAACACAAGTTTTCCAATCCTTATGGAATTTGTGTGATTGGGTATCTACCCTTCTCCATGGAGTATCACCTTGTCGTGGTGGAGAAGCTTGTGTGGTCCTGAGAGCGATGCCGTCTGGAGCTCTGCTCCTGGTAGGGCCACCCATGGCGGTAAGGTCGAGGGGGAGGTCTCTGACAAAGAGCAATCCAACCAAGACCTCAACGGTGGAACAGGCGGAGGACGATGGCTGACCTTAGTGGAGCATCACAACGGCTGGGAAGGCGGATGAAGGCTGCAGCAGAAAAGGGTCTCCGGTCGTCTTGGACTCCATGCCACTGGATCCTGACCCAGATCTGTCAAGGAACGTGGGGTGGCTGTCTGTGCACCAGTCTCCCCACGTTAAACAAAGTCACGCACAGGCGTCCTCCAACTCTGGAGACACCCATGGTCAGCCTTGACCAAAGGGGGCCTAAGAAAGTTATCTACAGTATCAATAATAATGAGTGTGGTGTTACCCGCAGCTTAATAAACAACAGCAAGATATGAATATACATGTTGTTTTGTGCCCTTTATGTCTCCATTCATCCTTCACATGGTTTGTGTCCAGGGTTGTTCACTTTCATCACACACTTAATTCTGTGTTCCGAAATTACATTTTTATATTAATCTAGTTAGGAACCATAAAACTGGTGTTAAATGTACCGGGAGATTGGCAACGTTGACACTCGGGGCAGTTTTCATTTTGGGTTCAATGTTTTTTTCACTCTCGTGAAGTAGTGGCTCAAAATTCCACTCAAACTCAGTGACGCGGTCAGAAATATTAAAAGTTCCAAGAATCAAACAGCTTAATAGAACATCATTCTTTATTTTTTTTGCATCTAAAGTTTGTATTTCAGAGTGTTAACCTGAGGAAGTGTTATTGGTACAGATGTAAGTGGAGTTGTCACAAGAATTGTCTTCCACTCGCACGTAATCTCAATGTAACATTCATGGAAGCAATAGCATTAAATATTATAATGAACCACTTCCTTTACAATATAATCGTCAGTTATTTAAGCAAATTAACTACCTTTAATGTATCTAAAACATTTAAAATGTGCAGAATACCAAAGACCCACACTCTCATCTCGCTGCTGCCATCGGGAAGAAGGTGAAACCTGGAAACCATGACCTCCAGGTTCAAGAACAGCTTCTTCCCAACAACCATCAGGCTGTAGAACACCGCACAACACTAACCTCAGCAACTGTGGTCTACCATGGACTTGGTACCTGGCATTACTGATCATTTATTGTGTTATTATATATTTATCTTTGTGTTATTGTATTAATGGGTCTGTTAAGTTGCAGCAAGTAAGAATTTCATTGTTCAATTGTCGGTATATATATGCTGATTAAACTCTGGACTTGACTATTGGGGACCATGAACCACAGTTGGTCCAGCTTTCTGCTACGCCCCCACCAGCAGATGCTATTACTTCCACTAACCCTTCTCTCCACCCTTACCTCTGGAATGTGAGAGGAAGCCAGAGCACCTGGAGAATACCCACCTGGTAACAGGGAGAACGTACAAACGCTGTACAGACGGCACCCGTAGTCAGTATCGAACCCTGTCCTTTGGTGCCGTGAGGCAGCAACTCAGCCGCTGCCTTCCCTCCAATGCAACCTTTGACCACGGCAAGAGTGCAGTTACAACCACACATTCAGCAGCAGCATGGTGGCCCAGCGGTAGAGTTGCTGCCTTACAGCACCAGCGACCCGGGTTCAATCCTGACTACAGGTGCTGTCTGTACGGAGTTTGTACGTTCTCCCCGTGATCTGCGTGGGTTTTCTCCGAGATCTTCGGTTTCCTCCCACTCTCCAAAGACGTACAAGTTTTCAGGTTAATTGGCTTGGTGTAAATGTAAAAATTGCCCCTAGTGTGTATAGGATAGTGTTAGTGTGCGGGGATCGCTGGTCAGTGCCAAAGGGCCTGTTTCTGCGCTGTATCTCTAAACTAAACAATTGATGAACATGCAAGGTTTTCACTCATCCTCTACTGAACACCAAAGCACAAGAAGTCATCTCCAATAGTGGTTATATTATATCTCTAGTTGTTTTAAGAACAAACCAAATGTTTAAAAACACTATATATTTTTTTTCTCACAGTATCTGACACAAAGTTACCAGCCGTCGCCAATTGGTTCGAACAATGGGGGCAGTTTGTGGGGTTGCCGTGTCTGGATTACATTTTCTGGGGAAATGGCAGAGTTCCTCTTCTGAAGAATATCAGTGAACCAGGTGGGATTTTGTAACAAGTAATACTAGTTGTTGCAAAATACCTTCGAAACTAGAAACTACAATCTGATTCGTTTATTTTTACTAATTATCTATCCCAGATTCATACGATTATGTGAATTTACAATCCCACCATGAAGTTCACATCTCAGGATCAGCATTTTCTGATTTTCCATCACCCTGGTTATAGGATGAACAGTGACAGAAAATCTTGGGATCAATGGCCGTCCCTTTAATCAAACGTGTTAATTCCAACATGAATAAGCTGGCACAGTTCCAACATTTCTCATATTGTTTGTTAATTAATTCTTGCAAACATTAGCATCAAAAATATGATAAAGATCATATCTTTAATCATTTTCTTAAAATAACCACCACCTCAGCAGACACAAGTAAACAGATTTAAAATAGTTATTTAAGCAGAATATTAAAAATCCCGGTAGTAAACATACGTAGAAAATACAAATGTAAACATAACAATATTTTCAGCAGGAAAGTTTCATCAACTACAAGTGGGTTAAGTGTTTCAGCGAAACCTCCACAGCCACAGGTTGCAAATACTATTGTACAGCATAAAACCTGCAAACTTTCTCAGTGTTTCATTATACTTTAGTCAAGACAGCGTCCTCTGTACCTAGCCCGCAAGTATGGGACTAGTCAGGCTCTTTGTCCCAGACTGCAGAGACAGTAGCTTTGACGACACTGCCACTGTTTGTGCAATTACAAATGGCTTAGTCACCAATAAGCCGTGGGCACAGAGTCATGCTCACTTCCCCCTCTGCAATAAATACCGATGTGCAGAATATTTTGGCTCAAGCCAAGCATTTCCTTTCTCTTCCATTTTCTTCACCTTTGTCTTTTCTCCAAACATGTTCCCAAAGTTTTGCGAAATGAATTTTTAAAAACTAAATTCCAAGAAAAAATATATATAAATTTTCACGAGAGGAGACTTGTTTTTCTCGTCCAGAATGTTAAATGTTCCTGGTGATATTTGGCAGCGCTTAACCAGCTTGACGCAATAAAAAGCCACGATTAAATATGTCACGTATAAGATTCAGGTTCTCACCTTCACATGCCAAGAGGTCTCAAATAAAACAGCTGGTCTATTTTATCTTCAAACAGTGGTAAATCCCCTTTGCTAATGTACTCTGCTGGATTCATTGCTTCTTGGATAGAGATAGCTTGCGCCCTTTCCTTCCTTCACCTTTACTATGGTCACAAACTGTTAACTACTATCCAGAGTACTGATGTTATTTATTTATTTAGCCATGGACGTCGATGGTGAAGGTTTAGAGGAAGTTAGCTTTTGTTTGACAATGTGACGCATGGTCTTATGACCCACTCCGCCTGAGGGTTGACCTTGAACAGGTCCCACATACATGTGTCTGGATCAAGACACCGTTCACCTGGAAAAAGAAAGCAAATTGAAACCATTTTAAAAAGTCACCAGTTACTTTTAAGTGGAACACAGAGATGATAAGCGTGGCACGGCGGAGCAGCGGTAGAGTTGCTGCCTCACAGCGCCAAAGACCCAAGCTTGATCTTGACTACAGCTGCTGTCCGTGCAGTGTTTGTACGTTCTCCCCGTGACCACGTGGGTTTTCTCTGGGTGCTCCGGTTTCTTCCCACACTCCAAAGACATGCTGGTTTGTAGCGTCATTGGCTGGGAAAATTGGTAAAATTGTCTCTAGTGTGTAGGATAGTGCTAGTGCACGGGGTGATCGCTGGTCAGCGCAGACTCAGTGGGCCGAAGGGCCTGTTTCTGCGCTGTATCGCTAAGTCCAATTCTAAAGATAAATGTTATGGTTGAGTGTAATTTGACATTGGGCTCAAGGAACATGGAAAATTTCAGTTGAACTTGGTGTGTTAATGTGGATTTATAGTAGTGTTAGATGTTAGTGATCAGTGAATTTATATAAGATTATTAAGGGTTTGGACACGCTAGAGGCAGGAAACATGTTCCTGATGTTGGGGGAGTCCAGAACCGAGGGCCACAGTTTAAGAATAAGGGATAAGCCATTTAGAACGGAGACGAGGAAACACTTTTTCACACAGAGAGTTGTGAGTCTGTGGGATTCTCTGCATCAGAGGGCGGTGGAGGTCGGTTCACTGGATGCTTTCAAGAGAGAGTTAGATAGAGCTCTTAAAGATAGCGGAGTCAGGGGATATGGGGAGAAGGCAGGAACAGGGTACTGATTGTGGATGATCAGCCATGATCACAATGAATGGCGGTGCTGGCTCGAGGGGCCGAATGGCCTCCTCCTGCACCTATTGTCTAATTCCAAGTCTAAAGATAAATGTTATGGTTCAGTTTAATTTGACATTGGGCTCAAGGAACATGGAAGATTTCAGTTGAACTTGATGTGTTAATGTGGATTTATAGCAGTGTTAGTTGTTAGTGATCAGTGAAACATCATACTCATCATCACCAAATACTGATACTCAGCAATGTATAAAATGGGACCGATTCTCACAGAATTGATCCCAACTGATATTCACAGAAACTTAAATGGAAGATAAACCAAGGAAAATGTGTAATTCAAAAGTTACTTAAATAAAACTTACATAAATCATAATTAGATTAATCTAGAAAATTACTTGAAAAATTGCACATCTAAGTTTTAAACATATCATTTCAAATAAAATTAAACTAGAGGAGCTCACATCAGATCACAGTGTGGAAAAACCTTTCACTAGAATTGCATGGGAGACAGCACTATTCCACGGAACTGCGTCTGCATCCGATCAGGACACAAGGTTTGTATTTACCGTGCAGGATATTTTAAATATGCAATCACGTACAAATTACTGCTGGGTATTTATCAGCAAGATACGGTCCTGTGTCATCAGACACAAAAAGCTGGAGTAACTCAGCGGAACAGGCAGCATCACTGTAGAGAAGGAATGGATGACGTTTTGGGTCGAGACCCTTCTTTAGACTGGGTACGTGTCTGAAGAAGGGTCTCGACCCAAAACATCACCCATTCTTTCTCTCCAGAGTTGCTGCCTGTCCCGCTGAGTTACTCCAGCTTTTTGTGTCCATCTTCAGTTTAAACCAGCGTCTGCAGTTCCTTCTTACGCTTTACTGTGTCGGTGTAAATATCTTTCTATAATGAAAGAACTATTATTTCTGCATTGTGGCCAAATTGTTGTTTTCTTGTATAAGCTTATTTGTCTCTTTTATTTTAACTTGTATATCAGTCAAAATATTACCAATACTCGATGCTGAGAACATCCACGTGGAATGCTGTACAACGTGCTCGAGTTCTTTAGTTTCCACTATGCTGCACATTTTTATTACTGTATGGTATAAGAGGCTCCTGTTCCATCTCCTCTGTGTCTCGGTGCTCTCAGCAGATGGTGGAGGGAGGACTAGTTCATGGGACTCAAAAGAAGCCTGGATCTGACTGTGCAATAATTTATTACATTTTAAACGGAGTCACCTTCTACACCTATAGAATCCAATTTATAGCCCCCATGCTTCCGCTAACAAGTGAACATCTTAAATATCAAGATTTTCAATATCACGGCGACTTTATGAAGTTTGACCCCAAATGCCAGAAACATGCTGAGGTACAAATGAATGTTTGGTGCATCACCTACCGATATTGCCGCCCACTTCATACAAGCAGAACTCCGAGCCGTCTGTGGAGTCGTTACTTCTGAAAGAGCAAGAAAATAACATAATGTTCAATGATGTTGGATTTCATAAAGTCATCAGTAATAGGAGCAGAATCAGGCCATTCGGCCCATCAAGTCTACTCCGCCATTCAATCATGGCTGATCTATCTCTCCCTCCTAACCCCATTCTCCTGCCTTCTCCCCATAACCTCTGACACCCGCACGAATCCAATGTTGGATTTCTTCTGCCTCAACTAAAATCTGTAACGTCCAGGTTCAGGAACAGCTGCTTCCCCACAGCCATCAGGCTATTAAACACAACCTCAAACAAACTCTGAACTACAACAGTCTATTATTATTATTGCACAATATCTGTTTATTTATGGTGTATATATGGTCTATGCAGGCCATATATACAATTTCGTTCAGACCGAAAGGTCTGAATGACAATAAAGGAATCTAAGTCTAAGTCTATGGTCTATAGACACACTGAACTTTGATCTCCTGTTCTGTATTATGTTTACATATTCTGTTGTGCTGCAGCAAGTAAGGATTTCATTGTCCTCTCTGGGACACATGACAATAAAACTCTCTTGACTCTTGAACAAGGATTCCAGAGCAGGAATTAACTGTGTAGAGCTCTCGTTCCGCATGATATCCGTGTTGAAGCTGCATCTCTGCAACTGGGAACCTGCAATGAAAGCAGGAGAGGTGTAGGACCAACACTATCCACACAACACTCAGCGACGACTTCAATGGGACAGATTCTCACAGAATCGATCCTCGCCCATAAAGTTCACACAAACTTAAAGGGAAAAATAAATCAAGAAAAAAAAAATGTGATTCATAAGTTACTCGAATAAAACGCATCATTCATAACTAAATTAATCTTGAAAATTACTTGGAAAAATGGACATCCAAGTTTTAAAAATACCAATTTAAATAATATTAGCATAAAGGAGCCCACATCAGGTCACAGCGTGCAAACACCTTTTGGTGGGATCATTAGAGACAGCGCTATTCCAAGGAACTGAGTCTGTTCCTTGTGTGTTTGACCGACCCGACGTCAGAGTTTCAATCATCCTGACGAGAGGGCCTGTACATCCGGGCCGTCCGTAGCGGCAACTACGGAGGGTTCATGGTCCCGACCACGGATCAACAATGGAGGAGGACTGGCTGAATTTTGTTGCCTTCCACCATAGTGAAGAATGTTGTGGTGGATGTTTGTGTTAAATATTATTGTGTATCGTGTGTCTTTTTAAGTATCGCTGCTGGCAAATTCATTTCACTGCACCTTCGGGTGCATGCAGCGAATAAAAATGACTTTGACATTAACTCTGCAGCGTAGAAGGGCAGGAGGTTTGCATTTACCATGCAGAATATTTTAAATATACAATCACGTATGAATTATTGCTGGGTATTTATCGGCAAGATATGGTACAGTGTCAGTGTAAATATCTTTCTATAATGAAAGAATTTGCTGTAAAACCTCAGCAGTATCACTTCCAAAGCAAAGGTCCAACATGGTAGATCCAATGGAGTATTGAGTAGTAACCTCAGACACTTTGCCAACCACGATATGATGACATCCAAGCATTGACTGAAACTGCCTCCTATTACTTGCTGGTGGGAGCAGTGTCTCTGGACCTGATACATTCAGAATGCATCTTCAGTTTAGTTTAGATGGAAACAAAAAACTGGAGTAACTCAGCGGGACAGGCAGCATCTCTGGAGAGAAGGAATGGGTGACGTTTCAGGTCGAGACCCTTCTTCAGACTGGTTAGGGATAAGGGAAACGAGAGATATAGACGATGATGCAGAGAGATAAAGAACAATGAATGAAAGATATGCAAAAAAGTAACGATGTTAAAGGAAAAAACGAGCAGCTAGTGTTAGCTGTTTGTTGGTGAAAGTGCAGTTTATTGTCACGTGTACCGAGGTACAGTGAAAAGCTTGTGTTGCTGCTATCCAGGTAGCGGAAAGACAACACATGATTACAATCGAGCCGTCCACAGTGTACAGATACATGTTAAGGGAATAACGTTTAGTGCAATTTCAAGCAATCAAATTGTTCTCCAAAGTATCTCTGCTGCGCTGGTCGTGTCTGGAATTGGGAGCACATTGAAGTTCAATTCCTCCTTCAGTTTGGATTTATTTCCGATCTCAGGCCATGAAACAATGGCCACGTTATTTGGACAAGGTGTAGAATGGTGTGACCGCAGCTTTCTCGGTGACGGGTTTGTGACGGCAAGGTGCGTTGGCCCCGCTAACATCTTAGATCTAGATCTTCACATGTTCATGCCATTGAGTGGGGCCACAGGCAAAATGGAGGAACTGCGCATCATATCGCCATTGGGTAGCTTCCAACCCAACAGTATGAACATTGGATTCTCCAATGTTCTCCAATGTTAGGTAACTACTAAACTGGAAACAACCCACCACTCCCCCCACCCTTCCCTTTAATCCTCTCTCCTCCCTGTGTCCCACAGGGCTGCGCACCCATTTCCCCCCTGTCCCCTCCAGCCCCTTCCTTCCTCTGGCTTCACACTTCATGTCTCTTTTCTCTTTATGTCAATCCCTTTTGTTTTGTCGTCTCTGGCCTTTGTCCAATGCATCTGCAATCAAAACCTTCCCTCAGCTGTATCCACCTATCACTTGCCCAGCTTTGTCCCGCCCCCCCACCTCTCTCCCAGTTTTCTCTCCATTCCAACCCCCTTCCCCCCTCCACCCCCTACAATCAGTCTGAGGAAGGGTCCCAGCCTGAAACGTCACCTATCCGTGTTCTCCACAGATGCTGCCTGACCCGCTGAGTTACTCCAGCACTCTGTGAAACGTCACCCATCCATGTTCTCCACAGATGCTGCCTGACCCGCTGAGTTACTCCAGCACTCTGTGAAACGTCACCTATCCATGTTCTCCACAGATGCTGCCTGACCCGCTGAGTTACTCCAGCACTCTGTGAAACGTCACCTATCTATGTTCTCCACAGATGCTGCCTGACCCGCTGAGTTACTCCAGCACTCTGTGAAACGTCACCTATCCATGTTCTCCAGAAATGCTGCCTGACCCGCTGAGTTACTCCAGCACTCTGTGAAACGTCACCTATCCATGTTCTCCACAGATGCTGCCTGACCCGCTGAGTTACTCCAACATCTACAATTCCATAACCTCAACAACTATGATCTTCTATGGAGTGTCTTTGGTTGCATTACGGAGTTTGTTTTTGCAATATTATGGTCACCTAGTATTATGGATATTAATGGTGATTATTGATTACTATATATTTATCAGTGTGTTATTGGGTTTATGGGCCAATGAAGATGCAGCAAGTAAGAATGTAATTGTACACATGACAACTAAACAGTTATGACTCTTGACATTAATTCTCGTGGCATGAATGGAAGATACGTTACGGTTTTGTAAGTGCAGTGTTTGCAACAGTCCAGTTACTGCAATCCAATTTCTTCCGAAACTGCTCAACAAGATCCCGAGTTGTGGTATCGGGATCCAACTGGATATCCATGTTTCCCTTCAGTAGACGTGGAGCTTGGATTTTAATCGCTTTGTTACACGGGTGCTAGAGTAGGGAAACATAATATTTCATTTAGTCCCACTGTTTGAGAAGCTGCAGCGAATGAGGTGGATTGTGTTTGCCACCGGACTGTGCCTGTCCCCTGTCCCCTGTCCCCAAGATGCCCATGCCTGCTCCAACCATCCACGACACCATGGAGCCAACTACAGTGGCCAGCTCACTGCCACGGCTCGTTAGTCAGAGGGTGGTGAATCTGTGGAAATCTTTGCCACCGAAGGCTGTGGAGGCCAAGTCAGTGGATGTTTTTAAGACAGGGATAGATAGATTATTGATTAGTACGGGTGTCAGGGGTTATGGGGAGAATGGGGTTAGGAGGGAGAGCTAGATCACCCATGCTTGAATGGCGGAGTAGACTTGATGGACCAAATGGCCTAATTCTGCTCCTATCACTTATGACCTTATAACAGCGGTGGAGTTGCTGCCTCACAGCACCAGAAACCCGGGTTCGATCCTGACTACGGGTGCTGTCTGTACGGAGTTTGTACGTTCTCCCCATGACTGTGTGGGTTTTCTCCTGGTGCTCAGGTTTCCTACCACACTCCAAAGATGTACAGGTTTGTAGGTTAATTGCTTTCTGTAAATTGCAAGTTGTCCCTAGTGTGTAGGATAATGTCTGTGTACAGGGGTGATCGCAGGTCGGCACAGACCCGGTGGACCGAAGGGCCTGTTTCCGCGCTGTATCTCTAAAGGCTAAAGACTCAAAACTGTACATACGCACCTCTGAAAGTTGTCTTTCGTGCTTGTCCGTGTGAATCTTCTTCAGCAAGTTCTTGATACGTTTATCATGCTTCCTGCTGTGTTCATTCAGCTTCCTCATCTGCGCCACGAGGAAGCACGGAACCTAACGTACAAATTAATTGGGAGAACGCAGTCAAAGAGCAGTGCAGCATGGAAACAGGCCCTTCGGCCCTCCTTGTCCATGCTAGCCAAGTGGGCATACTGGGCTAGTTCATTAACCTGCATTAGGCCCACATCCCATCCACATATCTGTCCAAATGTGTTTTAAACATCAATCTGCTTCAATAGCTCGCTCTGGCAGCTCATTCCAGATATGGACTACCCTCTGAGTGGAAAAGATGCCTCTTAAATCCCTCCCCTCTCACCTTAAACTTCTGCCCTCTAGTTTTCCAACCTCTGCCCTCTAGTTTTCCAATCTTCTATGCTGGGAAAAAGACAGTGAGTGTTCACTTTACCCCTGCCCCTCATGATCTAGTTCACCTCCATAACGTCACCCCTCAGCCTCCCACACTACAACAAATAAAGTCCCTGCCAATCCAACCTCTCCCTGTAGCTCTAGCCGTCTGCGTCTCTCCCCCATCTTCCACCTACACTCTAAACAAACATGGAGAATCTCTCCAATTTGGCTCAATCACAAATGTAATCTCTATGTATTTCATTTCCAAAATAACCTGAATCTAAAAAGATAAAATATTCTTCTATTTATCTGGATCAGAGTGTTTATCAGTCACGGTTCGGTGATAAATGAATATTTGCATCTATTCATCTGTACTTGGCTCACAGCCACAGCTCTCCGCCCCCACTATAGTAATACATGCGTAAGTTCCCCTTCAATCTGGGACGTGTCCAGGAGACTGGACTACAGGGCTGAATGTTGTTCGATGTTAGTGCTGGAGTAACTCAGCGCGTCAGGCAGCATCCTTGGAGAATACGGATAGGTGACGTTTCCGGTCAGGACCCTTCTTCTGAAGAAATATCCTGACCCAGAACACCCCCTATCCATGTTCTCCTAAAGTGCTGCCTGACCCATTGGGTTACTCCAGCACTTTGTGCATTTTTTTCGGTAAACCAGCATCTGCAGTTCCTCGTGTTAGGTCTGGCACACAGCTGAAGTTCTCCCCCATTGAGTGTCAGGGTACACTGCTGGTACACCTGGTCTTGGTGGCACACCGCAGTATGCGGGAGCGTTTGTAATCAGTCCAGATATAGACAAGCAATTAGCACTTCTCTTGGAACAGAGAGAGCCGTAAATGAAATGTTTAGTTGGTTTTCTGTCAGACAAACTCAGCGTACAGTCCAGAGCAGGTCCTGGTAGTGGATCAGCATGCGGACAACGTTTGCGGCTTGCTCCGCCTGCTGCTTCTCGTTCCCCTCCGGCATCTTGTTGACGATTCCTTTGTGCATGAAGAGGTTGGGGGCGATGATGGTGGAAACGTTCCAGAGATTCATCTTGTTTTTCTGCTCCTTATCAATCACTTTGCGAAGGAACTCCAGCAGCAACTAGAACAGGAGGAAGAGTTGGTTATTCATGGGACAGTCGCTGGTTGGTTTTACGATACGAGTTGGACACGCTAGAGGCAGGAAACATGTTCCCGATGTTGGGGGAGTCCAGAACCAGGGGCCACAGTTTAAGAATAAGGGGTAAGCCATTTAGAACGGAGACGGGGAAACACTTTTTCACACAGAGAGTTGTGAGTCTGTGGAATTCTCTGCCTCAGAGGGCAGTGGAGGCCGGTTCTCAGGATACTTTCATAGATACATAGATACATAGAAAATAGGTGCAGGAGTAGGCCATTCGGCCCTTCGAGCCTGCACCGTCATTCAATATGATCATGGCTGATCATCCAACTCAGTATCCCGTACCTGCCTTCTCTCCATACCACCTGATCCCTTTAGCCACAAGGGCCACATCTAACTCCCTCTTAAATATAGCCAATGAACTGGCCTCAACTACCCTCTGTGGCAGAGAGAGAGAATTACATAGAGCTCTTAGGGATAGTGGAGTTAAGGGATATGGAAAGAAGGCAGGAACGGGGTACTGATTGTGGATGATCGGCCATGATCACTTTGAATGGCGGTGCTGGCTTGAAGGGCCGAATGGCCTACTCCTGCACCTATTGTCTATTGTCTATTGATAGAACTTTCTTCATCCCAGGAGGGAAATTGATTCTGTGACCACGGCATATAAGCTCCATACAAAGGCAAGGTGGAGGAATGATGCTGTTATTGTACGAGCCGTCTGCTAAACCCCCAGGGTATTTGTATCAGCTCACTCGCCTTCTGCAGATCAATAGTAATCCTTTATTAACCCACTATCTCCAGAGAGAACATTTCTCCCAATTCACACTCTCAGGATGGGCAAGTACTTTTAATGTGTAGATAATACAGGAAAGTCCACAACAACACTATGCAGACATGTCTCCAGCATTGCCTGTTAGAAAATATAAAACTATTATAGCCAGTTCCCCATCACTGTATCTCATGATTTCATACACTTGTTCTTGTCAAAGTTCACAGATCATTACGCTGGGGTTAAAACCAATACTTGCAGATGGGGAGGAGGGATTGAATAACCGGTTGTTCTGGACTCTGTAGGTTTGCATGGTGACCTATGTGTTTATCCGCTGGTGCGTTACAGATGTGCCTTACTCATAGTGCGTAACATTGAAGGTGTCATATTTTAAACCATGTCGTTGACAGCTTCATTAAAAATTCACAATTGCCCTCCTACTCCCCCAGTTACCCCAATGACCCTCTGCTAACCCATCTCCACTCCCTACTCTGAAGAAGGGTCTCAACCCAAAACGTCACCTATTCCTGTTCTCCACAGATGCTGCCTGACCCGCTGAGTTACTCCAACACTCTGTGAAACGTCACCTATCCATGTTCTCCACAGATGCTGCCTGACCCGCTGAGTTACTCCAGCACTCTGTGAAACGTCACCTATCCATGTTCTCCACAGATGCTGCCTGACCCGCTGAGTTACTCCAGCACTCTGTGAAACGTCACCTATCCATGTTCTCCACAGATGCTGCCTGACCCGCTGAGTTACTCCAGCACTCTGTGAAACGTCACCTATCCATGTTCTCCACAGATGCTGCCCGACCCGCTGAGTTACTCCAGCACTCTGTGAAACGTCACCTATCCATGTTCTCCACAGATGCTGCCTGACCCGCTGAGTTACTCCAGCAATCTGTGTCTGTCCACTCTCTACTCTACTGCCTTCCTTTCCCTCAATTTATAGAATGCAGAACAGTGTAGCACAAAATTCAAAACGTTTACTGTAATTAGTCAGAGGGTGGTGAATCTGTGGAATGTTTCCACCAGAGGGAGAGTCTAGGACTAGAGGTCACAGCCTCAGATTTAAAGGACGTTCCTTTAGGAAGGAGATGAGGAGGAATTTCTTTAGTCGGAAGGTTGGTGAATCTGTGGAATTCTTTGCCACAGAAGGCTGTGGAGGCCAAGTCAGTGGATATTATTAAGGCAGAGATAGATAGATTCTTGATTAGTACGGGTGTCAGAGGTTATGGGGAGAAGGCAGGAGAATGGGGTTAGGAGGGAGAGATAGATCAGCCATGGTTGAATGGTGGAGTAGACTTGATGGGCCGAATGGCCTAATTCTACTCCTATTCCTTACGACCTTAAAATTATTTGTTGTTACCTTTTTGAAGGTTGTTATTTTGTTCTCCAATGTAATCGAACATGGATGTCAGAACCATCACTCTGTTCTTGTAGAGTTTAGCAAAAGTTTAAACACATAGAAACATTGACAATAGGTGCAGGAGTGGCCCATTCGGCCCTTCGAGCCAGCACCGCCATTCAATATGATCACGGCTGATCATCCAGAATCAGTACCCCGTTCCTGCCTTCTCCCCATATCCCATGATTCCGTTAGCCCTAAGAGCTGTATCCAACTCTCTCTTGAATACAGAATACAAGGTGGAGGTTTTTACTTGTGCGTGACTGCTGCACTGTGAGTCCTGAGACAGTCGGCGGCAATGTGTCACCACTGGCTGGAGCCGCGGGTCTACCGAGCCGACACCAGGATCTGATCAACATGGGCAAGGTGCACACCCATCACATCCACACGGGCAACAGCGGAGTCAGAGGCCCACCTAACCAGCCCACTGCTGATCACAAATCATCTCTCACAATAAGCACAATGACGTGACTGAGGAAGTCTTTGGGCATCTGTGTTATCTCGTCAAACTGTGATCGAGCCACACAGCACGGAACAAGGTCCTTCGGCCCAACTCATCCATGTCCCTGTAGATAGTCATTGTGTCACACAGCATGGAACAAGGCCCTTCAGCCCAACTTGTCCATGCCGACCAAAATGTCCCATCTAAGCTAGTCCCACCTGCCCACATTTGACCCATATCCTGTTTGCTTTGTTCTTACCTTCTCCCAATTAACAATGATCTATTCTACATTTTCCTTGATCTCCATTCTCCATTGTCCTGTTCTCACACCCTACACTTCCTTATCTATGTACTGCCCACTACCCCCCCCCCCCCGACATCAGTCTGAAGAAGACGTCTCGACCCGAAACGTCACCCATTCCTTCTCTCCAGAGATGCTGCCTGTCCCGTTGAGTAACTCCAGCATTCTGTGTCTATCCTCTAAACCTTTCCTATCCACGTACCTGTCCAAGTATCTTGTAAATGTTGTTATATTCCCTGCCTCTACTACCTCCTCCAGCAGCTCGTCCCATACACCCACCAACATCTGGGTGAAATGGTTGCCTTTTAGGTCTGTGTTAAATCTTGCCCCTCTCACCTTAAACCCATGTCCTCAGGCTCGTTAATGATCCTACACTCGTTTTCATTGATATGCAGCCAAGAAATCTGATCTACGTGTCAGTCCACATTTGCGTGACGATCTTGCTGTCCACGACCCGACACTTTGCCTCAAGACCCCAATGTAAATTTGGAGTTTATTATAAATTATAATTACAATGTATAATCAGTTACAATGTTGATAAAGTCACTTTCTTTGGAAGGTGACAAGTATAGTTTTTGTTAATTTACTTCATAACTGACAAAGTAATACACGAGGGTAGACATAAATGCTGGAGAAACTCGGCGGGTGAGGCAGCATCTATGGAGCGAAGGAAATAGGTGACGTTTATACACGACACTGTATTACAGATATCACGCTACCAAGGGCATGGTTTGCCCATGGAATCCTTTCCTTCCATATTAAATCCTACCTTTAACGTGGCCTGGTATACATCTGGCAGAATCACCACCAGGAGATTCAGAGCATGGATCATCTGTATCTGATCGGTGAAATCTGTGGAAAAGAAGAAGTTGTTGCCAGATCTACCAATCGTATCACTGAAGGAGGGAACGAGATATCAACGTTTTGTTCGCTGTGGTGTTCCTTTATTTAATGGAAGCACGTGCATAGACAATGGTTCCACTCAGTCCAGACCCGTTAAACCGAGCAACTTGGTTGATCATCCATTCATTCTCATTCATTCCCTCTATTCTCCAAGTCCTGCATTTGTATGTCACCTGTTGAAAGTGACATCTGTGTCTGGCTGCATTCCAGATTCTGCTCAGGTGAGGTCTACCGCTGGTGCAGTGGGAGCTAATGAGGAGAGAGCTGGGAGCCCAGCAGAGATGTTTGTGTCAGGGACCAGAACATTGAATGATGGCTAATGTTGTTCCTTTATTTAAACAAAGGTATTGGGGAGAAGCTGGTCAACTCCACGCCAGAGTCCCTTCTGTCATTTGTAGGGAAATTACTGGAGAAAATTCTTGTACGCCTCAATAAAGGTGGTGCAGAGGGTAGAGTTGCTGCCTCACAGCGACTGAGACCCGGGTTCAATCCTGACTACGGGCGCTGTCTGTACGGAGTTTGTACGTTCCCCCCGTGACCTGCGTGGGTTTTCTCCGGGTGCTCCAATTACATCCCACACTCCAAAGACGTACAGGTTGCTAGGTTGAAGATAGACACAAAATGCTGGCGTAACTCAGCGGGTCAGGCAGCATATCTGGAGAGAAGGAATGGGCGACATTTCGGGTTGAGACCCTTCTTCAGGTTTGCGGGTTAATTGGCTTGGTATATATATATGTAAAAATTGTCCCTATTGTAGGATAGTGTTAACGTGCGTGATCGCTGGTCAGCACGGACTCGGTGGACTGAAGGGCCTATTTTCGCTCTGTATCTCTAAACTAAACTAAAGGTCACCATCAGCCTCCTAATCTCCAAAGATAAAGGTCCCAGCATATCCAACCTCTCCCTACAACTCAAGCCCGCAAGCCCAGGAAACATCCTTCAACTAATCAGTCTTGAATTCTACACTTTGGATGAAATCTGTAGATAAATAAAAGAATGAGAAAGGACATACTCCTGACTGTTGCAAAGGCAGCCACATACTCTGTGGTTAACAAGGGATAGGGCATTTCACGGATAAACATCTTCAATAAGCCCGCTCCGTCATTTTGCTGAACTTTCTTCCAGTCAAAATTATTTTGGTAAAAATTTGATTCAAGCTCTTGTTGCAAGTTCTGTGGGCGAAGCAGAACGAGATCAATAGTTGTGCAAAACGACAGCTGAATGGTACTCATGGAAAAATGACAGAAGTTGGTAGTTTAAATAATAGTTGGTAATTTTAAATAATAGTTAGAAACTTATGTTTATTGTAGACCGTATTCCCCCTGTTCAACAACAGTACCTTTATTCTTGCAAGAGATCCTGAAATGCGAAGAATTCCTTCGGTTTCCAAACCGCTATCTTCCAAACAGCACAGCAACTGTGGGGAAAATGGAATTAGTTTGTCTTGTTAAAGACTGTATGCATGCATTACCCACTCATTGGAAATTCCTTCTGCCCAAGGAGTTAACCCAACCACATGTTAACATGCTGTTAGTTTACCAGATGTTTAATATTCAGGCAAATACTTCAAGCTTTTCTAAGTTAGAACTTCATGACATAATGTGTAGGAAGGAACTGCAGATGCTGGTTTACACTGAAGATAGACACAAAGTGCTGGAGTAACTCAGCGGAACAGGCAGCATCTCCGGAGAGAAGGGATGGGTGACTTTTTGGGTCGGTACCCTTCTTCAGACTCTGAGGAGCCTCGACCCGAAACGTCACTGAATTCGTTCTCTCCAGAGATGCTGCCTGTCCCGCTGAGTTACTCCAGCACTTGTTATTTACTTCATGGAATAATTTGGTTTAATTTAGTTTAGAGATACAGCATGGAAAGAGGCCCTTCGGCCCACTGAGTCTCCACTGATCAGCGATCCACACTATCCTAAAGGGACAATTACAATTATACCAAGCCAATTAACCTACAAACCTGTACATCTGAGGAGTGTGGGAGAAAACCAGAGAAAACCGGAGAAAACCCACGCAGGTCACGGGGAGAAAGTACAAACTCCATACAGACAGTACCCATGGTCAGGATCAAACCTGGGTCTCTGGTGCTGTGAGGCAGCAACTCTACCGCTACGCCACTCTGCCACCCTTTATCTTGGGACATCATAGAAACATAGAAACATATAAAATGGGTGCAGGAGTAGGCCATTAGGCCCTTCAAGCCAGCACTGCCATTCAATATGATCATGGCTGATCATCCAAAACCAGTACCCCGTTCCTGCTTTCGCCCCATATCCCTTGATTCCCTTAGCCCTAAGACCTAAATCTAACTCTCTCTTGCAAACATCCAGTGAATTGGCCTCCACTGCCTTCTGTGGCAGAGAATTCCACAGATTCACAGCTCTCTGGGTGAAAAGGTTTTTCCTCATCTCAGTCCTAAATGGCCGACCCCTTATTCTTAAACTGTGACCCCTGGTTCTGCACTCCCCTAACACAGGGAACATTTTTCCTGCATCTAGCCTGTCCAATCCTCTAAAAATTTTATGTGTTTCAAGTTTCAAGTCAATGCAGGATGTAACTGTTGATACACAAGGCCCTTCACGTTGAGGTTTTCCCAGCCACTTTGCACTTTAATATTCCATCAATAAGATAGAACGGTTATTTAGTTTTGAAACGCACGACCTGACAGTGGGACCCACCTGTTTGAGAAAGAGAGGAACTTTGGTACAGGGGGCAATCTTCTGATCATTCTCAATCAGCTGGGCGAGAGACACACCAAAGAGTTTATTTTCTGTCAGAAACAAAGGCTGCATTAGTGCTGCGGTCGGCCCGAGTTAGACCCTAATGACAACTCCGCCAGTCCCCAATATGATTTATGTTCCTCACCGCACCTACCCTGCAATTTCACCTTTGTGGTTTTCTGCCGCTTCACCTCCATGTCCAAAACATCGAAGAGGGCGGTGAGCTCGATCAGCGCCAGGGTACGAACCTTCTTCATGTCCAGCTCCGACAGATCCTCCATTCTGGTCGTTCCCAGTTTGTTCCTGTGTATTCTGTATTGCTGTTAAAAGCAGCATCACAGTGTACATTAGTAAGAGGCAGCGCAATGATAGAGAATTCACATCGGCTCCGTCCATAGTGTCACACAGCACCAAAACAGGCCCTTCCCACGCCGGCCAACATGCATCATCTACACTCATCCCACCTGCCCACGTTTGGCCCATGTACCTCTAAAGATAAACTGGCCACTGGTGACAGGACTGCTGGGATGCGGAACAGTGCTCAGTGGGGCCACAAGGGATAGGAGCAGAACCAGGCCATTCAGCCCATCAAGTCTACTCCACCATTCAATCATGGCTGATCTATCTCTCTCCCTCCTAACCCCAATTCTCCTGCCTTCTCCTGCCTTCTCCCCATAACCTCTGACACCCGCACTAATCAAGAATCTATCTCTCTCTGCCTTGAAAATATCCACTGACTTGGCCTCCACAGCCTTCTGTGGCAATGAGTTCCACAAATTCACCACCCTCTGTCTAAAGAAATTCCACCTCATCTCCTTCCTAAAAAAACTTTATTTAATTCTGAGGCTTTGACCTCTAGTCCGAGACTCTCCCACTAGTGGAAACATCCTCTCCACATCCACTCTATCCAGGCCTTTCACTGTTCGGTATGTTTCAATGAGGTCCCCTCTAAACTCAAGCTGGTGCACAAACCACTTTCTATCTGAGGAAGGGTCCCAACCCGAAACGTCACCTATCCATGTTCTCCGCAGATGCTGCCTGACCCGCTGAGTTACTCCAGCACTCTGTGAAACGTCACCTATCCACGTTCTCCAGAGATGCTGCCTGACCCGCTGAGTTACTCCAGCACTCTGTGAAACGTCACCCATCCATGTTCTCCACAGATGCTGCCTGACCCGCTGAGTTACTCCAGCACTTAGTGTCTGCCTCAGGTATTTCTCCTTGGCCTTTACCTCATCCTTTGGAAAGAATGCTTTTCAACAAGATTCTTCCTTACAGATGGATGAGAAAATAATGACAGCATGGCGATGTCCAAATGTATTAGATTCAAGAACAGCATCTTCCCAGCAAATATCAGGCTCTTGAACACTGCACAACACTAACCTCAGCAACTGTGATCTTCTATGGACTAGATAGATATAAAAAGCTGAAGTAACTCAGCAAGTCTATGGACTGTTGCATTAAAGACCGACCTTGGCACTATTATGTTTACCTCGTATTATGGCTATCAATCTATTGTATTATTGATCACTCTTTTGTGGAAGGTGCGACCTGTACAAAAAGGATGGGTTGCACTTGAACCTGAGGGGGACCAATATCCTGGCGGGGAGATCTGCAAAGGCTACTGGGGAGACTTTAAACTAGAATGGTTGGGGGGAGGGACTCAAATAGAGAAAGCTATTAGACAGTGTGTGAGGCAGGAGGCAGAGAAGGAAAGCACTCAGACCCAACATGTAGGGGGGAAAGAAGAAAACAATAATAAACAGAGAATAAGAGGTGGTGGGGTTCTTAAATGGGTGAGCAGAGAAACAGAGGGGTGTAAAATGCGGGCGGAAGCAATAGGTAGCAAGGTGAAAAGTAAAAGTGGCAGGCAGACAAATCCAAGGCAAAAATCAAAAAGGGCCACTTTTCAACATAATTGTATAAGGGGTAAGAGTGTTGTAAAAACAAGCCTGAAGGCTTTGTGTCTCAATGCAAGGAGCATTCGTAATAAGGTGGATGAGTTGAACGTGCAGATAGCAATTAATGATTATGATATAGTCGGGATCACGGAGACATGGCTCCAGGGTGACCAAGGCTGGGAGCTGAACATCCAGGGATATTCAATATTCAGGAGGGATAGAGAGAAAGGAAAAGGAGGTGGGGTAGCGTTGCTGGTTAGAGAGGAGATTAACGCAGTGGAAAGGAAGGACATTAGCTTGGAGGATGTGGAATCGGTATGGGTAGAGCAGCGAAACACTAAGGGGCAGAAAACGCTGGTGGGTGTTGTGTACAGGCCACCTAGCAGTAGTAGTGAAGTTGGGGATGGCATCAAACAGGAAATTAGAAATGCGTGCAACAAAGGCAAAACAGTTATAATGGGTGACTTCAATCTACATATAGATTGGGTGAATCAAATTGGCAGGGGTGCTGAGGAAGAGGATTTCTTGGAATGTATGAGGGATAGTTATCTAAACCAACATGTAGAGGAACCAACGAGAGAGCAGGCTATTAGTTCTAAAAGGGTTGACGGTGGATATGCAATGGAAGGCATTTAAAGACTGCATGGATGAACTACAAAAATTGTTCATCCCAGTTTGGCAAAAGAATAAATCAGGGAAGGTAGTGCATCCGTGGATAACAAGGGAAATCAGGGATAGTATCAAAGCAAAAGATGTTGCGTACAAATTAGCCAGAAAAAGCAGCATACCAGAGGACTGGGAGAAATTCAGCCAGCAGAGGAGGACAAAGGGCTTAATTAGGAAAGGGAAAATAGATTATGAAAGAAAACTGGCAGGGAACATAAAAACTGACTGCAAAAGTTTTTATAGATATGTGAAGAGAAAGAGATTAGTTGAAACAAATGTAGGTCCCTTGCAATCAGAAACAGGTGAATTGATCATGGGGAACAAGGATATGGCAGACCAATTAAATAACTACTTTGGTTCCGTCTTCACTAAGGAAGACATAAATAATCTGCCGGAAATAGCAGGGGACCGCGGGTCAAAGGAGGAACTGAGTGAAATCCAGGTTAGTCGGGAAGTGGTGTTGGGTAAATTGAATGGATTAAAGACCGATAAATCACCAGGGCCAGATAGGCTGCATCCCAGAGTACTTAAGGAAGTAGCTCTAGAAATAGTGGATGCATTAGTGATAATTTTTCAAAACTCTTTAGATTCTGGAGTAGTTCCTGAGGATTGGAGGGAAGCAAACGTAACCCCACTTTTTAAGAAGGGAGGGAGAGAGAAAACGGGGAATTACAGACCAGTAAGTCTAACATCGGTAGCGGGGAAACTGCTAGAGTCAGTTATTAAAGATGGGATAGCAGCACATTTGGAAAGTGGTGAAATCATTGGACAAAGTCAGCATGGATTTACGAAAGGTAAATCATGTCTGACGAATCTTATAGAATTTTTCGAGGATGTAACTAGTAGAGTGGATAGGGGAGAACCAGTGGATGTGTTGTATCTGGACTTTCAGAAGGCTTTCGACAAGGTCCCACATAAGAGATTAGTATACAAACTTAAAGCACACGGTATTGGGGGTTCAGTATTGATGTGGATAGAGAACTGGCTGGCAAACAGGAAGCCAAGAGTAGGAGTAAACGGGTCCTTTTCACAATGGCAGGCAGTGACTAGTGGGGTACCGCAAGCTCAGTGCTGGGACCCCAGCTATTTACAATTTATATTAATGAACTGGATGAGGGAATTGAAAGCAACATCTCCAAGTTTGCGGATGACACTAAGCTGGGGGCAGTGTTAGCTGTGAAACGGATGCTAGGAGACTGCAAGGTGACTTGGATAGGCTGGGTGAGTGGGCAAATGTTTGGCAGATGCAGTATAATGTGGATAAATGTGAGGTTATCCACTTTGGTGGCAAAAACAGGAAAGCAGACTATTATCTAAATGGTGGCCGATTAGGAAAAGGGGAGATGCAGCGAGACCTGGGTGTCATGGTACACCAATCATTGAAAGTAGGCATGCAGGTGCAGCAGGCAGTGAAGAAAGCGAATGGTATGTTAGCTTTCATAGCAAAAGGATTTGAGTATAGGAGCAGGGTGGTTCTACTGCAGTTGTACAGGGTCTTGGTGAGACCACACCTGGAGTATTGCGTACAGTTTTGGTCTCCAAATCTGAGGAAGGAAATTATAGCCATAGACGGAGTGCAGAGAAGGTTCACCAGACTGATTCCTGGGATGTCAGGACTTTCATATGAAGAAAGACTGGATAGACTTGGCTTATACTCGCTAGAATTTAGGAGATTGAGAGGGGATCTTATAGAAATGTACAAAATTCTTATGGGGTTGGACAGGCTAGATGCAGGAAGATTGTTCCCGATGTTGGGGAAGTCCAGGACAAGGGTCACAGCTTAAGGATAAGGGGGAAGTCTTTTAGGACTGAGATGGGAAAAACATTTTTTACTCGGAGAGTGGTGAATCTCTGGAACTCTCTGCCACAGAGGGTAGTTGAGGCCAGTTCATTGGCTATATTTAAGAGGGAGTTAGATGTGGCCCTTGTGGCTAAAGGGATCAGGGGGTACGGAGAGAAGGCAGGTACGGGATACTGAGTTGGATGATCAGCCATGATCATATTGAATGACGGTGCAGGCTCGAAGGGCCGAATGGCCTACTCCTGCACCTATTTTCTATGTATCTATGTATCTATGTATTAATCCCTGTGTTTTTGCCTCAGAGCTGCAGCAAGTAAGAATGTAATTGTTCGGTTGCTGGTAACTATGACAATTAAACACTCTTGATGTACACATATTGTTGGATAGAATAACGAGGCGATGATAATGACAATCATATCTGAATGGCATCCCACCAGGAATAGATGTCCATAACTCCGTGTTCACGAGTGTGAACATTTATTCCTGGTGAGATGTGATTCAGAAATCTTCTTCTTCTTCTTTGACACCTTCACGTGGTCCACCCTGTTTCGACGAATGCAATCAACCAGGCGTGCATAATCAAATAAGATCAAATAGAACGAGTTGTCCTACAACTTTAGGCCGTGCACGCCATACGCAAGAAGAAGAAGAAGAAATAGGAAACAATTTTCTCACATTGATCCCTTCTTTAGGCATAAAACAATGTTGAGCTTCTCAGTACGGATGTGATAACATCTAACGTATGGGAAGGAACTACAGATGCTGGTTTAAACCCAAGATAGACACCAAAAGCTGGAGTAACTCAACGGGACAGGCAGCATCTCTGGAGAAGGAATGGTGATGTTTCGGGTCGAGACCCTTCTTGACTAGTTAGGGAAAAGAGAGACATCGGCGATGATGTCGAGAGACAAAGAACAATGAATGAAAGATATGCACAAAAGTAACGATGATAAAGGAAAACAGGCCATTGTTCGCTGTTTGTTGGGTGAAAACGAGAAGGTCTACGTTTAGCCTGATTTCTGAACAGGGGAATGGAAAATTACCACGAATACTTACGGGCAAATCCCCGTCGTTGTTTTGCTTTCGTGACATTTTCTTTCGCCAGAGATCGTCTCGGAAAATTTGTGCTTGTTCAGAATAAGAAACTTGAAATAGCACGATTTTTTCTTTGGAAAGATTGCATTGTGTTGGAGATGGAATCTCGTGTTCATCAGAGCAAGCTGCAGAAAGAAAGAAGCATTCATTCCATGATAAAATGTAAAATGCACAACATTCATCCCTCAACTCAGCGGTTTATTCGTGGACATAAATGAGCCGACTCACACGATTAATAAACAAATGTGTCGTGTACCCCCGGACTGTCTTTGATCGGACTTTATTGGCTTTACCTTGCACTAAACGTCAATCCCTTTATCCTGTATCTGTACACTGTGGACGGCTCGATTGTAACCATGTATTGTCTTTCAGCTGGCTGGATAGCACGCAACAAAAGCGTTTCACTGTACCTCGGTGCACGTGAAAATAAACTAAACTCAAAATCACGTCGCAAAGATAACGACCCCGGGACATTTAACCGTTTAGAGCTGCTTCTACAATATTTATTGGGAGTTGTTTGTATCAAAATTAATGTATTCAAGTATGATACAAAATAATACTTACAAAACCAAACCATGGTGACACACCGATCACCATAGTACAAAATCACCAAATTATCTAAGACACTAAATTTTCAAATGACGAGAATACAATCCCTTTTGAGGATACATACCAACCCCCGCAGAGCCCAGTGGTACCGGAAATCCCGCAGGGTGCCCTTTTTCTAGTACCCCCCGGGCTCGGATGTAACGCCCGGCCTGAACACCGTCACGGATAAAGCACCGCTTCCCGACTGAACGAAAGCCAGACGTACCTTCCCCTTTCTCTTCCGCTGGGAGACGATGCTGCTTCTGTTGCAACGAGTCAATAATGGAGCCATGCTGGTCGTGTTGTCCTGTGTCCCGGTTCTGAAATATACAATCCCAGAAAGAATGTGTGGGAAGGAACTGCACTGATGACAGACACAGAGTGCTGGAGTAACTCAGCGGGTCAGGCAGCATCTGTGGAGAACATGGATAGGTGACGTTTCACAGAATGCTGGAGTAACTCAGCGGGTCAGGCAGCATCTGTGGAGAACATGGATAGGTGACGTTTCACAGAGTGCTGGAGTAACTCAGTGGGTCAGGCAGCATCTGTGGAGAACTGGGGAATCCGATTCCAGAAAGACACCGTGATTGTGAAATAAAGAAGAATTGCAAAATCATTTTGTGTTTTAGTCCTGGACAGTTCCGTCATTAAAGCATGGACAGAATCTGTGGCTCGGGAGATAAAGGGAAACATTCTCAGGGAGATCTCAATGAGCACATCGGGAGCTCCAGGTCCCTGGTGGGAGACGGCTTTTCGCAGCTCCCGCAACGGCAACTTCTCCCGCTGGAATCGCGAGGTTTGGAGGACACGGAGCGAGGCCTAACATCGCCTGGCGCGGGTTGGCGGCCACGGGACTTACCATCGTCTGCCGGGGGCTCTAACATCGGAGCCCCAGTTCGCCTAGACGCTGCAGTTGGACTGCGGGTTGGACTGCTTGAACCGCGGGGTTTGAAGGACACGGAGCCGGGGCCTGGCATCGCCCGGCATGGCTAAATGGCCACAGGACTTACCATCGTCCGCCGGGGGCTTTAACGCCGGAGCCCCAGTTCACCTAGACGCTGCAGTTGGACTGCTGGACCGCGGGTGAAGAATAAAGGGAAGAGATAAGACTTTGCCTTCCATCACAGTGAGGAGGTGTTGGAGACTCACTGTGATGGATGTTTATGTAAACTGTGTTAAGTGTGGGTCTTGGTTTTTATGTAATGTAAAAAAACTGTAGTAATGATATTTCGTTGAAGCCTAGGTTTGAATGACAATAAATAGCATTCTATTCTATGATCCATTGGCCCAGACAGGTGAATGGGGTTGAGAGTGAAAGGTAGATCAGCCATGATTGAATGGCGGGGTCAACGATGGGCCGAATGGCCTTATTCTGCTCCTAGAACTTGTGAACTTATGAAGATTGTTTCCACTTACGGAAAACTTTGGCCCAGCAAAGATGTCCCTGACGTCGCGTACCGGCTGCTTGTTCTTGACCCGCAAGGACAAGGTGTAGTTGTCCACTCGCCGCTGCACTGCGGCCGATTGTGTGCGGGTCAGGGTGGAGAGCAGGACCAGGCTGGCGTCATCGTGGCTGTTGTCGTTGATAAGAGTGGACAAGCCTGTGTCTTGAAGCCAATCTGCCTCCAGATCTCCATCTGCACGGGAGCAACAAGAACAAGAGACATTCAGCTGTGAAACAGATCACAATTTACCGCACTGTCCACGTTCCCCCCACACCCAGCTACAGGCGGACAGCTTCTTCCCGCTGTCATCAGGCAACTGAATCACCCTACCACAACCAGAGAGCAGCGCTGAACTACTATCCACCTCATTGGAGACGCTCGGACTATCTTTGTTTGGAATTTACAGGACTTTACGTTGCACTAAACATTATTCCCTTTATCCTGTATCTGTACACTGTGGACGGCTCGATTGTAATCATGTATTGTCTTTCCACTGACTGGTTAGCACACAACAAAAGCTTTTCACTGTACCTCGGTCCACGTGACAATAAACTAAACTGATGCTACCGGGGCCTGTCAGTAGGATGCAGGGGTCAAGGAAAGAGCGTTCATGTCGCGGCCCTGGTTCCACCAATCTTTCCACCACCACGCACAAGAAGCAGAAGAAGCGACAAGACAGACAGATACCATTGTGCAGATGCCGAGATGTGTGTCAGCTCTGGCTGAACAACTTCTAATCTTGTTTGTGGACTCGATAAGAAGAAGTAGGATGTAAAGGGTGCAGTAGAGATTCACCAGGATTGCGGGCTTAACTATAGAAAGCATGTCTGCAAGACACGACAAGAGGCATAGCCCACTAACATGCTCATTACGCAGTGTGCAGGAGGAAGCTGGAGCAAGTGAGTGAAGCCTCAAGGTCAAAGGAAGGTCACAGAAGCTTCACACACACACACACACACACAGCACAGGTTCACATTGTTCCTGGTCTCTGGTTAGGATTGCCAACTTTCTCACTCCCAAATATTGGACAAAAGGTCAAAATAAGGGATAAATTCCCCACGCCAATTTGTTGACCGACTGGGCTGTGGCTGGGTGAACGATGAGTTGGCCCCGGGTGCTGGACTGCACACAAAGCCCAGCCGGCGGGCCAGCTGAGGAGTTTTGGCCCGGGCCAAAGTCCGGCACCCCTTCCAACTCATGAACCGATGATCGTCCAGGAGAAGGAGGGGTGGTGGTGTTGGCGCTAAGCGAAGATCCGAAGGTCGGACAGATGGCCGGGCAGCCGACCGACTGACGGGGCCATGGGCGAGGCGCTGCTGCTGCTGCTGCTGCACTCCATGGGCTGCACTACATCGGGACGGGTGAGGCGGGGTCGGATGCGGCGCTCCGACCCGACAGTCCCCTCGACCCGAGTAGTAGCAGTCAAATACGGGACGAGGGCGGTCCCGTATAGGACAAACCAACTTATCCCAATATACGGGATGTCCCGGCTAATACGGGACAGTTGGCAACACTATCTCTGCTGCTACATGGAGGTTCATACAGACAGCAGTGGTTCACATTGTACCGGGTCTCTGGTGCTACATGGAAGAGCAAAGAGGTCCTTCTGCAGTTGTACAGGGCCCTAGTGAGACCACACCTGGAGTATTGTGTGCAGTTTTGGTCCCCTAATTTGAGGAAGGACATTCTTGCTATTGAGGGAGTGCAGCGTAGGTTTACAAGGTTAATTCCCAGGATGGCGGGACTGTCATATGCTGAGAGAATGGAGCGGCTGGGCTTGTATACTCTGGAGTTTAGGATGAGAGGGGATCTTATTGAAACATAAAACATTATTAATGGTTTGGACACGTTAGATTATTAATGGTTTGTTCCTGATGTTGGGGGAGTCCAGAACCAGGGGCCACAGTTTAAGAATAAGGGGTAAGCCATTTAGAACGGAGATGAGGAAGCACTTTTTCTCACAGAGAGTTGTAAGTCTGTGGAATTCTCTGCCTCAGAGGGCGGTGGAGGCCGGTTCTCTTGATACTTTCAAGAGAGAGCTAGATAGTCAGGGGATATGGGGAGAAGGCAGGAACAGGGTACTGATTGGGGATGATCAGCCATGATCACATTGAATGGCGGTGCTGGCTCGAAGGGCCGAATGGCCTACTCCTGAACCTATTGTCTATTGTCAGATGTTCACATTGTACCTTGTCTATGGTGCCACATACAGGCAGCAGCTTCACGCACAGTGCCACTCTACTGCCACCTTCTGTGCCAACTCACAAAGACAGTTCAGGCCCAGAGGCATCGTCACCGCACTCGGTCTCAGTGGAGTTGCTGCCAGTTAATTTGGGTCAATGGGGAAAATGAGATTGTATTGATTCTGGGTCAGTTGCAAAGTACTTGTGGGCTTGGATTAACCCTTGGATATATTTAAGGCAGAGATAGATAGATTCTTGATTAGTACGGGTGTCAGGAGTTATGGGGTGAAGGCAGGAGAATGGGGTTAGGAAAGAGATAGATCAGCCATGATTGAATGGCGGAGTAGACTTGATGGGCCGAATGGCCTAATTCTGACTTCATAAATATGACCTTATGATCTATGACCCCGTGATCAGGGAGCAAGGGTTAGTGAGGACCCCGTCATACACCGACCAGCCCGTCCCACATCTTTGAAGGCCAGACTTACACCCACCCGCGAAGTCGGGATTTTTAAACATTTTATTGTACATCATTTATAATATAGTTTAATTTTATCACAACACATTGAAACAGTGATGGGTGATGTTATTAGGAGGTCCACAAAGAGTGCTGGAGTAACTCAGCGGGTCAGGCAGCATCTGTGGAGAACATGGATAGGTGACGTTTCACAGAGTGCTGGAGTAACTCAGCGGTTCAGGCAGCATCTGTGGAGAACATGGATAGGTGACGTTTCACAGAGTGCTGGAGTAACTCAGCGGGTCAGGCAGCATCTGCGGGGAACAGATACGTGACGTTTCGGGTCAGGACCCATCTTCAGACTCTTTACCACAGATCTACTCTGTTGTTCCAACATACCATCGGGGGATTTGACGTCGCTGCCCTCGTCAGCCTCACTCCCACGGCTCTCCGTGATGTGCTTCACCTCCGACCAGAAGTCTTCCAGTGACTGGTTGTCCACGGAATCCTGGCAGCTGGAAGAGTCGGAAAACGGCTGCTCCTGGAACCTCTGGCCCTGAATCCCACTCATAATGGATGGGCTCAGGTCTCTCCTGTAACACAGAGAAATGTAAAAGAAGTGACTCAGACACAAACATTGAATAGAATGGACACCTTATTGCCTCATGTGACAACCACAGTGAAATTCTTTGCTTCCATACCCAAGGTATGCAAATAATCACCACATAAAGGGTGCTTCGAGGAACTTCAAGGAACACAATTATCACCTGCCTTTCAATAAATATCTGTAAACTAGCAATCTCAAAGCATCGCAATGTTTGTGAAACAAATACAACACATGAAACTGAATGTCAGCATGCACTGCACAAGGTGTCAACACAGGGTGGATTTTTGAACAGACGACAGCCAGATACAAAATGCTGGAGTACGTGAGTTAGTGTTTCCGTGTGTGGAACTGCCGTCCCCCAGAGGTTGATGATAAAGAGCAGGATGCAAGAAATACAATAGTTGAGGTACCAGGAATCTGAAACTAAAACAAAGGTTGCAAACCCGGCAGCAGCCTGGGGACAGAGATGCAGGGAGATGATTTAGTCGCAGGCAAATGCAAATCGTTTCCAACTCACAGAGCAACGACCGATCTCCCTGCTATCTCAACAACAATGCCCCAGATGTATTCAGGCGTCAGACGACTTTACGGGCAGCATGGTGAGGCGCAGCGGTTGAGTTGCTGCCTTACAGCGCTTGCAGCTCCGGAGATCCGGGTTCGATCCCGACTACGGGTGCTGTCTGTACAGAGTTTGTACGTTCTCCCCGTGACCGCGTAGGTTTTCTCCGGGTGCTCCGGTTTCCTCCCACACTACAAAGACCAGCGGGTTTGTAGGTTAATTGGCTTGGTATAAATGTAATTGTCCCTAGTGTGTGTAGGTGTGTGTAGGATAGTGTTAATGCGCGGGGTTCGCTGGTCAGCACGGACTCATTGGGCCGAAGGGCCTGTTTCCGCGCTGTATCTCCAAAACTGAAAACAAAACTAAAATCTTTTCACCATATAGCGCCACGAAGTTCTTTTCAACAATATTCCTGAAGCTGATGTTACTTCATGTAAATGGCTGTGTGGGACAGTGTCTGGTAACCCCCTGCCCCCTCCCCCCCATTCCTCCCCCCCCGCCACTCCCCTACCCCCTCCCCCTCCCCCCCCCAAGCTGTTTTCATATCATAAATTATCAAACAGATACTTGTAAACAGATAGTTTCTCCATACATTTCTCACTTCCCCTTTACAGCTGGGATCATAAACAGTTCCAGGCACCAACATAACCCATTTCTTTCTTGTTGTAGGCATTGGCCTGATCTGCCTTGACATTTGTTCTTTCCAGACATTTGGTCTAAAATCCCCGTGGGTCCGTAACAAACAGCAAGCAAAACATCACGGCAAAGCAAACTGGAACGCATAAGGAAGTGAAGGTAAGGTTCATTCAGGTAATAGTGAGGAACTGCAAATGCTGGTTTAGACCAAAGATAGACACAGAGTGCTGGAGTAACTCAGCGGGTCAGGCAGCATCTCTGGAGGGAAGGAATGGGTGACGTTTCAAGTCACCTATCCATGTTCTCCACAGATGCTGCCTGACCCTCTGAGTTACTCCAGCACTCTGTGAAACGTCACCTATCCATGTTCTCCACAGATGCTGCCTGACCCGCTGAGTTACTCCAGCACTCTGTGAAACGTCACCTATCCATGTTCCGGCAGCATCTATGGAGCGAAGGAAATAGGCAACGTTTCGGCCCGAAACCCTTCCGGGTTTCGGCCCGAAACGTTGCCTATTTCCTTCAGGGTTTCGGCCCGAAAGGTTGCCCATTTCCTTCGCTCCACAGATGCTGCCTGACCCGCTGAGTTACTCCAGCACTCTGTGAAACGTCACCTATCCATGTTCTCCACAGATGCTGCCTGACCCGCTGAGTTACTCCAGCACTCTGTGAAACGTCACCTATCCATGTTCTCCACAGATGCTGCCTGACATGTTTACATGTAACAATCAGCCAGAGTCCAGAGAGGAACTTAGAGCTGAGAGGGTAGACACAAAATGCTGGAGTAACTCAGTGGGACAGGCAGCATCTGTGGAGAGAAGGAATGGGTGACGTTTCGGGTCGAAACCCTTCTTCAGACTGGTTAAGGATGAGGGAAACGAGAGATACAGACGATGATGTAGACAGATAAAGAACAATGAATGAAAGATATGTAAAAAAGTAACGATGTTAAAGGAAGCAGGCAATTAGAGGTGAGGGGATCCAGTGGGAACGAATGGGCCAAAGCTCTCCCTCTGTTGTTTCAATGTTGATTATTCAGTTTAGTTTAGTTTAGAGATACAGCACAGAAACAGGCCCTTCGGCCCACCGAGTCCACGCCGACCAGCGATCACCCCGTACACTAGCACTAACACACTAGGGACAATTTACAATCTACAAACCTGTACGTCTTTGGAGTGTGGGAGGAAACCAGAGCACCCGGAGAAAACCCACATGGTGACGTGGATAACGTACAAACTCCGTACAGACGGCACCCGTAGTCAGGATTGAACCCGGGTCTCTGGTGCTGTAAGGCAGCAACTCTACCGCTGCGCCACCGTGCCGTCCTCTCTGTGAAGGCAGCATTTATGCTCTGGAAACCCGGTGGGCTGGGCTGGGATGGGATGGGCTGGGGAGGGCTGGGTTGGGATGGGGACGGCAGGGCTGGGGAGGGCTGGGCTGGGATGGGGAGGGCAGGGCTGGGGAGGGCTGGGCTGGGCAGGGCTGGGGAGGGCTGGGCTGGGCTGGGCAGGGGAGGGCAGGGCTGGGCTGGGCTAGGATGGGCAGGGCAGAGCTGGGGAGGGCAGGGCTGGGCAGGGCTGGGCTGGGCAGGGCTGGGCTGGGTCCACACTCAACACTAAGCACCAAATCCAGAACTCTACACTGCAGAAAAAGGCAATGACTTAAGCAGAGGGGTGAAGGAAAGAGCGTTCACGTCACGGCCCTGTTCCCACCAATCTTTCCACCACCACGCACAAGAAGCGCAAAACGCCATTGTATGCAGATGCCGAGAAGTGAACAATTTCTAATCTTATGATGTGGACTCAATAAGAAGAAGACTTAACCAGACAGCAAAGCACAAAATGCTGGAGTAACTCAGCGGGTCAGGCAGCATCTGTGGAGAACATGGATAGGTGACGTTTCACAGAGTGCTGGAGTAACTCAGCGGGTCAGGCAGCATCTGTGGAGCGAAGGAAATGGGCAACCTTTCGGGCCGAAACCCTGAAGGAAATAGGCAACGTTTCGGGCCAAAACCCGGAAGGGTTTCGGGCCGAAACGTTGCCTATTTCCTTCGCTCCATAGATGCTGCCGGGACATGGATAGGTGACGTTTCCCAGAGTGCTGGAGTAACTCAGCGGGTCAGGCAGCATCTGTGGAGAACATGGATAGGTGACGTTTCACAGAGTGCTGGAGTAACTCAGCAGGTCAGGCAGCATCTGTGGAGGGAATGAATAGGTGACATTTGGGGTCGGGACTCTTCTTCAGACTGAGGGAGTAGGCGGGAGAAAGCTGTAAAAGAGAGGTGGGGGTGGGGCAAAACATGCCAAGTGATAGGTGGATACGGTGAAGGGGGGGTGATAGGCAGCTGGGTGGAGTAAGTGACAAAGGCTGGAGGGGAAAGGGGACAAATAAGTGTGAGATCAGGAGTGGACGAGTGAAATGTAAAGCCGGAGAGAAGGATATGGGGTGGAAGGGGACGGGGGGGAGAGGAAAGTTGGGGGTGGGGGGTAGGGGGGATAAAAGAACTATGGAACTAGCAGATGGGAGAAGGATGGAGGGGAGGAATAACTCAGCTAGAATGAACAAGTTGAAGTGTCATCGACAATGACAACACCAATCTGATGTATCGCCGTATATTTTGGGATTATGCATGAGAAACATGTTTTGCCGTTTGCCAAGTAGTCCATGGGATCTTGCTTGAAGCTGCCTCATTTTCATGCAAGATAACAGAACAATAGTGAATTGGTTTCGATGCATTTCGCAGCGGGTTAAAACATCGACACAAATGCCAGCGGCCACAAAACAGGAAGCAGGAGATATTTATGCTCCATTCAAAATAAAGCTTTGCATAGTCCAAGTCCAGATCTGTAATCTCTCGCGCTGTACACCTCTGCACGCTGTTCAGCTGCAGGATATGCAGAAAGTCAGTCACCGATGCATGTAGCACAGAAACAGGCCCTTCAGCCCAACACGTCCATGCTGGCCAAGTTACCAACCTGACCAAGTCCCACCTGCCCGCGTACAGACCCCGTTCACAGCCTCAGAATTAAAAGACGTTCCTTTAGGAAGGAGATGAGGAGGAATTTCTTTAGTCAGAGGGTGGTGAATCTGTGGAACTCAGTGCCGCAGAAGGCTGTTTTATAAATTAATTGGCCATCTGTAAATTGGCCCGAGTGTGTAGGGCAAGGATGACATAGAACTAGTGTGAACAGGGGTGATCGCTGGTCGGCCTGGACTTGGTGGGTTTTGGGCCTGTTCCCGTGCTGTATCTCTAAACTAAACTAAAGGTGGCCTGAATATTCCAGGTGCGATCTCACCAACATTGTGTACAGTTAGAAACATAGAAACATAGAAAGTAGGTGCGAGAGTAGACCACCAGGCCCATCGAGCCCGCACCGCCATTCGCTCATGGCTGAACACTAAACAGACACCCTTACCCACAAACAGTAGACACAAGACACAGAACACAAGACACTACCCTCCCCTTTATATCGCTATCACCCCTCTCCACCCCAAGAACCGCGTGATCTCCTGGGGGAGGCAAAAAACCGGATAAAAACCCAGGTCCAATTCGGGAAAAAAATCCGGGAAATTCCTCTCCGACCCCAATCCAGGCGATCGACACTTGTCCAGGAGATCACTCAGGTCTTACTATACTAACCATACCTAGGTCCATATCCCTGCCCTCTCCCCGTAGCCCCTTATCCCCTTGGCAGCTGTAACGTGTTCTCCCAACTCCTGTGGTCAATGCCCAGACCAATGAAGGCAAACTTGCCAAATGCCATCTTCATTGTCCCGTCTACCTGTATCACAGTTCTCAGGGAACTAGGGACCAATACACCCATTCCTTCTCTCCAGAGATGCTGCCTGTCCCGCTGAGTTACTCCAGCTTTCTGTGTCTATCTTCCACTCACTCTCTCTCTCTCTACAGTAAATACAACTCAGCCCACAACTCGCTCATGTTAATCACAGCGACTTTTCATTATCCTTGCTTGTCCCGAAACAAAACAAATCTCCTTGCTTGTCCCTTTACATTGTTGACCCTACTGACAACACCCGCGACATTACACACTGGAACTAACTCAGCAAGTCTCCATTCATGCCACACACCTGGTGATGTGGACGCGCACTTCTTCTGAACTGTTGGAAGTGATTCCAGATATTATTTTAAATCATTTTAAATTTTTGTAAGATGTTACACGGCAATATAATACATTTTCCAAGTAAGTTTCATCTTTCCTGCAAGTTTCAAGAGAGCTGCGGAACAGGGGCACAGTGGGTTCAATGGAACACAGGAACCAGGGCCCATTTGCGTAAGTTGTGTTAGGCCCCTTGCGTTAAAGGGAGCAGGGGTCAGAGTGTCCAGGGGTCAGTGGTCAGGTCTGTGCAGTGGTCGGAGGCATCCAGGAGGTCAGGGGTTATGTTTTGTAGGAGGTTAGGGGTAGGGGTCTCTTGGGGGGGGGTCGAAGGTCCCAGCGGCGTGAAGCCAGATGTGGCATCATCAACTGTTCCAAACATCTGCATCACAGATTGTTAGAGTTTTACCGTGGGAAGAAGTGACGGACCTGCTGTGGAGAATTTTGTAAAACTTATATTCTAAAATTCAACTATGGATTAAACCATCTGGTAATAGTGGCAGAAACTAGGTGTCAGGGTGAGAAAATTTCCGTATAACGTCCAGGAACGAGGGAGGTTACAAGCAGCAGTGGGCACTGGCCGGTCCATCACGGTACTGACCTCCCCACCATCGAAGGTCCATCACGGTACTGACCTCCACACCATCGCAGGGATCTACAGGAGTCACTGCCTCATAAAGGCAGCCAGCATCATCAGAGACCCACACTACCCTGGCCACGCTCTCATCTCACTGCTACCATCGGGAAGAAGGTACAGGAGTCTGAAAACCGTGACAACCAAGTTCAAGAACAGCTTTTTCCCAACGACCATCAGGCTTTTAAACACCAACTAATAAACTATGACCTGGCTTGGTTGCTTTAGAGACTTCTGGCATTTTGCAATAATATTGGTGTTTTTAATTTATTGAATGTTTTTGTTGATCATGTTATTGATGAGGCTTGTGCTTCGGTCTTTTACGCTGCTGCAAGTAAGATTTTTTTTTTTTGTGATATAAATTTTTATTAGAAGCAAACATATTACAATGTAGAGTAACATATTATAATAGAAGAAATAACTTTTCATATACATCAATCATTGATACATTATTAAATTTGTCAATTGTCAGTTAATTCTGCTTCTAGTGTTTTTTTTTTATATAGATAGAAAAAGAAAAATAGAGAGAAAGAAGAGAGAAGAGAGAGAAAGAAGAATTTCAATATCAAAAAAGAAAAAGAGGTGGAATGAATAACTTATAATACGTCATAGGAGATAAGTTCGTAGGTTATGAAATATAATTACATCTAATCCTGAGTTCAAGCTTCAGTCGGGCTTTCGCGCTGGGCCACTCTATCCCTTCAAATAGGCAATGAATGGAGCCCATATTTTAACAAAAAGTTCTTGCTTGTCCATTAAGACGAGTCTAATTCTTTCTAGATGTAGGGTCTCCGACATTTCCACAATCCACATTTTAATTGTGGGGGTTGTAGGGCCTTTCCAGAATTTTAATATTAATTTTTTCCCAGTTATTATACTGTAGTCAAGGAAGTTTCTTTGGCTTGTTGTGAGTGTTAAACTTTGTTCTGATATCCCAAGTATTATTAATTTTGAGTCTGGAGCCAATTTGGTATTAACAACTTCAGAGATTATTTGAAAAATATCAGTCCAGTAATTTTTAATTTTTATACAATTTGCAAAGGTATGTGTTAAATTGGCCTCTAGGTGCAGGCATTTATCACATATAGGAGAGATATGTGGGAAAATTCTATTTAGTTTTATTTTGGAGTAATGTAATCTGTGTAAGACTTTAAATTGTATTAAAGCATGTCTGGCATTTAACGAACATTGATGTATATGTTGTAAACTTTCGTCCCAAATATCTTTCGTACTAGGATAACCCAACTCATTTTCCCATTTATGTCTATATAGTTCCATCGGTGGTACCTCGTTATTTAGGAGAATGTTATAAATATAAGCTATTAATTTTTCAGTGTTAGGATGCTTATTCAAACATTCATCAAGAATTTCTGGTTCCCTAGTCCTATAAACTTGTGTATTGGATTTAACATAATCTCTAATTTGTAAATATCTGAAAAAGTTATTTGAGTGCAGTCCATGATTCTGTTGTAACTCTTGAAATGACAGAAAGATGCCTTCCCTATAAAGATGTCCAATCCTTTTAATTCCATGATTTTTCCATTGTATAAAACCTCTATCCAATATGGATGGCTTGAATAGAGGATTATTTACAATGGGAAGACATAGTGGTATATTATTCAGTTTTAAAGCCTTTTTTAATTGTTTCCAAATTCGTATTCCACTATGTATTATAGGGTTTTCCTTATAGGTTTTTTTATGCAATTTTGTGGTAGCAAATATAATCGAACCAATTTCAAAAGGTAAACAGTCTTCCTTTTCCATCCTTAACCATTCTGGTTGTTGATTCATTTCTTCCAGACAGAAATTCATGTTTTTAATATGGACTGCCCAGAAATAAAATAAGAAATTTGGCAAGGCCAAACCTCCATTGCTCTTTGACTTACATAAATGTTTTTTACTTATTCTATGATTCTTATAATCCCAAATAAAGCTTGTAACAATGGAGTCGACTTTTTTGAAAACGTTTTTTGGAATATATATCAGCATTAATTGAAATAAATATAGTAGTTGCGGTAAGAAAATCATTTTTATAGCATTAATTCTACCAAGCATTGGAATAGGAAGTGTTTTCCAGTACTGAATATGTTTGTGTAATTTATTCAGTAAGGATGGGAAATTTTGTTTAAATAAAGAGGTATATGTCTTAGTTACATAGATTCCTAAATATTTAAGTTTATCTTTAACTATTTCAAAAGGGGATTGTTGTATTGTATTTAAGTTGAATTTTGTTATTGGAATAATTTCACTTTTATTCCAATTAATCCTATATCCTGAGAACTGACCAAATTGTGTTATTAGATTTAATAGATTTGGAATACTAGTTTCTAACTTTGTAATATATATTAATACATCATCTGCATATAAGGAAATTTTATTCCTTGTATCTCTAGTGTTGTATCCATGTATTCCTGGATGGGTTCTAACGCTTTCTGCTAATGGTTCAATTGCAAGAGCAAATAATAGTGGGGATAGTGAACATCCTTGTCTACAACCTCTGGAAAGATTAAATTTGGCTGATAACATTTGATTTGTTAATATTCTAGCTGTTGGATTAGAGTATAACAATTTAACCCATGTACAGTACTTCTCTCCCAATTGAAATTTTTTCATTACCGAAAATAAATATGTCCATTCTACCTGGTCAAATGCCTTTTCAGCATCTAACGAAATAATTGCTAGATCTGCATTTGGAATTCTATTTGTATATATAATATTGAATAGTCTTCTCAAATTATAAAATGAGTAACGTTTTGGAATAAAACCTGTTTGGTCCGGGTGTATTAATTTGTTAATCACTAAGCTCAATCTATGAGATAGGATTTTGGTTAATATTTTCTGATCAGTATTTAAGAGAGCTATTGCTCTATATGAACCTGGGTCTTCAGGGTCCTTATCCGGTTTCGGTATAAGTATGATTGTAGATTCATTTAGAGTTTCTGGAAGTTTCTGTTGAGTATAAGCTTGTTTGTAAAGTCTCTGTAGACGTGGAGAAATCAGATCGTAAATTTTTAAATAAAATTCAGAGCTTAGACCATCAGGACCTGCGGCCTTTCCATTTTTTAAAGATCTAATTGACTCCTCGATGTCTTTTACCGTAATTTCTACATCTAGTGATTCTCTCTCTTTCTGATCTAGACCTGTAAGATTACATTTCTGTAGAAATGTTTCCATTCCTACTGGTTGTTCTGTTGTTTTAGATGAATACAATTTTTGATAATATTGTAAAAATCTATCATTAATATCTTTAGGTAGTGTTAATGTTTCTCCCTTATCTGATCTAATTTTGTAAAAAAAAAAATCCCCGTCCTGTTTACGAAGTTGACGCGCTAATAGTTTTTGTGGTTTATCTCCAAATTCAAAATGTAATTGCTTTGTACGTTGATATAGTTTTATTACTTGGTCTGAGTATATCTTGTTTAACTTATATTTAAGTACTGCAATTTTATTGTGTTTTACCATAGATGGTGCTATTGCATTTTCTATGTCTAATTGCCTTATTTCCGTTTCCAAAGACTGTTGTTTGGCCCTATTCTCTTTGTTAATAAATGATTGGGAGATTAATGCTCCTCGCACAAATGCTTTAAATGTTTCCCAAAGAAGGGAGGCGGAGATTCCAGGGCTGTCATTAGCCTCGAAAAACATATTAATCTGTTTTACGAGCTTTTCTTCCAAGATTTGGGGGTTAAGTCTCCATTGTGTCTTTGTCTCGGTCATTCCGTTTAGGTTAATCATAAATGTTAGTGGAGCATGGTCCGATATTATAATATTATGATATTGCGAATTATAGGTAAATGGGATAAGTTTAGAGTCTACTAAGAAATAGTCTATCCTTGAGTAAGTTTTATGCACGGGTGAGTAGAATGAGTATTCTCGACCAGATGGGTTTTCAATTCTCCAAACATCCTTAATGTTGGTAGTATTAATATATGAATTTAGAAATTCACTTGACTGAGATTTTAATTTTCTTTGACTTGATGATCTATCCAAGTAAGCATCCAGTGTACAATTTAAGTCTCCACCGATAATTAAATTATGTTGTGTACATTCCGGGATAATGTTAAGTAAGAATTTCATCGTTCCGTTGTTGGTACATGATAATTAAGGACACTCCACCCTCGCTTTAGATTATAGAACTGCTTAAATCAGTCTGAAGAAGGGTCTCGACCCGAAACGTCACCCATTCCTTCTCTCCAGAGATGCTGCCTGGCCCGCTGAGTTACTCCAGCTTTTTGTGTCTATCTTCGGATTAAACCAGCATCTGCAGTTCCTTCCAACACAACGTACAATGTCAATACTTAGCCACAGAACCTCGCGGTGTCTTGTAATGCAGTGACTGGTTCAATGTGTAGGAAGGAACTGCAGATGCCAAGAGAATCTCACTCCTCAACATTAAACTCTGCTCTTGTATAAAAGTCCTTGAAAAGTTACATAGAAACATAGAAAAATAGGTGCAGGAGTAGGCCATATGATCATGGCTAATCATCTAACATCAGTACCCCGTTCCTACTTTTTCCCCATATCACTTGATCCCTTGACAAGAATGTAAATTGTAAAAACATATCTAAATAGTGTGCATCCTCTAGAAAGTAATTGTTTTAGAACGAGGTGATGGGTGTGAATCATTATGAATTAGGCACATTCCCTTTCTTTTTTGTTTAGCTCTACCTTCTTTGGATTTTTTACTTATTTCCTTTCCCTTCTTAAGGCCCTCTTCTCTTTGGGGCCTGTTTTCATTTCTTTTTTCTTTCCTTTTTTTTCACATTCTCAAGCACGCAGTCTACTTAACCATCATCATTCATTTAACGCCAACTACTGCGGACTACACTCCACTACTATCCTCATTCTTCTCTTCTTTCTCTTTTCTCTTTTTCTATTACAGGTTAAAGTATTTTTTTAAAGAGAACTTGTACACAAAACGTATTATGTTGCATATCATGATTAAGATGTATGTACATTGCTTCTAATAAAAAAATAAAAATTAAAAAAATTAAAATAGTGTGCATCGACCTAACTATTATTCCGCAAAACTAATCTCTGATTGAAAATTAAATGGTTCTGTAAACAAGAATCTTTAAAGCTCCATCCATCTGAATCTGACCAAAGTAATGGCCTGGTGTCTCCACTGAAGCCACTTTTATTTCCGGACCACAACAATCAGGACTCAGGATTATAATCGCGACAATAAACAGTCCTCAAGACTGCAAACACAAGCCAGCACATCACTCTCCCTCTCTGTCGTTTCATCTTATATTACTTCTCATTCCGTGATCGCCAAATTACAACATGTATATCTACCTGTGGGTATATCTTGGCCGTGTGTAACTGCGCACGGTCGATGGCATCGAATTCACGTAGAGTTTGGGTCTTGGGATCCGAGAGATTGTTTGGGAAATTCTGCCCATTTTCTTGTTGTCCATGTTGAGTTGCTCAGCTGTCTGATGATCGACACCCACAACTCACAAGGGGGAGACTCGATGAAAGGAAAGGTAACTACCTGATACTCTTAGCTGTCTGTCTGTGGGTGGGTGAGGGTGTGATCAGCTCAGGAGAGAGGCACTGGCCAGATAATCACGGGAGCAGCTCGCTCTGGCTCGGTAATTAGAACCCCACCCCCGTGCTCACAGTTCTCACCTCAATATTTCACTATCTGTTTAGCCATCTTGCATATTCCAATGTGTTTCTACACAAGAGTTGCTTGTTTCCTGGGTCCATTTTCCGCAGCCAGAAACGATTCCAATTTTTAAAGGAAATGCTGCTTTGAAATGTTGCTGGTCACAAACAAGGGGTTGGATTGCGGGCTGTGTTGAGCAGGTTCAACTTCATTCTTGTTGAGGAGTGAATCACTGCACAGCGTAGGCTGTTACACAATCTAATCATTCCAGTCCCCTGCATTGCTCCCCGCAAAGCTGTAGAAGAGCTGCGAGCAGGCGCAAGGAACTGCAGGTGCTGGAATCCTGAGCAAAACGCAAAGTGCTGGAGGAACTCAGAGCGGGGTCAGGCAGCATCGGTGGTGGGAACGGACAGATGACCTTTGGGGTCGGGACCCTTCTTCAGACCGATGGAGTTGTGGGGTGGGGGGGGGAGAAAGTTGGAATAGAGAGGCGGGGGTGGCACAAAGCCTGGGGAGTGAGCGGTGGATACAGGCGAGGGCAGATGGGTGGAGTAAGTGACAAAGGCTGGAGGTGAAAAGGAGCCAAATGGTCATGTGATAGGAGCAGAATTAGGCCAATAGGTTTAAGCTCAGGGGCGACCGCGCTTTTGCGGTTGCAGCACCTAGACTGTGGAATAGCATCCCACTCCTCGTCAGAACTGCCCCCACCATCGACTCCTTTAAGTCACGACTCAAAACCTATTTCTACTCTAGAGTTTTTGAGCCCCTAGAGGGGGTGCTGTAAACAGTTTATGTATGTATTGTTAGGTCTGTCTACCGCTGTATGTATCAAATTAGTACCTGCACTGATGTGAAGCACTTTGGTCAACGTGAGTTGTTTTTAAATGTGCTATACAAATAAATACATTATTATTCGGCCCATCAAGTCTACTCCACCATTCAATCATGGCTGATCTATCTCTCCCTCCTAACCCCATTCTCCTGCCTTCTCCCCATAACCTCTGACACCCGCACTAATCAAGAAGGGTGTCAGAGGAGAGAAGAGGGGGTGAGATGTCAAGCTGGATGAGGGATGTGGGTGGAAGGGCACGGGATGGGGGAGGTGAAAGAGGGGGGTAAAAGGGAGATGTGGAACTTGGGGATGGGAGATGAGCGTGGGGGTGGGGGGAGGGGGAGGGGGGGTAAAAGGGAGATGTGGAACTTGGGATGGGAGATGAGCGTGTGGGGGGGGGGTGGGGACAGGGGTGGTGGGAGATGTTATGTATAAACACGACCCGCACATCTCCATTAATTTTGTCCCTCACTACGGCCTCTAGTGTTGGGCATTTCCACCCTGGGACAAAGATCTTGACCGTCTGCCCGTATCTATGACCCTCATAATTCTACAAACTTCTACCAAATCTTCCCTCAACTTCTGATGTTCCAGAGATTAACATAGAAACATAGAAACATAGAAAATAGGTGCAGGAGTAGGCCATTCGGCCCTTCGAGCCTGCACCGCCATTCAATATCATCATGGCTGATCATCCAACTCAGTATCCTGTACCTGCCTTCTCTCCATACCCCCTGATCCCTTTAGCTACAAGGGCCACATCTAACTCCCTCTTAAATATAGCCAATGAACTGGCCTCAACTACATTCTGTGGCAGAGAATTCCAGAGATTCACCACTCTCTGTGTAAAAAATGTTTTTCTCATCTCAGTCCTAAAAGATTTCCCCTTTATCCTTAAACTGTGACCCCTTGTTCTGGACTCCCCCAACATCGGGAACAATCTTCCTGCATCTAGCCGGTCCAACCCCATAAGAATTTTGTACGTTTCTATAAGATCCCCCCTCAATCTTCTAAATTCTAGCGAGTACAAGCCGAGTCTATCCAGTCTTTCCTCCTATGAAAGTCCTGACATCCCAGGAATCAGTCTGGTGAACCTTCTCTGTACTCCCTCTATGGCAAGAATGTCCTTCCTCAGATTAGGAGACCAAAACTGTACGCAATACTCCAGGTGTGGTCTCACCAAGACCCTGTACAACTGCAGTAGAACCTCCCTGCTCCTATAGTCAAATCCTTTTGCTATGAATGCTAACATACCATTCGCTTTCTTCACTGCCAGCTGCACCTGCATGCCCACTTTCAATGACTGGGGTACCATGACACCCAGGTCTCGTTGCATCTCCCCTTTTCCTAATCGGCCACCATTCAGGTAATAGTCTACTTTCCTGTTTTTGCCACCAAAGTGGATAATCTCACATTTATCCACATTATACTGCATCTGCCATGCATTTGCCCACTCACCCAGCCTATCCAAGTCATCTTGCAGCCTCCTAGCACCCTCCTCACAGCTAACACTGCCCCCCAGCTTCGTGTCATCCGCAAACTTGGAGATGTTGCTTTCAATTCCCTCGTCTAAATCATTAACCTTTCACCGTCCTCAGGTAACAGCAGCCTGGGGCTTAGCTGGATCGGGCGCCGCTCCACGAGGCCCTGCAGCAGCCTGGGGGTCAATTAGACCAGGTGCCTGGAGGCCCTGCAGCAGCCTGGGGCTCAATTAGACCGGGTGCCTGGAGCCCCTGCAGCAGCCTGGGGCTCGGCTAGACCGGGCGCCACTCCAAGAGGCTGAGCACGTGGACCACACGCGGCCAACAGCGGTGGAGGACACCGCGGCTATGCTTGGCCAGGCCGACCCTGCAACACCGCCAGGACAACAGACCTTCACGTTCAGGTCAAGCACCCTGCACTTACAACAACTGGGACTTGGAAATGCACAAACTGAAGATGCACAAAATGCTGGAGTAACTCAGCGGGACGGGCAGCATCTTTGTAGAGAAGGAATGGGTGACGTTTTGGGTCGAGACCCTTCTTCAGATCACAGAGGGGGAGGGGCAGCGAGAGAGAGCCATTCCTCTTGCATTGAGGTTTTACAGAAGCTGTGCCTGATGATGTTAATTCTGTTTAAACTCGGAAGCGACTGAAGGCCACGTCACCATCTCCGGACTTCACAAAGTTACGTATTGACGATTGATAACCAGTAGTCCGTGCCGTCATGGGCAGGCAAACTTTAACGTTCTTTTAAAAGCATTGATATTTAATTCTAACTCGTCCAGGCTAAAAACATCCACAAAATAACCTTCAGTCTGAAGAAGGGTCTCGACCCGAAACGTCACCTATTCCTTCGCTCCATAGATGCTGCCTCACCCGCTGAGTTTCTCCAGCATTTTTGTCCACCTTCGATATTTCCAGCATCTGCAGTTCCTTCTTAAACAAAAACTAAACTTGTTTTCTCAGCTGACTGGGGAGAGGATTTAACAAAAAAAGCTTTTCACTGCACCTCGACACTCGTGACAATAAACTAAACTAAACAAGAGAGGAATCATGAGAGGAATAGATCGTGTAGATGCACAGAGTCCCTCGACTAGAGTAGGGGTATCGAGGTCCAGAGGACATAGGTTTAAGGTTTATAGGAATCTGAGGGATAACTTTTTCACACAAAGGGTGGGGGGTGTTTGGAACAAGCTGCCAGAGGAGGTAGTTGAGGCTGGGACTATCCCAATGTTTAAGAAACAGTTAGACAGTTACATGGATAGGACAGGTTTGGATTACTCTTGGACAATCCCTACTTGTCTCTACTCTTCACCATTCCATTAGCTTGTTAATCCGAACCATTCCAGTGTTTCCATTCTAATCCTACTCCACACTCATCAACTGTAGATTGGACATCTAGAACCAGATTCCACATCAGTGCAGTGGACTTGAGAATGGATAGTTTGTGTGAACTTAAAGCAAGTAGGCAAATTATAATTTCATTATATTTTGGATTTTAGCCAATGAAAACATAGATCTATTTATAGAGCTGTTTGCGTTGGGCTTTAGAGATAGAGTCCGTGAAAACCAGCCATCATCCCATGCACTAAGATTGTTCTACACACTCGGGACAATTTCACCAATGATCATCAATGGTCAGCATGGGCCTGGTGGGCTGAAGGGCCTGTTTCAAAGATCAAATCCAACAATAAGTATAATGAGATGCTGCTGATTACCACCCCGAAGAGTGCCATGTATATACTTACGTACTTTTAATCAAATCCTGCAATTTTGAATGATTGGTTTTCCCAGAGAGGTATCAGGTTAAGACGTTGGCATCAGAAGGGGAATGGCAGCGATCTGAGTGGAAACATCCCCAGTGTTGCGATCGCCAAGACAACATTATGATTCTCGTAGATAGACACAAAACGCTGGAGTAACTCAGGACAGGCAGCATCTCTGGAGAGAAAGAATGGGTGACGTTTCGAGTTGAGACCCTTCTTCAGACTGGTTAGGGATAAGGGAAACGAGAACTACAGACCATGATGTGGAGAGATAAAGAACAATGAATGAAAGATATGTAAAAAATAAACAATGATAAATGAAACAGGCCATGGTTAGTTAGCGGTTTGTTGGGTGAAAACGAGAAGCTGGTGCGACTTGGGTGGGGGAGGGATGGGGAGAGAGGGAATGCCGGGGCTACCTGAAGTGAGAGAAATCAATATTCATATCCTGGTTCTTGCACACTGGCTGCAGAGAGTCAGAGAGAAAATGGAGGCATCTGATCAGAGTGGAGTCTGCACTGTTCCTGCATTTCCACAAGAGGGAACCACACAAACCTCTCCTCTCCATGAACGTGCAGTTCAGAATTGTGCAATGTCTGGGGTAAAGGTACCAAACACTGGGCGAATATGCAAGGAATCTTTACAATGTGAACTGGAGCTTACATATAAGAATGTGGATCAATAGAAAGACTTTTATTGAAGTGACTTTAGGATAGGCATATAGAGATGCAGGAAACGGGATGGATATGGAGCAAACAATGATCTATTCTACATTTTTCTTGAACTCCATTCCCTTTATCATATTTTCACACCTGACACTTCCTTATCTATGTTTCTCCCATCAGTCTGAAAAAGGGTCTCGAACCGAAACATCATGTTTTTATTGCGTGCTAACCAGTCAGCAGAAAGACAATACATGATCCAGGTTCCAAACCGTTAAATGCTGGCACTTGTCCGTTTAATATTATAAAACGCTGGTGCTATCAATCCACCAAGTCATTTCTATAGTCAATTATCATCAATAATAATTCATAACCATAGCGCCACTTGAATGACTTCATAACATTACTAAATTTGGCTATTGTTAAAGAGGGGATCTGTGCAGCAGCAATTGCCTAAATGTTTTTTGGTAAATTCAAGAGTCATATGTTGACGTCTCGAGTTCACCATCAACGCTTCCAAGGGATTTCACGACAAACCCCAAGACTTCAACCAACCTGAAATGTTCAAACTGAGCAGCAAGTGAATGAGGCGGTGAATATTGTTGAGGTTAATGTTTGTATTATACGTTAATACCTTAATTATCAGCACATTGCAATCTCACACAGTACAGTCATAGAGCTGTATAGCACAGAAACAGGCTCTTCAGCCCATCTTGTCCATGCCGACCAAGTTGGCATCTTGGTTTAGTCCCATTTGCCTGCATTTGGCCCGCCTTCCTCTAAACCATTCCTATCCACATATCTGTCTTAAGGTCTTTTCACAGTTGTAATTGTATTTGCAGGTTGCTCAAAGGGCCGAATGGCCTACTGCTCCAATTGTCTCTTGTCTTCCTCTGCAGGTTGCTCAAAGGGCCGAATGGCCTACTCCTGCTCCAATTGTCTCTTGTCTTCCTCTGCAGGTTGCTCAAAGGGCCGAATGGCCTACTCCTGCTCCAATTGTCTCTTGTCTTCCTCTGCAGGTTGCTTAAAGGGCCGAATGGCCTACTCCTGCTCCAATTGTCTCTTGTCTTCCTCTGCAGGTTGCTTAAAGGGCCGAATGGCCTACTCCTGCTCCAATTGTCTCTTGTCTTCCTCTGCAGGTTGCTCAAAGGGCCGAATGGTCTACTCCTGCTCCAATTGTCTCTTGTCTTCCTCTGCAGGTTGCTCAAAGGGCCGAATGGTCTACTCCTGCTCCAATTGTCTCTTGTCTTCCTCTGCAGGTTGCTCAAAGGGCCGAATGGTCTACTCCTGCTCCAATTGTCTCTTGTCTTCCTCTGCAGGTTGCTCAAAGGGCCGAATGGCCTACTCCTGCTCCAATTGTCTCTTGTCTTCCTCTGCAGGTTGCTCAAAGGGCCGAATGGCCTACTCCTGCTCCAATTGTCTCTTGTCTTCCTCTGCAGGTTGCTCAAATCCCTTCTTGCATCCATTCTGCTCCCCAAAAAAAGCAGTTCCATGTGGTACAGGGTGCAGAACCAGTAATGACATCACCAGCACAGTTGTCAAGGGTTCTGGGGAGAAGGCAGGAAAATGGGATAAGGAGGCAGAGATCAGCCATGATTGAATGGCAGAGCAGACTCAATGGGCCGAATGGCCTAATTCTGCTCCTATAACCTGTAAACCACAATGGACCCGATGAACCATCTACAATTCTCCTTCCAGTAAACAAATCCCACCAAAACATATTTTCTGGAGATCTCTTCATTTTGAGATAAAGTTTCCAAATTCACGGTTGAAGCACAGTGACGGCATCAAGAATGCAACATCAAAATATTATCTTCATAACAAATTGTCAAGCGTGTTAAATTCTCAAACGTACTGGCAATGAAACAGTGGGATTCATCTGTACTGCATCTTACATGCCTGTTCATGCAACAACACACAGATAATGTATCATCAATAATAGAATAAACTAATAGCAGGATAATAGTACAAAACCCAAGTCCATAGAGCAAACAAAGGCACAGTCCATGGTAGATCATGTTTAAGAAAGAACTGCAGATGCTGGAAAATCGAAGGTAGACAAAAATGCTGGAAAAACTCAGCGGGTGAGGCAGCATCTATGGAGCGAAGGAAAGAGGCAACGTTTCGGGTTGTATTTCAAACTGAAACGTTGCCTATTTCCTTCGCTCCATAGATGCTGCCTCACCCGCTGAGTTTCTCCAGCATTTTTGTCTACCATGATAGATCATAGTTACTGAGGTTAGTGTAACAAAGAACTGCAGATGCTGGTTTTAAATCAAAGGTAGACACAAAATGCTGGCTGCAATAACTCAGTGGGTCAGGCAGCATCTCTGGAGAGAAGGATTGGGCGACGTTTCAGCTCGAGTCCCTTCTTCAAGGGTTACTGAGGTTAGTGTTGTGCAGTGTGCACTGTTGCTTGGAGTCGTTAAGAACCTCTACTGATTTAGGGGGCATTTAAATAAGTAATGTATGGTCCTGAATTGAAAACTATTTTGTGGGATTACTGGAGAGCAAAAGGAACAAATGTAGAGAGTGTCTGTAGTTGAGGACAAACTGTACTTGTTGGCTGATCACAAGGTACAATCTAAACACTAATGCAAGGTGTGGGTGTGCATGTCACTGCTGTCTCTGGTTCACTGCAGCGCTCTCTAGTCCCACTGAGTGGGTGCTATCTGAAGTTTCATTGTTGTGTTTGGGTAAAACCTGCAGTTTGCAAGAGGCGTGCGATTAGAATGGAAATACAGAGACCTGTGGCATCAGATCCACTCAACACATCACTCTCCAAACGATGCAGAAACTAGAGGTGAACTAGGAAATGGCAGCTGTTTACCATGAAGTAGTTCCAGCTTAAATCCAATGGCGGGTCTTCTGTACGGCAATGAAGCTGTTTGTTATAGATCAGCTCAGGACTACACTGTCACATAAATGTGTGTTCATTCACATGTGTTAACGTACGCTCATTTCTGAAGATAGATGATGTTTCAGGTCCCAACCCAAATCGTCACCTATCCATGTTCTCCACAGATGCTGCCTGACCCACTGAGTTACTCCAGCACTCTGTGAAACGTCACCTATCCATGTTCTCCACAGATGCTGCCTGACCCGCTGAGTTACTCCAGCACTCTGTGAAACGTCACCTATCCATGTTCTCCACAGATGCTGCCTGACCCGCTGAGTTACTCCAGCACTCTGTGAAACGTCACCCATCCGTATTCTCTAGTGATGCTGCCTATCCTGCTGAGTTACTCCAGCACTCTGTGTCTTTTTATTTGCAAACCAGCATCTGCAGTTTCTGGTGTTTAATTTTTAAAGCTCTGTATTGTTGAGCAGAGAGCTGTCGACAATCAGGGATTCAGACATTTCTGCCTCACACCCAGTCGCAGCATGGGCACTTTGCAGAAGAATCTCATCCAGATGGAAACAGGAAGAGGTCATCATTTAACAGTGATGCAAAAGCAGAACACGCTGGGAACAATCGGCAACTGGACACTGTGTGTGTGAAGAGAGACGCACCATGTTGCTTATGTAAACTACATTTCAAACAGGTGTGGAGGTGGGGAAGCAGGAATGCTGGAAAGGTGTGTGTGAAATGGAAAGCAGAAGGAATTAAGTGACAAAGTGAAGATGGTGGAAAACTAAAGTTGTATAGAGCTGTCGTGTGAAAATCAACGGCAGAGTCATGGCTCCTGCTGTTGTTGTTGGTGAGGATCAGAATTGCTGACTCGGTGTTGAGCCCGGAGACTGTAAACAGAAAGATGAGATCCTGTTGCTCGCCTCGGCCCAGCTATATTTGAACAGTGTAAAGGGCAAGAGAGCTGCAAGGTCAGGCAAAGAATATTACACCAGGCCGTCCGGTTTCCTCCCACACTCCAAAGACATACAGGTTTGTAGCTTAATTGGCTTAAATAAAATTACAAATTGTCCCCACTGTGTAGGATAGTTCTGGTGTGCGGAGATCGCTGGTTAGCACGGAGCTGGTGGGCCGAAGGGCCTGTTTCCAAGTTGTATCTCTAAACTAAATAACATGTGACAATAAACATTCTTGACTCTTAGACAGATGGTAGGGAAGTAATAAAAAAGACGAGTCCTACAACAGGTGCCCAGGTAAGGAGGTAAGGGCCTGTCCCACTTGGCGATTTTTTCGGCGACTGCCGGCGTCATATCAGAGTCGCCAAAAGATTTTGAACATTTCAAAATCCAGCGGCGACAAAAAAAATGTTGCGACACTTGAATAAACACGGCGCGTCATTACGTCATCACGCCGCGTCACGCTGTGAATTTTCCGGTGCCCTGATACGTCAGTCAATGATGCCGGCAGTCGCTGAAAAAATCGCCAAGTGGGACAGGCCCTTTAGTGTGTGGAGGGGTGGTCAAAGAAAGATGCCTGGGGCTATTTTACTCCAGTCTGCTGCTTAATGTCGTTCACAAGTTCACCCGTGGAAACATCCTCTCCACATCCACTCTATCTCTGCCTTTCATTATTCTGTAAGTTTCAATGAGGTCCCCCCTCAACCTTCGAAACTCCAGCGAGTACAGGCCCAGTGTTGTCAAACGCTCATCGTATGCTCGCAGCTGGTTCAGCAAAGCCCTGAACAAAGCTGGGTCTCTACTACGTGAAAGATCGGGGAAAGTAATAAGTTCTTGTGTAGTTCAGTTGCAATTACACAACATCACCAGTCTGTCACTAATAATAACTCACGATGATCGTCTCCGACAGGTGATGTCCTGCCCATTGCATCACCGACACAAACCAATCCCAGTGAAACCTACGCTTAATGTCACTCCGTCTAAAACATCCTCCACAACCCCCACCTTCTATCATTTGTGAACATCACGCCTCAGGTTACATCTGCTGCAGGGTAGAGAATAACATGCAATTATATAGCAAAACTTTCAAACTGAAAACCACTCTCAGATTCCCATGCGGTCTGCAATATTATAAAAATGCAGGGCAAAATTATTTCTCATTTATAACTAAAGTTCTGGGATGAACTTTGTTTGAATGCCAAGTTAGTTTGTTTGTAGAAATGAGATTCCACAACTTTATTACTTTAGATTGGTTTCATCAGAGCCAAACGCAGCTTCAGAATGGCCCCATCAGTCTGAGGAAGGGTCCCAACCCAAAACATCACCTGTCCATTGCCTGCACAGATGCTGCCTGACCCATGGTTCCTCCAGCACTTTGTGTGGACCCACTTCACACCAGTCTCTGCATTACAACACACTTTCTACTGTTCTCACCTGGGCCACGGCTAACAAAGGCCGTCTCCTTTATCATCGTTACATGTCTGCATATCTGTTCTATATCTCTCCACATCACCATCTATGTCTCTCGTTTCCCTCTCCCCTGAATCTGTCTGTAGAAGGGTCTCGATCTGAAACGTCACCCATTCCTTCTCTCCAGAGATGCTGCCCGTCCCGCTGAGTTACTCCGGCTTTTTGTGTCCATCTACACAGCCTGGAGAGTTTGCAGCGATGGATCCAAACATGGAGATCTATGGTTCTGCAGCTACACCAGCGACCCCAGTCGACACTCACTCCACACTCACCATCCCTCCAGCAACTTCCACTCTTTGGTCGGTCCGCAATAACCAACCTGACCTCCCGGTGGCTCAGCACTTCAACTCCCCCTCCCATTCCGTATCTGACCTCTCTGTCCTGGGTCTCCTCCATGGCCACAGCGAGCAACACCGTAGATTGGAGGAAATGCACCTCATATTCCGCTTGGGCAGTCTACATCCTGGGGGCTTGAACATTGAATTCTCCCAATTCTGCTAGCCCTTGCTGTCCCCTCCCCTTCATCAGCCCTCGTTGTCTCCTCCCCTCCCCCAGCCCTCGGGCTCCTCCTCCGCCTTTTTCCTTTTTTCCTTTCTTCCCCCCACCCCCTATCAGTCTGAAGAAGGGTTATGGCCCGAAACGTTGCCTATTTCCTTAGCTCCATAGATGCTGCTGCACCCGCTGAGTTTCTCCAGCATTTTTGTGTACCTTCCACTCTTCAACTTCCTGGTTTCCGAGGACAGTTCGAATTTCTCTGTCCACATTTACACCAGTTGATACGAATCATTTGCCACTATTCCCAACGGTGTGTGGTCTGCGACCTTCAACACACTCTGCACCATTTCAATCTCCAAATTAAACATACACAACACTTGGATTCATGGGATGTTTAAGAAAGAACTACAGATGCTGGAAAAATCGAAGGTAGACAAAAATGCTGGAGGAATTCCTTGTCTCCATAGATGCTGCCTCATCTGCTGAGTTTCTTCAGCATTTTTGTCTACCTTGGATTCATGGGCGGTGGTCTTGGACGATGCTCCTCAAACTGCGGAGCATCCTGGACAATACAGCTCACCCCCTCCATGACACACTGGTCAACCTGAGGAGCACCTTCAGCAACAGACTGGTTCCACCAAGATGCAGCACAGAACGCCACAGGAGATCCTTCTTCCCTGTGGCGATCAAACTGTACAACTCCTCCCCCTTCTGTCGTGGGTTAAACTGAGACTGACTCCCCCCCTCTCCCCTCCCCCCCCCCCCAATCTTTGCACATCCCCAATCCTTTCCACTCGTCACTTTAATTTCATGTTTCATGTATCTTGTGTTTTTATGACTGTTGGCAGATCAATTTCCCTCCTGGGATCAATAAAGTTACATGAGCAAGCGTAGAATACGTGGAACTCCATCAGAAGCTGTTGTCAAGCAGAACTTGCCTGCACTGTGCCGTCTCTGAATGAAACACTGCACAGTTCAAAAGACAAGACAAGCAGCCCACAATGTGAGTCCACAATGAGATGCGACGCGCGCGCACACACAGATCTGGTCTCCACTCACATGTGGCTCCATGCCAACTTTCACCTCATTAACTCACATTCACAGCTGAATAACAAGCAGGAACCTTTCACAAGGATCCGCCTCTGTGCACAAGGATTGGTTCCATCCAATATTTATCATTAAACCATACAGAGAATTAAATATTCAAACTGGAAACACAAGGCTGAATGTGAAGCAGATTCATCGAAGACAACACCTCGATCCAGCAAGTGACAAATAGTAATTCAGCAAACTGGTAAACTTCAGTCTGAACAAGAGTCTCGACCCAAAATGTCACCTATTCCTTTTCTCCAGAGAAGCTGTTTGACCCGCTGACCTGTTTTATTTGGGGGGGGGGGGGGAGTCAAGTCTACCCCACGACTGAGGGGGGTGGAGTTGTACAGTTTGACAGCCACAGGGAGAGTACAAAGCTCCAGTCTGTTGTGTGTTTCTGTGGTGAAGCTCATTATTGGCGTCCTACATCCCAGCCGCAGCTGCCCATACAGAATGGACACGTGTTCAGTGGGCAGCGGATGGTGGGCAGTGGGCAGTGGACAGTGGGCAGTGCGGGGTGGGGGTGGGCAGTGGACAGTGGACAATGGGCAGTGGGGGGTGGGGGTGGGCAGTGGGGGGTGGGCAGTGGGCAGTGGACAGTGGGCAGTGGGGGGTGGGCAGTGGGGCAGTGGGGGGTGGGGGTGGGGGTGGGCAGTGGACAGTGGACAGAGGAGAGTGGGACACTGGGGGGTGGGCAGTGGGCAGTGGGGCAGTGGGGGGTGGGCTGTGGACAGTTGGCAGTGGGCAGTGGCAGTGGGCAGTGCAGAGAAACAAGGCTCCCTCTCAGGGCACTTTCAGTTTTACAACTCAGTTCAATAGACAATAGACAATAGGTGCAGGAGGAGGCCATTCGGCCCTTGGAGCCAACACCGCCATTCAATGTGATCATGGCTGATCATCCCCAATCAGTACCCCGTTCCTGCCTTCTCCCCATACACCCTGACTCCGCTATCTTTAAGAGCCCTATCTAGCTCTCTCTTGAAAGTATCCAGAGAACCTGCCTCCACTGCCCTCTGAGGCAGAGAATTCCACAGACTCACAACTCTCTGTGAGAAAAAGTGTTTCCTCGTCTCCGTTCTAAATGGCTTACCCCTTATTCTAGAATTCTGAATAATGGAAGTAAGAAACAGAAGACAAACAAGATAATTTGGAATATCTTTAGATGTCTTTATAAAATTCAATCCAGAACTTCAAGGACTGTGTGAAGGACATTAGCTTTGATAAATGTAAATTCAGCGATCCTGAACATTCACTATTTCAGTAGCAAAGCAAAACACAAAGTGCTGGAGTGTCTGTGGAGAGAATGGACAGACAACATTTCAGATTGGGACCCTTCTTCAGACAGATTGTTTTTAGCTCAAGATTCCAACATCGGCAGCTTCTTGTGCCTCCATCAGTCCGGAAGAATAGTCCCAACCCAAAACGTCGACCGTCCATTCCCTCCACGGATGCTGCCCGACCTGCTGAGTTCCCCCGGCAGTTTGTGACCTGCTCAGGATTGCAGCCTCTGCGGTTTCTTGCGTTTCCTTTACATTTCTGAATATTGTTTGCAATTGATCTCATGTTGTAAGGTCCAGGTGAAAGATGTTAGAAATGAAAGTGTGGCCTTACTGATTAGAAATTAAATCAAATAGTTAAATGTAACAAAGCAGCACAAGAGATACTAGCAAATACCAAATGTTGATGTAATAAAGAATAAGATATGGAGAAGGGTTTATGCCAGGGTGGGACCCACAGGTACATCCGTCTATTGACAAGGCTCCAGGCAGAACTGATATGTCCACCCTTGGTGGGTGGTTCAAGCAGAGATCTGAAGAAGGGTCTCGACCCGAAACGTCACCCATTCCTTCTCTCCAGACAAGCTGCCTGTCCCGCTGAGTCTATCTTCGGTTTAAACCGGCATCTGCACTTCCTTCCTCCACATTGCATCTGTATTGATGAGGAACTCCGACTTTGGCAGAGAACCCTGACATCACTTCTGTGTCGACTCCACTGTCATCTGAAGCCTTTGCTCTTTGTAGGATTTTCCACAAATAGTATTCTTGTGATGCACAGAGCTGATTAAAAGCCAAAGGTTTCGAGGCCACAATTTGAAAAGAAGAATTTGATTTGGCAAAAATCAACAAAAGAAAACTTTACAAGTTAATGGATGGCTTCAAGCTTATCAAAACATCATAAATTACAGTATTTGAGTGGGTCCAACATCATGTTTATAATTTCTGCACACAATACTTTATATGGTAATAATCCAATTCAAGAGGAAGGGGATGGTCATATTTGATGCCTCAAAGATTGTCGTGCCAATAATAAGCCCACTGGGATGGTGCTTCCGAGAGTAGTGGTCAACAAGCTTAGTTACAGGAGAAACGCAAGGGCCAGTGGCATCGAGCAACAATGCACAGAAGGTCCAACACTGTTACAGGGGAAAACAGGGGGGGAGAGAGAGGGAAGGGGGGGGAAAGAGGGGGAAGGAGAGGGGGAGAGAGGGAGGGGGAGAGAGGGAGGGGGGAGAGAGGGAGGGGGAGAGAGGGAGAGGGAGAGAGGGAGGGGGAGAGAGGGAGGGGGAGAGAGGGAGAGAGAGAGGGAGGGGGAGAGAGGGAGGGGGAGGGGGAAGGGGGGGAGAGAGGGAGGGAGGAGGGAGGGGGAGAGAGGGAGGGGTAGAGAGAGAGAGGGAGGGGGAGAGAGGGAGGGGAGAGAGGGAGGGGGAGAGAGGGAGGGGAGGAGAGAGAGAGAGGGAGGGTGAGAGAGGGAGGAGGAGAGAGGGAGGGGGAGAGAGGGAGGGGGAGAGAGGGAGGGGTTGAGAGGGAGGGGTTGAGAGCGAGGGTGCGAGAGGGAGGGGGAGAGAGGGAGGGGGAGAGAGGGAGGGGGAGAGAGGGAGGGGGAGAGAGGGAGAGAGATATATCACAGAAGCAGGTCAAAGACTGGGCACCAATAAGCGTCACTGGCTATGTTTTGCACTGTGGAAGTTTATGACTCCTCCTGATGCAGGGTGTGTACAAATACTCTGTGTGTACACGATCACTGAGTCAAGTGTGGCACATAACTTTGACCTGCTACAAATACCTTTCCATCAGCTCATGTTCTAACACCAAGAATGTCAGGGAAGCTGACAGCCGCAGTAAGAGTGACATTGGGCTGACCTGGGACAAGGGAAGGCCAACAATTGGAAAGGACATGAATTGGCCGCAGAGACCTTGAGATGGCGACAGGAGTATCGGCCAACATCCTTGTTCCACAACAGTGGCTTCTCAAGACGCGAGTGTTTAATTGTCTATTGTACTGGCAACCAAACCATGAAATTCAGTCACAAGGAACTGCAATGTTGATTTACAAAAAAAGTGCTGGAGTAACTCCGCGGATCAGGCAGCATCTGTGGAGAACATGGATAGGTGACGTTTCACAGAGTGCTGGAGTAACTCAGCGGGTCAGGCAGCATCTGTGGAGCGAAGGAAATGGGCAACCTTTCAGGCCGAAACCCTGAAGGAAATAGGCAACGTTTCGGGCCGAAACCCGGAAGGGTTTCGGGCCGAAACGTTGCCTATTTCCTTCGCTCCATAGATGCTGCCGGAACATGGATAGGTGACGTTTCACAGAGTGATGGAGTAACTCAGTGGGTCAGGCAGCATCTGTGGAGAACATGGATAGGTGACGTTTCACAGAGTGCTGGAGTAACTCAGCGGGTCAGGCAGCAACTCTGGAGAACATGGATAGGTGACGTTTTGGGTTGGGACCCTTCTTCACATCTGAGGAAAGAACATGGTTACCTATCTAGAGATGCTTGACAGATCAGGTCATAAGTGACAGGAATAGAATTAGGCCATTCGGCCCACCAACTACACCATTCAATCATGGCTGGTCTCTCCCTCCTAACCCCATTCACCTGCCTTCTTCCCATAACCTCTGACACTTGTACTATTCAAGAATATATCTATCTCTGCCTTAAAAATATCCAATGACTTGGCCTCCACAGCCTTCTGTGGCGAAAAAATCCACAGATTCACCACCCTCTCACTAAAGAAATTGCTCCTCATCTCCTTCCTAAAGAAACGTCCTTTAATTCTAAGGGTATGACCTCTAGTCCTAGACTCTCCCATTAGTGGAAATATCCTCTCCACATCCACTCTATCCAGGCCTTTCACTATTCTGTACGTTTCAATGAGGTCCCCCCTCGTCTTTCTAAACTCCAGCGAGTACAGGCCCAGTGCCGTCAAACGCTCATCATATGTTAACTCACTCATTCCTGGGATCATTCTTGTAAACCTCCTCTGGACGCTCTCCAGAGCCAGCACATCCTTCCTCAGATATGGGGCCCAACAGATGTTGTTGTCCCATGCAGGAACTCACACTGTTACTGGAGACCCTGTTGCATCAGTCTGAGCGGTGGCCGGCTGCCCAAAAGTTGCCAGCAACTAGAGAGCCGAGTCCTGAACGACTATCTACCTCACTGGAGACCATCGGACTACCTTTGATCGGACTTTGCTGGCTTTACCTTACACTAAACGTTATTCCCTTATCATGTATCTCTAGACTGTAAACGGCTCAATTGTAATCATGTACTGTCTTTCCGCTGACTGGTTAGCACGCAACAAAAGCTTTTCACTGTACCTCGGTACACGTGACAATAAACTAAACTGAACTGAACAGTGGTCAGGTATGAAGGGCAATGCTGTCGAAGTACCACAAGACCTGGCCACAATTACCCCATCCTTTCAAGTCTTGCCACAAAAGATGGTGGTGGTGGCTTCCACAGCTGAAACCTTCTTTCCTCACCCCGTATTTATCCATCAAGGCTGAAAATATTCTGTCCTGGTCTGTTGCTCTCTCAGCTTCTGAAGGTCCTCACCTGTGACGGGATTCCTCTTCCCAACGCTGACTGTCCCCCACCTGCATGGTCAGCTGCTGTAATGGTCCTCGCCGCATTGAGAGCCAGCCTCCACCATTGGCCTGCCCCTTCCATTGGGGAAGAACCATCAGGACACACCGTGGATGGTGTACAATAATACAATAATACTTTATTAGCCAAGTATGTTCTGCAACATACGCCAAGTCAGTCATACAAATAAAAAGCCACGGAACACACGAAACACACTTTAACATAAACATCCACCACAGTGACTCCTCCACATTCCTCACTGGGATGGAAGGCGAAAAAACAAAGTTCAATCTCTTCCCTTCTTTGCTCTCCTGCGGTCTGGGGCCTTGAGTCTTCATTACTAGTGTTGTTTGTTATATTTCCACATGCAACAAGATACAGTGAAAGGCTTGTGTTTGTGTGTTGGCCAGTCAGTGAGAGGCTTGTGTTTGTGTGTTGGCCAGTCAGTGAAAGGCTTGTGTTTGTGTGTTGGCCAGTCAGTGAGAGGCTTGTGTTTGTGTGTTGGCCAGTCAGTGAGAGGCTTGTGTTTGTGTGTTGGCCAGTCAGAATAAAGACGACACATGAATACAATCAAGCCGTCCACAGATAAAGGAAAAAGAGTGCAACATCTATTGCAAACATGTAACATTAAGGTCCGATAAGGTCCGACGAAAGGCAAGTTCAAGGGTCTCCAGCGGTGGATGGGAGGTCAGGACCGCACTCTAGCTGATGAGAGGACGGTTCAGTTGCTTGATAACACCTGGGTAAGAAACTGTCCCTGAATCTGGAGGTCTGGGTTTTCACACTGTTCATTTACTGTTCAGCTAACACTGAACATGAGCTTTGAGAAGCTAAGGTAATGAGATTGGTTTCCTGCTGAGTTCTTTACGCTGAGCCCACTTAGTGCTCCTGCAGTAGCGGTTTGACTCCAACATGTTTGTGTGTCTGAATGAACACAAACATTGGTGGTACAACACACTTTCCAAAGTGTTTACATACCCTGTGTAAAGATTCCTGCTGACGTTTCCCTTCCTGGTGTGGTCGTTCGTTGTCCTGGCATCCATCTCCACGTTGCCCGGTGCTGTATATGACCTGGCCATGATCCAAGTCCATCAGAGACTGTCAGCTCCTCTCCCCTCCTCTCCTCCCCTTCACCCTGGTCCAAGTATCCAGGCCAGGTCTCCACACAGATACCGGGATCACCATGCGTTTACCGCAACCACAAAGTCTAACGGCATCTCCCCCAGTTCTCTGGAAATCTCATTGTTTGGAAGAAGGCGGCACGGTGGCACAGCGGTAGAGTTGCTGCCTTACAGCGCTTGCAGCGCCAGAGACCCGGGTTCCATCCCGACTACGGGTGCTGTCTTGACGGAGTTTGTATGTTCTCCCCGTGACCTGCGTGGGTTTTTTCACAGATCTTCGGTTTCCTCCCACAATCCAAAGGCGTACAGGTTTGTAGGTTAATTGGATAAGTGTGTGTAGAATAGTGTTAGTGTGCAGGGATCGCTGGTTGGTGCGGACTTGATGGGCCAAAGGGCCTGTTTCCACGCTGTATCTCTAAACTAAGTGACTGCAGAATAATTGGATGAATGGTGCAGGTTCTCCAACGTTCAGGTAATGAACGACCATCCTGGCCACGCTCTCATCTCGCTGTTATCATCGGGGGAGAAGGTACAGGAGCCTGAAAACCGTGACCTCCAGGTTCAAGAACAGCTTCTTCCCAACAACCAGGGTCTTGAACGCTGCACAACACTAACCTCAGCAACTGTGGTCTTCCATGGACTGTGTCTCTGGTTACACCATGCACATAATGGCGACTTAGTATCCCAGCTCTGAATGTATTGCACCATTGATTATTATATATTTCCCAGTGTGTTCTTGCAGTTACAGGCCTCTTAAGCTTCAGCAAGTAAGAAATTCACTGTTCACAAGTTCACATTATAGGAGTAGAATTAGGCCATTCGGCCCATCGAGTCCATTCAACGTGGCTAATCACTGCTTCCAAATCCCATTTTCCTGCCTTCTCCCCATAACCCTTGACACTCGCACTCATCTATCTCTGTCTTAAAAATATCCACTGACATTTTCTTCCCAGCCACTGTCAGGCAACTGAACCATCCTACCACAGCCAGAGAGCTGTCCTGAACTACTATCTACCTCATTGGTGACCCTCGGACTATCTTTGACCGGACTTTGCTGGCTTTACCTTGCACTAAATGTTATTCCATTATCATGTATCTGTACACACAGCAAATGGCTCGATTGTAATCATGTATTGTCTTTCCGCTGACTGGTTAGCACGCAACAAAAGCTTTTCACTCGGTACACGTGACGATGAACTAAACTGAGCTGAACAAGTTGTAGCCTAATTCCTATTTAAAGTGAGAATTCCACAGACTCACAACTCTGTGTGTGAAAAGTAACCAGTAAAGGGGGGATTAGGAGAGGGCCCCAGTAAATGCGGATTTAGTGGAGGGAACCTGGAAATGGGAAGGACACTAGGGTTAGGGGTGGGCACAGATTCTATACCACCAAACTATCTTAAACACATGTTAGTGAGAGAGAATGTGTCAGTGAGAGAGAGAGAACTCTCACCTCGGCCTCCACAGCTGTCTGTGGCAAATAATTCCACAGATTCACCACCCAACTGACTAAAGAAATTCCTCCTCATCTCCTTCCTAAAATAACCTCTAATTCTGAGGCTGTGACCTCTAGTCCTAGACTCTCCCACTGGTGGAAACATCCTCTCTACATCCACTCTATCCAAGCCTTTCACTATTTTGTATGTTTCGATGAAGTCCCCCCTCATGCTTCCAAACGTCATAGTTCCATTGGCAGTAGGTACAACAACTGAAGACTTGACTTCAACGCCCTCCTGGAGCCCAACAACGCCAAACTCTTACAATCTCTGCAGCAGCGAGGATTTGCATGCCCATATCTTCAGTGTTCCACAGTTGGACATGCTGTGGAATTCCGGGAATGTGAAGATGGGAACTGATGGATGGGAATTGGCACCAATGGCTGTTTCACTGTGACGTGGACATTTAGTGCTGACACTCGTTAATCCAGCCCAATCGTGCAATAGGACTGGCAGCGTAATCACAGAGATCGATAGAGGAGAGAGAAAGCCCACAGTCCACAGATGCCATCATTTATATTCACATTTCACATTTAAATCACGATGGGAAGAGATAGGGTGACTGAACAGAGTCATTTACCCATAGGGGAATCAGATACCGGGGCACATAGGGTTAAAGTGAGAGGGGGGAGACTTAACAGGGACCTGAGGGACAAGGTTTTCCACACAGAGGGTGATGGCTTATGGAACAAGCTGCCAGAGGAGGTTGTTGAGGCAGGTGTATTGACAACATTGAAAAGAGATTTGGACAGGTACATGGATAGGACAGGTTTACACAGATTTGGGCCAGAAGCAGGCAAATGGGACCAACTTAGGCTTGAGGCTACGGCAAAAGTCTGTAGCCTCCTTTTGCTCTGGTATTTTATTTCATTCACATGTTTAAACTATAATGTTTTATTCTTAGTTTTTACTGTAATTAAAATACTGTATTACTGTAATTAAACTGTATTATAAGTTTTAATGTTTTATGTGTCATTCTTAATTGTTTACTGTATGTGGTGTTGTTACTTGCGGGTGGAGCATCAAGGCAAATTCCTTGTATGTGTACATACTTGGCCAATAAACTTATTCATTCATTCATTCACATCTTGGTCAGTGTAGACGTGATGGGCCGAAGGGCCTGTTACTGCATTGTATATACATAAATACAGTATAGCAACCGGTCACAAAATCAAATATTTTGAAGTAAACACCTTCAAAAGAGGAAGTGGGAATGGAGAAGTGGAGAAGAAAGGAGGAAGAGTAAATGAGTTGTGGTGGACGGCTCGTGTCGTTGCAAGACTGTGACATGGCCTGAACCAAAGTGGTGTTGGTTACATCCTCGAGGTGGTCAAAGATCCCTCACTGAACCACTGATGATCGATCCTCATTTCAGATACTTCAGACTCTCCCAGTCCCAGTCATACAGCAAGGAAACAGGCCCTTCGGCCCAACTTGTCCATACTATGGACCAAGATGCCACATCTAAGCTGGTCCCACTGCCCGCGTTTGGCATAGATCCCTCCAAACCTTTCTAATCACGGCTGATCTATCTTTCCTCTCAACCCCATTCTCCCGCCTTCTCCGCATAACATTTGACACCCTTACTAATCAAGAATCTGTCAATTTCCGCCTTAAAAATATGCAATAACTTGGACTCGACAGATGTCCGTGGCAATGAATCCACAGATTCACCACCTTCTGACTAAAGAAATTCCTCCTCATCTCCATTCTAAAGGTACATCCTTTAATTCCTCATATGACAGTCCCTGGGATGGCGGGACTGTCTATGAGGAAAGATTGAAAAGACTAGGCTTGTTTTTACTAGAGTTTAGAAGGATGAGGGGAGATCTTATAGAAACATATAAAATCATAAAAGGACTGGACAAGATAGATGCAGGAAAAATGTTCCCAATGTTGGGCGAGTCCAGAACCAGGGGCCACAGTCTTAGAATAAAAGGGAGGTCATTTAAGACTGAGGTTAGAAAAAACTTTTTCTCCCAGAGAGTTGTGAATTTATGGAATTCCCTGCCACAGAGGGCAGTGGAGGCCAAATCACTGGATGGATTTAAGAGAGAGTTAGATAGAGCTCTAGGGGGCTAGTGGAGTCAAGGGATATGGGGAGAAGGCAGGCATGGGTTATTGATAGGGGATGATCAGCCATGATCACAATGAATGGCGGTGCTGGCTCGAAGGGCCGAATGGCTTCCTCCTGCACCTATTTTCTATGTTTCTATGTTTCTGAGGCTATGGCCTCAGGTCTTAGACTCTCCCACTAGTGGAAACATCCTCTCCACATCCACTCTATCCAGGCCTTTCACTATTCGGTACGTTTCAATGAGATTCCCCCTCATCCTTCTAAACTCCAGCGAGTACAGGCCCAGTGCTGTTGTTATGTTGCCTCAACTAGTTCCGCTGGCAGCTCGTTCCATATCCCCACCACCTCCTGTGTGAAAGTTACCCCTCAGCTTCCTATTAAATCTTGCCCCTCTCACCTTAAACCTACATCCTCAGGTTCTTGATTCCTCTGCCCCAGGGAAAAGACTCCAGCATTCACCCCATCTACTGCCCTAATGCATGTCAGTATTTAGATTATGTTAGCACTGCCCCGTGTTAGACTGGGAGAGTTACCACTGCAGAGAGAATACCAACAATATCTACACTTATTCTTTATTCCACTGAAAACTATGCTTACCTGGACAGGTTTATACCTGCCTAAACCTGCCCGTAAGGAAATGAAGACACAAGAGACAGCAGATGCTGGAATCCTGAGCAAAACATAAAGTGCTGGAGGAACTCAGCATGTCAACTGAACCATCCAACCACAACTACAGAGCAGGGCTGAACTACTATCTACCTCATTGGTGACCCTCAGACTATCTTTGATCGGACTGTGCTGGCTTTACCTTGCACTAAATGTTATCCCCTTATCATGTATCTGTACACTGTAAATGACTCGATTGTAATCGTGTATTGTCTTTCCGCTGACTGGATAGCACGCAACAAAAGCTTTTCCCTGTACCTCGTTACACGTGACAATAAACTAAACTGAGGCAGCATCTGTAGAGGGAATGGACAGACCACGGTTTTGGTCGGGTCCCTTCTTCAGACATATTGGCGTTAAGGGGAGAAAAGCTGAAACAAACTTTATGCATATATGAACGACTACATAATGTAGAATGTTTAAGAAAGAAACTGCAGATGCTGGAAAATCACAGGAAGACAAAAATGCTGGAGAAACTCAGCGGGTGAGGGAGCATCTATGGAGCGAAGGAATAGGCGACGTTTCTGGTCGAGACCCTTCTTCAGACTGATATAGATTATTCAGTTTTCAAAAATATTTCATGAGAGACCAGAAATATCTCCTGAATTTCTGTTAAAAAGGCCCGAGAGCTTCTGATGTAACTCAGCTTCAATGTGGATGAAAGGAGTCAAACACAACTAATGTTTGGCCTGCGTAGGAAGGAACTGCAGATGCTGGTTTAAACCGAAGATAGACACAAAATGCTGGAGTAACTTAGCGGGACAGGCAGCATCTCTGGAGAGAAGGAATAGGTGACGTTTTGGGTCGCGACCCTTCTTCAGTCTCAAATGGGCGATGCTTAGGGTCAAGACCCTTCTTCTGAAGAAGCGCAACGTCGTCTATTCCTTCTCTCCAGAGATGCTGCCTGTCCCGCTGAGTTACTCCAGCATCTTGTGGCTATCTTCTCTCCAGAGATGCTGCCTGTCCCGCTGAGTTACTCCAGCATCTTGTGTGTGTCTAACGTTCTGCTTGTATCACTTTGTAGAGAAGGATAAAATAAATGGATCAACCAGCAGGTAACAAGTGTCTCATGTGCCAGGCCATGTGGCAGCTGGATGTCACCCTGACCCCCAGTAGCACACCCCGTGGTGCTGGAATTCACCATCTCTGCAGCAGGACATCACCATTGGTTCACTGTGCTGCTTACATGGGATCCAAGCCCAGCTCAGGACATGCCATTGGCTGCAGCCCAGACCTCAGCTGCTCCTATATGCCTCATGGGCGCTCCAAACACCAGAACCTCCTCTCCTCTTTACACCCGCTCCCTTGCCCCTCTGCTGTGGCACGGTGTCGCAGCGGGTAGAGCAGCTGCCTCACAGCGCCAGGGACCTGGGTTCGATCCTGACCTCGGCTGCTGTCTGTGTGGAGCTTGCATGTTCTCCCTGTGACCGTGTGGGTTTCCTCCGGGTGCTCCGGTTTCCTCCCACATCCCAAAGACGTGCGGGTTTGTAGGTTAATTAGCCCGCTGTAAATTGTCCCTAGTGTGCAGGGAGTGGATGAGAAAATGGGATAACATGGAACTGGTGTGAATGCATGATTGATGGGCGGCATGGACTGGGTGGGCCGAAGGGCCTGTTTCCATGCTGCATCTCTAAATCTAAAACCAAACCATTATCCCTGATGCATGGCTTTGACCTGGAACTGACTCCCCACAGATGCTGCCCGTCCCATTGAATTTCCTCAGCAGCTTGTTATTGATTCTCCCACCCTCTGTCTCCTTCCACCAAACTGATTCTGTATCAATTTGGCTAATTCATAAGGTCATAAGTGATAGGAGTAGAATTAGGCTATTCGGCCCATCAAGTCTACTCTGCCATTCAATCATGGCTGGTCTATCTCTCCCTCCTAACCCCATTCTCCTGCCTTCTCCCCTTAACCTCTGACACCCGTACTAACGAAGAATCTATCTATCTCTGCCATAAAAATATCCACTGCCTTGGCCTCCACAGCCTTCTGTGGCAAAGAATTCCACAGATTCACTACCCTCTGACTAATGAAATTTCTCCTCACCTTCTTTCTAAAAGAACATCCTTTAATCCTGACAATAGACAATAGACAATAGGTGCAGGAGTAGGCCATTTGGCCCTTCGCCATTCAATGTGATCATGGCTGATCACCCCCAATCAGTACCCCTCCCGTTCCTGCAATCCTGAGGCTCTGAACTCTAGTTCTAGACTCTCCCACTAATGGAAACACCCTCTCCACATCCAGTTCCCGTGTGATCTCATCTTCAGAACCATCCTACCATGCAGGACCTTGTCAAAAGCCTTGGCCAAAGTCTACGTGGACAATATCTCCAGCCTGGCCATCCTACATCCTCATGGTCACTTCTAGAAAAATCCATATCTAATTGTGAGACGAGTTCCCAAGGCCATGCTGACTATCATTCAGCCTGTGAATGTGGAGCAGAACAACAGACAGCCAACCATGTCATCTCTGGGTGCCCGCTCTACCACCCACCAAATGGAGCTGTGTCAGGGCCTGGCAGACATTGACGCCAACAGAGACAACAACCTGGCTGCTCAACACCAGGCTTGAGATCTAACTATTCCTTTGGTTTATGTTTCATTCGTAAGAAGAAGAAGACTATCCCTCATCGGTTCTTGCCTGTCCAAATCCACATCTATCCTATCTCCAGCAGTTCTCTCCAGTAACTTTCTCCACCACTGACATCAGGCTCACCAGACACAACATGCTGGAGTAACTCAGCAGGACAGACAGCTTCTCTGGAGAGAAGGAATGGGTGACGTTTAGGGTCAAGACCCTTCTTCAGACTGATGTTCTGATGTCAGTCTGAAGAAAGGTCTCGACACGAAACATCACCCATGCTGCCTGTCCCACTGAGTTACTCCAGCTTTTTGTGTCTACCATCAGACCTTTGTTCAGTGCGCTCTCAAAATATTTAACTTAAGAACATATAGATTGTTTTTTGAATGCCAAGCTGATACCTCTCCTTTTATTTTAGGATGGTACGGGGTTATTGAATGCTATTCTGCATCGGTTGGCTCCTGCTTGCAAAAGCTGAGACCAAGACCCCAGATCAGAGACTGCATCTCATGTCATGAGATCATCAACATTCAGTTTCCTCAGTTAGCACTTCCTGAACAATTTTGTTCGCCATTAGAGGAAGTGTTTGCAATAAGAATCCTATCTTTAACTTTCTTTGACTATAGGGAAGGTATCTGACTCAGAGCGTTGAGTCACTGTCGACAGAGAGATACAAGTAATGGCAGGATTTGACATGTACAACAGCTGCACATGTTGAAAGCACACACACGCACCCGCGCACACACATACACACATGCACCCGCGCACACACATACACACACGCATCCGCTCACACACATACACACACGCACCCGCTCACACACATACACACACGCACGCACGCACACCCGCGCACACACATACACACACGCGCACACACGCGCACACATACACACACGCACCCGCTCACACACATACACACACACACCTGCGCACACCCGCGCACACACCCGCGCACACACATACACACACACACGCACCCGCGCACACACATACACACACGCACACCCACACACCCGCGCACACACATACACACACACGCACACACGCACCCACATACACACACACACCCGCGCACACACATACACACACACACGCACCCGCGCACACACATACACACACACACACGCACCCGCGCACACACATACACACACACACGCACACACACCCGCGCACACACATACGCACACACGCACGAGCGCACACACATACACACACATGCACGCACACACGCACGCGCGCACACCCATACACACGCACGCAGGCACATGCACACACGCACACAAACACACACACAAACACGCACACACACAAACACAAACACACACAAACACGCACACACACAAACGCACACACACACACACACACACACACACACACACACACACACACACACACACACACACACACACACACACACACACACACAAACACACACACGTATACACACACACACATGCACACAAACACACACGCACACAAACACACACGCACATGCACACGCACACGCACACATATAATTGCCCGCTGTAATTCAGCCAGAGGAAGTGGTAAAACAAGAACATTTAAAGGCCATTTGGAACATGGATACACGAGGTTCAGAGGAATAGGGGTGAAATATGGGCAGCATGGCCAAGTTGGGCTGAAGGGCCTGCCTCTGTGTACTGTGTACTACACTATGACTCATGTGTAACAGTCACTGGTAATTTGAACCCTTGATTCTACCTTCAGATGAACTGCAAACAGGTTGAGCAAGTTAGGTTGTGGGACTGCATCATACAGATTGCTTTCACTGAACTTATCCAAGACCGAGGCTGCAGCAAAGGTTTAGTTTAGTTTAGAGATACAGCACAGAAACAGACCCTTCGGCCGGACCAGCGATCCCCACACATTAACACTATCCTACACACATTAGGGACAATCTAGTTATACCAATACAGTAGACAATAGACAATCGGTGCAGGAGTAGGCCATTCGGCCCTTCGAGCCAGCACCGCCATTCAATGTGATCATGGCTGATCATCCCCAATCAGTACCCCGTTCCTGCCTTCCCCCCATATCCCCTGACTCCGCTATCTTTAAGCGGTCTATCGAACTCTCTCTTGACAGCATAGAACTCTACCACTGCGCCACCGCGTTTAGAGAAACAGCATGAGACCTTCGTCCCACCAGGACCACGCTGACCACCGATCACCCTTCACACTAGTTCTATGTTATCCCACTTTCTCATCCACTTGGGGATATCAGAGGGCAAATAAATCTACAAACCCGCACATCTTTGGGATGTGGGAGGAAACCGGAGTACCTGGAGGAAACCCACGCGGTCACAGGGAGAACGTACAAACTCCACACAGACAGCACCGGGGTCAGGATCGAACCCGGGTCTCTGGTGCTGTGAGGCAGCGGTTCTACCCGCTTCATCACTGTGCCGCCTCTTGTCCCATCACTAGGCACTCCCTTCATGACCCAGTTGGAATCCCAGCACTCTTGACCAGTTATCCGGTAACCGCTCGTACAACCAGGTCTCTCATATTAACAATGACTTGTAAGATTCAACCGCGTCTGAGGCAGATTTAAACCAATGGTTATCACAGCAGGTTGACGGTGCGGTCAGAAACCTCACTGTAACTCCCCACCATCAACTCCACGATTAGCTCCAAACTTATTACAGCCACAACTTCAGCATCGTTATATATTGGGGCATAAATAACCAGATTCGGGCAGGCACGGTGTTGCAGCGGTAGTCTTGCCGCCTTACAGCGCTTACAGCACCAGAGACCCGGGTTCGATCCTGACTACGGGGGCTGTTTGTACGGTTTGTTTCTCTCTTCAGTTTCCTCCCACATTCCACAGACGTACAGGTTTGTAGGTTAATTGGCTTGGTGTAAGTGTAACTTGTCCCTAGTGTGTGTAGGGTAGTATTAATGTGCGGGGCAGCCTGTTTCCGCGCTGTATCTCTAAACTAAACTAAACATGGCCTCAAACATCAATTAATTACATCTCTAATTAGATCCATTCATGACAATGGTTATTGGTCAAAAGCGGGCAGGGTGGGACTAGTGTAGCTGGGACATGTTGGCTGGTGTGGGCAAGTTGGGCCGAAGGGCCTGTTTCCACGCTGTATCACAATATGACTAGTGTAGCTGGGACATGTTGGCTGGTGTGGGCAAGTTGGGCCGAAGGGCCTGTTTCCATGCTGTATCACAATATGACTCCATGACTGTAAAATGTAAATGAAAACGCTTTTCACGTCTGCGCCATGGTAGCAGCCCCACAATAACCCCCTCAATAACCAGCACATGCGTGTGGATGGAAAACATTTTATAATTTAAAGAACTGTGGAATTCACTGCCACGGTGGAGGCCAAGTCATTGGGCATTTTTAAAGTGGAGATGAACAGATTCTTGATTAGTAAGAGTATCAGGGGTTATGTATGGGGAGAAGGCAGGAGAATGGGATTAGAAGGGAAAGATAGATCAGCCATGATTGAATGGCGGAGTAGACTTGATGGGTTGAATTCTGCTCTTATAACCTATGAAGTGCTTTCCAAAGCAGATGCACGTGAAACACTTTAGACAATAGACAATAGGTGCAGGAGTAGGCCATTCGGCCCTTCGAGCCAGCACCGCCATTCAATGTGATCATGGCTGATCATCCCCAATCAGTACCCCGTTCCTGCCTTCTCCCCATATCCCCTGACTCCGCTATCTTTAAGAGCCCTATCTAGCTCTCTCTTGAAAGTGTCCCGTTCAAGTTCAATAGAGTTGATTTTATCACATCTGGAGCCAGCGACATATTAATTATTGTTTGTTATTGTCGTGAGTAAGATCTATAAAGCACCCATAACTGGCAGCTACATGAGGGTGCAGGGGCAGGTATCCCGAACAAAACACAAACCACGAGAAAAACTAATGACTGATATTTGGTTTGAATTATACTATAGATCGTAAAGAAACTACAGAACAAATGAAAAAGTTAATGGGATTCAAACTTCTTAAAACATTGTTTGGCCCAAAGATTATCTCTAGTATCTTTGGTTTCGCCATCAATAGAGAGTGTATCAAAATGAGATTCAAATGCCATTCAAACAATTACTCCAGAAACAATGCCGATTGCCCCCTGCAGTATTTACAGCAACAAGTGGTCGGCAGTTTTGAAAACTATTAGCATTTGTAGACTCGTCGGATGAGGATGTGCAACCGTGTGTCTCTACATTTAAATTGTTCTCGTTATAAGAATCAGAATTTAACTCTCACTTACAAAATGTCACCAAATATAAAATCACACACAGTTTAGTGTTTCTAATCAACGTCACAAAGTCGTGCAGCACAGAAACAGACCCTTTGTCCCGACTATTCCATGCCGACCAAGATGCCCCATCTAACCTCCTCCCATTTGCCTGCGTTTGGCCCATGTCCCGCTAAACTTGTCCTGTCCACGTATCTCCCCATAACGCTTGAGTAACAAGTCTGTAATTTTATTACATTCCAACAAAGAAGAATTCTTTAACTTTCACAAGATTGACTAAACAACCCATTTTGGGACTAAATTTCATTCATGTTTTTGCACTGAAATATAACATCCTCACTATCCATATATCTGCCCAAGAGTATTATAAAAGGCATAATAATTGCATCCGCTTCTACTGCTTGCTCTGGCAGCTCATTCCAGAAAAGTTGTCCCTGACTGGTCCGTCTTCATTCACTCCCCTCTCACCTCAAGCCTGTGCCCTCTAGTTTTAGAATCCTCTACCTGGGGCAAAGACCGTGAGCATTCACTTTATCCGTGCCCCTCATGATCCTGTACACCTCAATAAGGTCCCCCTCAGCCTCCTGCGGTCTAAAGAAAGAAAGTCCCAGCCTATCCACCTCTCCCTGTAACTCAAGCCCAGGTAACATCCAGGTGAATCTCTTCTGCACCCTCTCCAGCTTAATGACATTCTACGTGACAAGTTGGTGAACGACTTGCATTTATATTCCCGAGTTTTCCACCAATTTAAGACAGATCTCGGTGAGAAAGTCTCTAATAGATGGGTGAAGAGCCGCCAGCATTCACCCTGACAGCCAATTACTGGCACAGCAGCGGCCACCATGTAATCAGTGCACATGTGTCCAGTGCACATGTGTCCAGTGCACATGTGTCCAGCATCTGTGGAGCCACAAACTGCGAGCGGACCGAGGTCGTGAATCACAAATAGACGCTGACAGAGCCTCTGTACACAAGGTGTGGAACAGATAGTGCCGGAGTAACACGGCGGTACAGGCAGCATCTGTGGACAACACGGCCAGTGGGGGGTGGGGGACAATCTGCCTCTCTGTCCCAGGGACACACACACACACACACAGATACATACAGATACACACACACACACACACACACACACACAGATACACACACACACACACAGATACACACACACACACACAGACACACACACACAGATACACACACACACACACAGATACACACACACACACACACACACACAGATACACACACACAGATACACACACACACACAGACACACACACACAGATACACACACACACACACAGACACACACACACAGATACACACACACAGATACACACACACACACAGATACACACACACACACACACACACACACACAGATACACACACACAGATACACACACACACACACACAGATACACACACACACACAGACACACACACACAGACACACACACACAGATACACACACAGACACACACACAGATACACACACACAGACACACACACACAGATACACACACACACACACACACAGATACACACACACACACAGACACACACACACAGACACACACACACAGATACACACACACACACACAGACACACACACACACACAGACACACACACACACACACACACACACACACAGATACACACACACACACACACACACACACACACACACACACACACACACAGATACACACACAGACACACAGACACACACACACACACCGAGTGGAGCGCCCGCACTCTCTCCCCCGTCTCCCTCTCCCTCTCCCCCCGTCTCTCTCTCCCCCCGGGCTGTGAGTCGCTCCCCCATGGCAACGTTGCCGTTAGTAACCGCGTGTGGAATAAAGCAGCGCTTACCAGGCGGCGCCGGAGCCGGGTGGAGCCGGGTGGAGCCGGGTGGAGACGGGGAGCGGCCGAGACCGAGCCGGATCCGAGGGGAGCGGGCGGGCGGGCGGGAGGACCCAGCGGCGCCCTGACGTCACTGCCCCGGCCCAGGGTGCGCTCCCCTAAATGCGCGTCCACACTGGTGTGTGTGAGATTGTGTTATGTGTATACATGTGTGTGTGTGTGTGTGTTTACGTATGTGTGTATGTGTGTGTGTATGCACGTGTGTGTGTGTGTCAGTGTGTGTATGTATGCACGTGTGTGTGTTATGTGTGTGTGTCAGTGTGTGTGTGTTTATGTATGTGTACACATGTGCGTGTGTTATGTGTGTGTGCCAGTGTGTGTGTGTTTATGTATGTGTGTGTGTGTTGTGTGTTTATAGTCAAGTCACTTTTATTTCTATAGCACAATTAAAAACAACTCTCGTTGACCCAAGTGCAGGTACTAACATGCTACATACAGTGGTACATAGATCAACAATACATACATAAATACAGCGCTCCCTCAGAGGACCTCAAGAAACGCTTGTGAGTAGAAATAAGTTTTAAGTCTCGACTTAAAAGAGTTGATGGAGGGGTCAGTTCTGATGGGAAGGGGGGATGCTGTTCCACAGTCTAGGAGCTGCAACCACAGAAGCGCGGTCGACCCTGAGCTAATGCCTAGACCGCGGGATGGTCAGTAACCCCAAGTTGGCCGATCTGAGGGACCTGGAGGTGGTATGGTGGGAAAGCACATCTTTGATGTAGGTGGGGGCAAGCCCGTTAAGGGCTTTGAAAACATAAAGAAGGACCTTGAAATTTATTCGGAACCGCACTGGGAGCCAGTGGAGAGAGGCCAGAATCGGGGTGATGTGGTCCCTTTTCCGGGTGCCCATCAGGAGTCTCGCTGCGGCGTTTTGGACGTATAGAGACGTATTTGGAGTATGGGGTTGTTTTAATTCAGGAGCGCTCTCCAGCTGATGAGAGGACGGTTGGTTGCCTGATAACAAGTGTCCCTGAATCAGTAGGCGTGCAAGAGAATGGAAAAAAGTGGGACAGGTTTTGTTGAGATAAGATTGGATCAGCCAGAATCTTTTGAAGAGGAGATAAGTTGCAAGGGAATCATTAACCTACAGGTCCTCCAGTTCCTTATGTTTCTGTGCCGGCCTGATTCCAAGTACAAATTAATAACGTCATCGAAACATTTCCTGCAGTTCATATAGCAATTAATTAATTGTAAATTGCATTTGGACGTTCTTTTAAAAAGGAGATGAGGAGAAATGTCTTTAGTCAGAGGGTGGTGAATCTGTGGAATTCTTTGCCACAGAAGGCTGTGGAGGCCAAGTCAGATGATATTTTTAAGGCAGAGATAGATAGATTCTTGATTAGTGCAGGTGTCAGGGATTATGGGGAGAAGGCAGGAGAATGGGGTTAGGAGGGAGAGAGATAGATCAGCCATGATTGAATGGTGGAGTAGACTTGATGGGCCGAAGGGCCTAATTCTGCTCCTGTCACATGACCTTACGATGTCTTGAAAGTCTGTTTGATAGAATAAATATGTCAAGAAAACCAAACTAAGTTTACCGTACAAAGTAAATCCTATGTTTTTGGGCCAGAATATATTTATGATCTCTTCATGTCTAAAGATGATCGAGTGCTGAACTTTTAAATGAATAGAACCCGTCAAATCCATGAGTAAACACTGACCTAACGATGTACAATATTTCATTTGGAAATGATTAACTTTCTTCTGTGATGAACGTGATAAAGAAATATTTCAGAAAGAACTGCAGATGCTGGATAAATCGAAGGTAGACAAAAATGCTGGAGAAACTCAGCGGGTGAGGCAGCATCTATATTATAAAGGTAATAATGAATGTAATAAAGAAATCCATGCTTTGAGTTTCTCCACCGGGAACACAACAATATTTTCAAGAGAGCGTTTGATTCAGCTCTTAGGGCTATGGGAATCTGGGGAGAAAGCAGGAGCACGGGTACTGATTCTGGATGATCAGCCATGATCATATTGAATGGCAGTGCTGGCTTGAAGGGCTGAATGGCCTACTCCTGCACCTACTGTCTATGTTTCTACGTTTAACATTTCCGATGAAAAAGTACAGTTCTCTTTGAGCCTCAGACATAGTTTCTCAGATGTGAGAATTAAGGTTGAGAGTCCACAATTTACATTGAATGTCACCAGAGCCACTGAAGCAGGATAAAATATTGAGATTGGCGCTGACTCAGTCACGGTGCCAGGAATACTGGGGCTGGCAATGTCAACAGGATTTCTCAAGGCAAACCTGATTTTATTTTTGTACAACAATCTCCAGTTTTATGTACTCACATCATGAGGATTATAAGTTGGATTCGCTTCATGACTCATTGAACAATAGGAACGCTTTCTACTCCTATAACTTGTGAACTTGTTTGGAGGGATGTGGGTCAAATGTGGACAATATGATTGGCATGGATGAGGTATCTGGGTCAGCATGGACGAGGTGGGCTGAAGGGCCTGCTTCGGTGCTGCGTGGCTGCTCCTCTTTCCTCAGATGCTGCCCAACCTGCTGTACTTTCCAGCATTTTCTGTTGATGTTTTAATTTTGCAGTGGCCAGATGTTGAAGTTGTGGTGAATTCAGTGACAGCAACTGTTTATTGTTCCTTCACTCAAAGAAGACAATCAGGAAACTATGAAATGCACAAAATATATCTTCACATTTCAAATGCTTCTAAATGCTCTTAAGTCTGAAGGCACAAAGTCAGCTAGTTGTATGGTTGGTTATTTTTAGTTTGGTTCATTAGAGTCAAGGAGTGTGGAAACAGGCCCTTCGGTCCAACTTGCCCACGCTGACCAACATGCGTTTGGCCCATATCCCTCTAAACCTGTCCTATCCATGTACCTGTCCAGTCCAAATGTTTCATAAATGTTGCAATAGTTCCTGCCTCAACTACCTCCTCTGGCAGCTCATTCCATGCACCCAGCACCCTTTGTGTGAAAACGTCGCCCCTCGGGTTTCTGTTAAATCTCCCCCCCCCCCCCCCCCCCCCCTCACCTTAAACCTATGTCCTCTGGTTGATTCCTCTACTCTAGGCAAGAGACTCTGTGCGTTTATCTATAGAGCGAAGGAATAGGTGACGTTTCGGTTCGAGACCCTTCTTCAGTCTGAAGAAAGGTCTCGACCCGAAACGTCACCTATTCCTTCGCTCCATAGATGCTGCCTCACCGCTGAGTTTCTCCAGCATTTTTGTCTACCTTTGATTTTTCCAGCATCTGCAGTTCTTAAACTGCGTTTATCTGATCTATTCCTCTCATGATTTGTACACGGGTGGCACGGTGGCGCAGCGGTAGAGTTGCTGCCTTACAGCCAGAGACCTGAGTTCGATTCTGACTGCGGGTGCTGGCTGTATGGAGTTTGTACGTTCTCCCCGTGACAGCATGGGTTTTCTCCGAGATCTTTGGTTTCCCCCCACATTCCAAAGACGTGCAGGTTTGTAGGTTAATTGGCTTGGTGGTGAATTGTAAATGTGAATTGTCCCTAGTGTGTGTTAATGTGCGGGGATCGTTGGTCGGCGGGGGCTGAAGGGCCTGTTTCCGCGCTAAACTAAACTAAGATCATCCCTCAATTACCATTCCATACTCAATCACGGAAAGATGAATGGGGAGAGGGCAGCTTCAGTCACGACCAGCATGAGGCGATGTTGAGGTCCAGGCGATTCAGGGTGGACCAGATCCCAGATCCCACCCATGGCTCCATGCAACACTCCACCCAAGGTCCAGGTTCAAGCCCCGGACTCGACACCAACAGCAATGCAGCCTCAGGCCACCCACTCCAGGCTCCCGATACTATAGCAGGTAACGTGAGAGTGGGTGTGGGTTGGTGCAGTGTTCCTGGCACACACCTACACTTCACTTTATCTCCACTTTCTCTGGAACTGTAACAGTATATTGCTGTAACACTATACTCTGCACTCTGGTATTTCTGTCTCTGCACTGCCTGTACTGTAATCATGTACGGTATGCTTACAATGGACAACATGCAAACAAAGTTTGTTACTTTATCTCGACACACATGACAAGAATAACCCAATAGCATTAATTTATCCAGCATCATTCGGCACAAAAACTATTTGTCCAACCACCCGCCTGTCTCCAAGATAAAATGTCTCTCTATTTCCTCATTGGCCTCATCAGTAACTCTCTTTCTTCATCTATGCCTTCATCTCTCGGACTCAATCAAAACAATAGCAGGCAGCCTTGGAAGCCTTACCCCACTACTCAAACCTCATGTCAAAAACCTTGGCGTGATATTTGACTCAGCACTGAAATTTGACAAACAAGTCAATGCCGTGGTAAAAGCTAGCTCCTTTCAGCTTCGGATGATAGCTAAAATAAAACAATTCCTCCAGTTTGTTGACCTCGAAAAGATCATCCACACATTCATCTCCTCCCGCCTAGATTACTGCAACTCCCTTTACACTGGCATCAGCCAATCTTCCCTGTCCCGCCTGCAACTGGTCCAAAATTCCGCAGCGAGACTCCTGATGGGCACCCGAAAAAGGGACCACATCACCACGATCCTGGCCACTCTCCACTGGCTCCCTGTGCGGTTCCGTATACATTTCAAGATCCTCCTCTATGTCTACAAAGCCCTCAATGGGCTTGCCCCTACCTACATTAAAAGACTTCTCACCCACCACTCCACCTCCAGGTCCCTCAGATCGGCCGACTTGGGGTTGCTGAATATCCCGCGGTCTAGGCATAAGCTCAGGGGCGACCGGGCCTTTGCGGTTGCAGCCCCTAGACTGTGGAACAGCATCCCCCTTCCCATCAGAACTGCCCCCTCCATCGACTCCTTTAAGTCAAGACTAAAAACGTATCTATACTCCCAAGCCTTTCTTGACGTCCTCTGAGTGAGGGCTACGTGTATATATGTATGTAGTTTGTTTGTTTATACTATTCTTATAACAAATGTAAAGCACTTTGGCCAACGAGAGTTGTTTTTTAAATGTGCTATATAAATAAATGTGACTTGACTTGACTTGACTTGTCTATTGAAACGCTCCACAACTAACACATTGAACCCGCTCACTGGGTTAAAGATGAAATGTGTAGGAAGGAACTGCAGATGCTGGTTCAGACACAAAATGCTGGAGTAACTCAGCGGGACAGGCAGCATCATGAAAATGTGAATGAAGATAACATTTTATCCCCAGAACTGTTCTCCAGAGTCTCCAGAATGACTGCTTGTCTGTGGACTTGTGTTCCAAATGACATGTCGAGGTGCCCTAAAAATATTTGCACAGCTGCTTTCACTTTGTGCCATTTCAACTATTATCTTTTCTGAAAATCAATCACAGTTCCCAGTCTTTGTGAGCATTTCCTGCAGATATCTGAACAATGCCAGAAAGGATAAAGTCTTTACAGTTCAAAATCATGGCCCTGAAAACATATGTTGTTTTCACGGGTCAGAAGCGTTTAATTGTCATATGTACCAGCTTTTAAAATAACATTCCTACCTGCTGCACCTCAACAGGCCTGTAACTGTACCAGAACCCAGATAGAATCAAAATACAAGCAATTAATAACCCCACTAGTCAGACATCTCCGTGGAATGTCACCTTGTCGTGGTGGAGAAGCTTGTGTGGAGCTGAGACCCTGAGAGCGATGCCGTCTAGAGCTATGCTCCTGGTAGGGCCACCCATGGCGGTAAGGTCAAGGGGGAGGTCTCTGACAAAGAGCAATCCAACCAAGACCTCAACGGTGGAACAGGCGGAGGACGATGGCTGACCTTAGTGGAGCGTCACAACGGCTGGGAAGGCGGATGAAGGCTGCAGCAGAAAAGGGTCTCCGGTCGTCTTGGACTCCATGCCACTGGATCCTGACCCAGATCTGTCAAGGACCGTGAGGTGGCTGCCTGTGCACCAGTCTCCCCATGTTAAACAAAGTCACGCACAGGCGTCCTCCAACCCTGGAGACACCCATGGTCAGCCATGACCGAAGGGGGCCTAAGAAGAATGCAGTCAGAATAGTATTAAAACGGAAGTCCGCAGAGCAACCAAAGACACCGTGGCTAGAAGATCACAGTTGCTGAGGTTTGAGCCGCATTCAACAGCCTGATGGATGCCGGGAAGAAGCTGTTCTTGAAGCTGGTGAAGCTGGTTCTTATTAATACGAGATTCTACAATTTAATTTTAGGTAACATAGAACATAGAACAGCATCACACAGAAACAGGGACCTTGGCCCACTGTGGCCAATGCAGAACATGATGCCAAGTTAAACCAATGTCCTCACCTCATCCATATCACTTGACAATTCAGAAGATATCAATTTTGATGAAACCAAGGAAAATATTCAGTTATGCTAATGTTTTTTTATATTTGCATTAATCATTAAGCCAGCACAATTTGACCTGCGTTATTTTAGTTATATTTATCTTTTGCGATCAAGTTCGCGAAGAATCCTATAGAGGTGTATAAAATCATGAGAGGAATAGATTAGGTAGATGCACAGTGTCTTGCCCAGAGTAGGGGAATCGAGGACCGGAGGACATAGGTTCAAGGTGAAGGGGAAAAGAATTGATGGGAATCTGAGGGGTAACTTTTTCACACAAAGGTGGTGGGGTGATGGAACAAGCTGCCAGAGGAGGTAGTTGAGGCTGGGGCTATCTCATCGTTTAGACAATAGACAATAGGTGCAGGAGTAGGCCATTCGGCCCTTCGAGCCAGCACCGCCATTCAATGTGATCATGGCTGATCATCCCAATCAGTACCCCGTTCCTGCCTTCTCCCCATATCTCCTGACTCCGCTATCATTAAGAGCCCTATCTAGCTCTCTCTTGAAAGCATCGAGAGAACTTGCCTCCACTGCCCTCTGAGGCAGAGAATTCCACAGACTCACAACTCTCTGTGAGAAAAAGTGTTTCCTCGTCTCCGTTCTAAATGGCTTACCCCTTATTCTTAAACTGTGGCCCCTGGTTCTGGACTCCCCCAACATTGGGAACATGTTTCCTGCCTCTAGCGTGTCCAAGCCCTTAACAATCTTATATATTTCAATGAGATACCCTCTCATCCTTCTAAACTCCAGAGTGTACAAGCCCAGCCGCTCCATTCTCTCAGATTAAGAAACAGTTAGACAGGTACATGGATAGGACAGGTTTGGAGGGATATGGACCAAACGCAGGCAAGTGGGACTAGTGTAGCTGGGACATGTTGGCCGGTATGGGCAAGTTGGGCCGAAGGGCCTGTTTCCACACTGTATCACTCTATGACTCTAATGTCTGGAAATTTGAGCAACCAATGCAAGCCTGTCAATGCCCTGATATCCACTTCACTGGAACCATTCACTGCAACATTTGAACTCTACAATATCTGGTAACCAGCAGCCTAAACCAGGAGCCACAGTCCAGTCCAAACCAGTCCAGGGGCCACAGTCCAGTCCAAACCAGTCCAGAACCAGGGGCCACAGTTTAAGAATAAGGGGTAGACCATTTAGAACGGAGATGAGGAAAAACCTTTTCACCAAGAGAGTTGTGAATCTGTGGAATTTTCTGCCTCAGGAGGCCAATTCTTTGGATACTTTCGAGAGAAAGCTAGATAGAGCTCTTAAAAATAGCAGAGTCAGGGGATATGGGGAGAAGGCAGGAACGGGGTACTGATTGGGGATGATCAGCCATGATCACATTGAATGGCGGTGCTGGCTCGAAGGGCTGAATGGCCTACTCCTGCACCTATTGTCTATACACACAACAGACTGACCCTATGGCCACATTACATATCTGTTCCAGTGAAGTGCAACATGTTCATTCAACTAAAGTGTACACGTGAACAGAGAATTGCAGGGAATGGCCAGGAATTTAATGCTATCATGAACCACAACGATGAAATGTCTTGTGATGGAAGGAACTGCAGATGCTGGATTACATTAAAAACATCACGTCTCTGGAGACGTTTTGGGTCGGGATCCGTCAATCTCCTTTGTTATGATGATAATAGATCATATAAATCCAGAACAGAGAACTCTTTAGTACATTTCTATATCTGAACATTCAGTTTAATTTCTCCGCAGGAAGTATTTATCTTTAACAACTAAGATAAAACTCACAGAGATAAGTTCCAAGTGCTGATTCAGAGATGTATTTTCTTGCTGTGTGCTATTTACTGAGGTGTCAATTCCACTTTGAAACTATTTGGTGTCTTGACACAAGCGATGGAGTATTTACAAATGAACTGGTGCATGCCTTTATGTTCAGTGTGTAAATATTCCCTGTTTATTTGCAAGGGCTAGGCACACCAGTTTCAGAATTGCAATTTTATTTCAGCGATTGACAGCGTTTGAATTTTAAGCGGATTGAAGGATGTGACGTTCGTGGGAAGATGAGTGGGGTAAATGAGGATAGCTTTGTCCCTCTATTATCAGGTCTCTGAGTGGTCCTTACGTAAGCTCGGGGTCCTGATATTCCAATCTACCTCATTGTGGACATTGGACTCTTTCTCTGTAACTGTAACACCACAATGCTGAGGAACTATATTCTGCACTCTGGTATTTTTCCTCTTTGCTCTACCCGTTGTTTGAAGAAGGGTCTCAACCCGAAACGTCACCTATCCATGTTCCCCACAGATGCTGCCTGACCCGCTGAGTTACTCCAGCACTCTGTGAAACGTCACCTATCCATGTTCTCCACAGATGCTGCCTGACCCACTGAGTTACTCCAGTTTTCTGTTCCTATCATTGCTATATTTGTGTTTGGCCTGATTGTATTCATATGCAGTGTTATCAGATATGATTGGACAGCATGCAAACAAAAGTTTATTAGTTTAGTTTAGAGATACAGCGCCGAAACAGGTCCATTAGCCCACCGCGTCGACCAGCGATCCCCGTACACTAGAACTATCTTACACACCAGACAATTTGCAATTTTTACCAAAGCCAATTAACCCACAAACCTGTACGTCTTTGTGGTGTAGGTGGACACCGGAGCACCCGGGGAAAACCCACGCAGTCTGGGGAGAAGGTACAAACTCCGTAAAGACAGCACCTGTAGTCAGGATCGATCCAGGGTCTCTGGCGCTGTGAGGCAGCAACTCTACTGCTGCACCATCCAGGTGGTAACAGGAAAATATGCACAGAATCACTTAATATTTCTGAAGGGAAAAAAAACCACATATTGAACATGGTCATATGATATTAAATGCCACAGGTTGTTATGGGCAACTAGAGGAGTGGGTGCCATGGGGTGGACTGCCGTCATCTCACCTGGACCACAATGGACATAGAGTCATAGAGTGGAAGTGTGGAAACAGGCCCTTCGGCCCAACTTGCCCACATCTGTCAACATGTCCCAGCTACACTAGTCACAGAGTGATACAGTGTGGAAACAGGCCCTTCGGCCCAACTTGCCCATACCTGTCAACATGTCCCAGCTACACTAGTCCCACCTGCCTGCGCTTGGTCCATATCCCTCCAAACCTGTCCTATCCATGTACCTGTCTAACTTTCTTAAACATTGGGATAGTGCCAGCCTCAACTACCTCCTCTGGCAGCTCGTTCCATACACCCACTACCCTCTGGTGTCCATCCTTTGTGTGACATCGATTCTCACCTGGGCCACAATGAACATTGATTATCAACAGTGCCATGAGAAACTTTACCGGGATAACTTTGATCAATGCAGAGGAATTTTTAAAAGTTAATTATGTGCATATATATATATTAGAACATAGAACAATACAGCACAAGAACAGGCCCTTCGGCCCACAATGATTGTGCCGAACATGATGCCATCTCCTATCTACCTGCACATAACCCATATCCCTCCAAAGGTAGACACAAAATGCTGGAGTAACTCAGCGGGACAGGCAGCATCTCTGGAGAGAAGGAATGGGTGATGTTTGGAGTCGAGACCCTTCTTCAGACTGATGTCAGGGGAGAGGGAGATACATAGATAAGGAAGTGCAAGGTGTGAAAATAGGTGTGAAAAGGGGAATGGAAATCAAGGTTAAAATGTAGAATAGATCATTGTTCGTTCCATATCCATCCATTCCCTGCATCTCCTTATGCCTATCTGAAAGTCACTTCAATAAAAGTCTTTCTATTGATCCACATTCTTGTGTGTAAGCTCCAGTTCACATTGATAAGGTTCCCTGCATATTCTCACTGAGCGCCCAGTGTTTAGTACCTTTACCCCAGACATTGCACAATTCTGAATACATCTACAATGGGTCATTTACAATAGCAATTTGCAGAGGGCCAATTAACCTACAAACCCGCACGTGTTTGGGATGTGGGAGGAAACCGGAGTGCCCGGAGGAAACCCATGCGCTCACGGGGAGAACGTGCAAACTCCACACAGACAGCACCTGAGGTCAGGATCGAATCCGGCTCTACCGCTGCGCCACCCTGCCACACAATGTTATGACAAATATTCCAAAATGAGAAGGGAGGCTTCAGAAAGTAAACATAGAACAAAATTATTTAAACAAAGTAATTTATTCATAATTCTTTATCCTATTTCGGGACCTTTACAGAAGAGACGAAGCAACAGCCAATACAGATCCGTGATATCACTGTGATGCTCAAAGCAGACACGGTGTGTGTACAGAACTGGTAGAAACACAGGGGCACGACCTGTGTGGTTCACATCAGCTCATACATAGAAAATACAACGCGGTTCACAAATAGCTGGCGGCAGTATGAGCAGAAACTTCTTGGCACCATGATATGACATTTCTGTAACCCCTACTTTAGTGGAGGCATTAATATTAACTAATAATAATTAGGTAAACACATGCAAAAACAGCAGGAGGGGGAACATCATATGGACTGATTATTGACAATCATATTTAAATTCTCAGACCAATCTGGAAGTTTCTTTGCCCACGACTGAAGCTTCACTGATATGTTTTCCCCTGTGTGGCGGAGAGCGGGTGCCAGCATCACACGACACTCTGACTAAAACAATCCTGCCATCACCACTTTCTTGGACGTTAGAGGAGCAAGTAACTGCCCAATAATACTGAAATACACACAACTTGGGCGGGTGAGCGGTGGAGGTTTGAGAGTGAAACTCCACTTGCGTCAGTGTGGCAAGATAGTTTAACTCGATCCAAGCGTAAACTCACAAACAGTTAGAAAACTTGCAATCTGAGTTTTATGTAAGATTGTATAACTTTTAAACATGTACAAAATGCATCACATTCTCTTCCGAGTTTTCACCTGTAACAACATTTCTCAATAATTTATTAAATAATTTTAAATAGTACTGCACCATATACTATTTGAATGTTATTTACTGTACAGTAATACTTTGATAACTTTTATAAAAGTGATTAATAACCATGGCAATGAATTACATTTAAACTGTCACAGTAAAACTCACAAAAACTCACAGTGGATTCCATGAATGGGAATATAATCTAATCGGTAACGTTGAGATAAATTGCTCAGAAACTGTAACTTCCCGTTCATCGTGAAGATTACTAATACAACGTGTGTCATCCAACTTTCTTGCCATGCAAAAACAACAATAATAATAACGCAGTTTTCTGCGTTTCATAGGCATTTACTTGATAAGATTATGTAGAACTTGAATTCACACCGCTGTCATCTGCGTTTTTGAACATAAGTATAGAGTTATAAATCTTCAAAGCTGGGCCAAGTTTAATGCACATAATCTTCACTATGTCTACTTGCGTTAACAGAAGAAAAGCCTCCCCATCGATCGACTGGAAAGAGAAATGGCAGCACTTTAACACAGGCCAGGGCATGAAAATTAAAAAGACAAAATACAAAGTGCTGGAGGAACTCTGCAGGTCAGGCAGCATCTGTGGAGGGTTTGGACACGCTAGAGGCAGGAAACATGTTCCCGGTGTTGGGGGAGTCCAGAGCCATGGGCCACAGTTTAAGAATAAGGGGTAAGCCATTTAGAACGGAGATGAGGGAATACTTTTTCACACAGAGAGTTGTGAGTCTGTGGAATTCTCTGCCTCAGAAGGCAGTGGAGGCCGATTCTCTGGATACTTTCAAGAGAGCTAGAGAGGGCTCTTAAAGATAGCGGAGTCAAGGGATATGGGGAGAAGGCGGGAACGGGGTACAGATTGTGGATGATCAGCTATGATCACAGCGAATGGCGGTGCTGGCTTGAAGGGCCAAATGGCCTACTCCTGAACCTATTGTCTATTGCTTATTTTTTAAAGTGTTATGAAGAATTAGTTTGAACAATGATCCATGTTCAGGGTGAATAAGAAGATAACTATTTTGATGTGATGTCATAGGATGTTAATAGAATAATTGTTTACAAAAGGCCATTAATTAGCTAGAAGAGGAACTTCAGCTAAATGTGTAGGAAGGAACTGCAGATGTTGGTTTAAACCGAAGATAGACACAAAAAGCTGGAGTAACTCAGCGGGACAGGCAGCATCTCTGGGGAGAAGGAATAGGTGACGACTCGGGTCGAGACCCTTCTTCAGCTAAATATACAGTGTTTACAGAGTGTGGTGTGAAGTGTCCTTTAGAACTTGAGTGGATGACACCAGAGTGCAGGCTGCCCAGACTGTGTATGAACGGGTGCAGCTAATGCCTCTGCTCACTCCCACCTCCAACGGGTTCAATCCTCTGCTGATGTCTGTGTGGAGTTTGCAGGTTCTCCTTGTGACAGCGTGGGATTCTTCTGGGTGTTCCGGTTTCCTCCCACATCCCAAAGGGGTGCAGTTTGGTTGATTGTTTGGCAATTGTAAAATACTAGTTGTGAGTGGGTGAACCTGAGGGCAGTTGATGGGAATGGGGGGGGGGGGGGGGGGGAGGACAGGTTTCACAGAACTAATTGGGGAATTTAGATTGTCCTGCTCACCAGCAGGGACTCAATGGGCTGAAAATGCTTCCACCAATTGTCATGGGCTCATACAGCAGGAAAAGACTCTTCGGCCCATTGGATCCATGCTGACCATCGTGTAGCTATTCACAGTAAAGCTGACCCCACTTTCACCCTCCGCACAATCTCGTCAACTACCCCAGACTCTACCGTACGCCTTCATACAAAAGCCATACAGGGTGGCCAATCAACTCACCAATCTACATGTCTTTGGGAAATGGGATCCCCCCTCAGTCACAGGAAGAACGTGCAAACTCCACACAGAAAGCAGCTGAGGTCAGGATTGAACCGGGTCACTAACGCTGGCCTTACCTCCTCTTTGAAGTGCTTTGCCTGCTGTTCACAACCAGTAAGTTTCTGAACAAAGTTTCCCACCTGCAACACACAAACACAACGTCCATCCTCCAGGTAATTTGTGCAGTGAATCACTGAAACAAATTCAGTTCTGCCTTTAAATATCTACCCGTGAATAAACAGACGGAGGCAGGTGCTTGGATTCTTATTTCATAGTTAGTTGCAGTTAAATATTTTAAATCACTCTGAACAAAGTTAATTAAAAGTGAACCATCAGGTCATAAGGAATGGAGATAGAATTAGGCCATTCGGCCCATCAAGTCTACTCCGCCATTCAATCATGGCTGATCTATCTCTCCCCCCTAACCCCATTCTCCTGCCTTCTCTCCATAACCTCTAATAACCCGTACTGACCAAGAAACAACAAACAGTGCCAAGGAGAGAAGTGTCGGCGGCACAAGGAACTGCAGACGCTGGAATCTGAAGCATAAGCAAAGTGCTGGAGGAACTCAGCGGGTCAGGCAGCATCTGTGAAGGGAGTGGACAGACAATGTTTCGGGTCGAGACCCTTCCTCTGGACTCATGACCCTTCCAGGCACAGTTCAGAGAATTATGAATTTAATCAATGACAACCTATAGAGGTCCAGGTGTTGAACTGGAATAACCAATTGTACAATCAGGCAGATAAAAATGCTGGAGAAACTCAGTGGGTGAGGCAGCGTCTATAGATGCTGCCTCCACAGATGCTTCCTCACCCGCTGAGTTTCTCCAGAATTTGTATCTACCTTCGATTTTTCCAGCATCTGCAGTTCCTTCTTAAACGTACAATCAGGCAACTTTAGTTCAGAACAATGGATCAGGGCAATTCCTGGCGACGTAACATATTTCAGAATAAAAGATACCTTTAGAATGGAGATGAGGAGGAATATCTTTAATCAGAGGGTGGTGAATATGTGGAATTTTTTCCACAAACAGTGGTGGAGGCCAAGTCAATTTTATAGCAGAGATTGACAGGTTTTTGATTAGAATTGGCGTCAAAGGTTATGGGGAGAAGGCAAGAGAATGGGGTTGAGAGGGAGAGATGGCTCAGCCATGGATGAACAACCAGTTGACTCAATGGGCCGATTGGCTTAATTCTGCTCCTAGAACGCATGAGTTTTTATTTAAACGGTGACATTCTCGCTGCTTTCCCTTCGGTTTTCTTACCTCCTCAATGGTCCATTTGGCCACCCTGTTGGCGCTGATCCCAGCGACCCCTGGAAGCAGCTTGCAGTGTTGTTCCCAACACAAGGACAGCGAACGAGCTGGATGTGGGCAGGCAACAGGACAGACACAAACGCTGATTACAGTCACAGAGTCATAGTGTGATACAGTGTGGAAACAGGCCCTTCGGCCCAACTTGCCCAACATGTCCCAGCTACACTAGTGATAGAACGATACAGTGTGGAAACAGGCCCTTCAGCCCAACTTGCCCACTCTGGCCAACATGTCCCAGCTACACTAGTCATAGAACGATACAGTGTGGAAACAGGCCCTTCAGCCCAACTTGCCCACTCTGGCCAACATGTCCCAGCTACACTAGTCATAGAGTGATACAGCACGGAAACAGGCCCTTCAGCCCAACCTGCCCACGCCAGCCAACATGTCCCAGCTACACTAGTCATAGAGCGATACAGCACAGAAACAGGCCCTTCAGCCCAACTTGCCCAACATGTCCCAGCTACACTAGTCCCACCTGCCTGCGCTTGGCCCATATCCCTCCAGACCTGTCCTATCCATGTACCTGTCTGACTGTTTCTTGAAGGTTGGGATAGTCCCAGCCTCAACTACCTCCTCTAGCAGCTTGTTCCATACACCCACCACCCTTTGTGGGGTGGGAGATTGCAACCTTCACGTGGTCTGACCAGTTTCGACAAATGCAATCAACCTGGCGTGCACAATCAAATATGATCAAATAGAACAAGATATGATACAAATATAGGCTGTGCACGCCATACGCAAGAAGAAGAAGAAGACCACCCTTTGTGGTCCTATTGAATCTTTTCCCCTTCACCTTGAGCCATTGATGATCGATGCAAGACTTGTGGCATCCCACCTTGTGGCATGTCTAATAACATAGAAAATCCCAAGATCTCCATGGTTACTTCGGCCCCTGTTAAATATCCTAAACATTTGGTCACTTCTAATTATCGTAAACATTTATTTTATTTTCTGGATTTAGGTTGAAAGGCTTTTTTTTTTAGATAGGAGGAAGATCCAACTGTATTTGAGACATGTAGGAAGGAGCTGCAGATACTGGTTTAAACCGAAGATAGACAAAAAACTGGAATAACTCAGTGGGTCAGACAGCATCTCTGGAGAAAAGAAATAGGTGACGTTTCGGGTCTGAAGAAGGGCCCCTACCCGAAACGTCACCAATTCATTTTCACCAGACATGCTGCCTGACCCGCTGAGTTACTCCAGTTTTTTGTGTCGATCTTGCATTTGTAACATGATAAATTGTTGATAATTGCATTCATGTACAAACTAAATTAACAAGTTTAATTGTCTCTGAAAGGGAAGAGGAGAAATCCAATCCAAACTAAAAGAGCTCAAGGAATAAGGTGGGAATGTTTTGTCAGGTCTTGTATGCATTCATTCACAGGACACTTCAATTAAGAAAACTGGACAACATCTACTTTTCATCCATGGCTTCCAGAAAAGGTACCAACTTCTGGAAGTATCACCTTAGTGCTCAGGTAACTGTAAGGTGAAACTGGAAATGGCAAACTCTGTGAGTGCATGTTCATGCTCATATAATAGACAATAGACAATAGGTGCAGGAGTAGGCCATTCGGCCCTTTGAGCCAGCACCGCCATTCAATGTGATCATGGCTGATCATCCCCAATCAGTACCCCGTTCCTGCCTTCTCCCCATATCCCCTGACTCCGCTATCTTTAAGAGCCCTATCTAGCTCTCTCTTGAAAGTATCCAGAGAACCGGCCTCCACCGCCCTCTGAGGCAGAGAATACCTACAGTAGCTGCCAGCTCGCCCCTGGACCACACTTTAAATGGGTGAATATTCTCTGCATGAACTGACGGAAAACAGACCGACTGGCTGTGACGTTTGTCGACTGAAATTTATACCCTTCTGAATAGATGCGGTGAAACCCGACACACGCTAGCGTGCAGCCCAGTCGAATAATAAATAAATTAAATAACACCGCCTGCAGTGGGCCTTGTGTTTCAACTCACTTTGAAAGCTGACTTTCAACTCGTCCTGTTGGAGTTTGTGGTACTTGGGAGGCCGGCCAATTCTGTGCAAAAGACAAACAGCAGAAGGTTTAAGGAATGCAGATTAAAATCACCCCAAGCTAGAGTTTCTTTCTGACTCTGAGCCATATCACATTGACGTCCGCCACAACTCCCTATCAGATCCCAGCAGGATCAGCTTTTGATGTCCATTTGAATATTGGACTTCCAAGTAACCAGGCTTCTACACATGTCCTGTAGAGTGGAGATATGTTTACAAACCCGTATTCAGAACCGGCCTCCACCGCCCTCAGAGGCAGAGAATCCCACAGACTCACAACTCCCTGTGAGAAAAAGTGTTTCTTCGTCTCCGTTCTAAATGGCTTACTCCTTATTCTTAAACTGTGGCCCCTGGTTCTGGACTCCGCCAACATCAGGAACATGTTTCCTGCCTCTAGCGTGTCCAAACCCTTAACAATCTTATATGTTTCAAGAATGGGGTTAGGATGGAGAGATAGATCAGCCATGATTGAATGGCGGAGTAGACTTGATGGGCCGAATGGCCTAATTCTACTCCTGTCACTTATGATCTTGTGAACCATCGCTCAGACCCTGCACAAGTTCAACTGCATGACCCCAGACCTCAGTACAATCTGGACTGGTTTGTGTGATGGACTGGGCTACATCCACAACCCTCTGCAATCTCTTGCAATCTTGGGCAGAGCTGCTCCCAAACCCAGGTGTGAAGCAACCCAATGGGATACGTTCATTCAACGGAGCATCTGTAGATGTGTGTACACCTAGTTGGAGACGCACCAAACCTCCTCTGAATTTGGCAAATTTATTTTAAATGAATTTTGGAGGCAAAAGGGAACTAGCAAATCTGCCCCCCAGCTTTGATACTCAGGGTTGGTTTAGGCCATGGGGTCTCAGCCCTGGGACCATCAGGACTCCCTCTACCTGCAGCCCCCCATCCCCCCCACATCTCTAAGTTTGCGGATGACACAAAGCTGGGTGGCAGTGTGAGCTGCGATGAGGATGCTATGAGGCTGCAGGGTGACTTGGACAGGTTGGGTGAGTGGGCAGATGCAGTATAATGTGGATAAGTGTGAGGTTATGCACTTTGGTGGAAATAACAGGAAGGCAGATTATTATCTGAATGGTGTCAGATTAGGAAAAGGGGAGGTGCAACGAGACCTGGGTGTGCTTGTACATCAGTCACTGAAAGTAAGCATGCAGGTACAGCAGGCAGTGAAGAAAGCTAATGGCATGTTAGCCTTCATTGCGAGAGGATTTGAGTTTAGGAGGAAAGAGGTCCTACTGCAGTTGTACAGGGCCCTGGTGAGACCACACCTGGAGTACTGTGTGCAATTTTGGTCTCATAATTTGAGGAAGGACATTCTTCTATTGAGGGAATGCAGCGTAGGTTCACCAGGTTAATTCCCGGGATGGCGGGACTGACATATGATGAAAGAATGGGTCGACTTGACTTGTATTCACAGGATGTCACAGTATTTAGAAGGATGAGAGGGGTACTTATAGAAACATGTAAAATTCTTAAAGGATTGGACAGGCTAGATGCAGGAAAAATGTTCCCGATGTTGGGAGAGTCCAGAACCAGGGGTCACAGTTTAAAAATAAGGGGTAGGCCATTTAGGACTGAGATGAGGAAAAACCTCTTCACCCAGAGTTGTGAATCTGTGGAATTCTCTGCCACAGAAGGCAGTGGAGGCCAATTCACTGGATGTTTTCAAGAGAGAGTTTGATTTAGCTCTTAGGGCTAACAGAATCAAGGGATATGGGGAAAAAAGCAGGTACTGATTTTGGATGATCAGCCATGATCATATTGAAGGGTGGTACTGGCTCAAAGGGCCGAATGGACTACTATTTTTCTCTGGTTGTACTTATCTCCACTGATCTCACTCGTCCTCTTTATTTCCAACAAATTTGACAAATTGAAAGGTACTGACCCAAAACATCGCCTGTCCATCATTCCCTCCACAGATGCTGCCTGACCCTGCTGAGTTCCTCCAACACTTTGTGTTTTTCTAAAGCAATTTGATTCAGTGCCTGTGTGTAAATATATTAAAAGCAGTGCATATAATCCGTGTGGCCATAGGAACAAATAGTTAACATCCTGTTGACCAGCTGAAGCAGAGCGAACTATATGGGGCTCGATGATGCATGAACGTGTGAAGATCAGAGCCCCAGCTAAGGATGACAGAGAACCCTCTGTTCCCCCCTGACCCTCAAGGTTAGCTGTCCTCGCCAGTGAAGACCTTTAAGTTGCTGTGTTGATCACCAAATAGCAAATTTGTGCATTATTTTTTAGTTAAATGGTTTTTCATCTTAATTTTGTATCCAACACTGCACGAGAAGCTGATGAAATATTGGTGAATAAACTGGTTACTGTTTCTCTCAATTACTTTATTGTTCTGACATGTTTTAATATTTATTTAGTTTTCTTTCGCTGAGTTTGTCGAAAAGTCAATGCAGAATAAGTTTATTTTTATTTTTTAATAAATAAATGCAGCAATGTTTCATAATGCATGGGTGCACATAATGTGTGTGTTGGCGATAGACAGAGGGCCAACAAACAGTGGAACAGCAGAGGGACTTGAGCAGACTGACGCAAGGGTCAAGTTAACACACTTCCAATGTTGTGGAAGATGTTGATGACAGAATAACCATATAACCATATAACCATTACAGCACGGAAACAGGCCATCTCGGCCCTTCTAGTCCGTGCCGAACACTTACTCTCACCTAGTCCCATCTACCTGCACTCAGACCCTAACCCTCCATTCCTTTCCCGTCCATATACCTATCCAATTTATTTTTAAAGGATAAAATCGAACCTGCCTCCACCACTTCCACTGGAAGCTCATTCCACACAGCTACCACTCTCTGAGTAAAGAAGTTCCCCCTAATGTTATATGGTTATATGGTTATATGGTTACCCCTAAACTTCTGTCCCTTAATTCTCAAGTCATGTCCTCTTGTTTGAATCTTCCCTACTCTCAATGGGAAAAGCTTATCCACGTCAACTCTGTCTAACCCGCTCATCATTTTAAAGACCTCTATCAAGTCCCCTCTTAACCTTCTGCGCTCCAAAGAATAAAGACCTAGCTTGTTCAACCTTTCTCTGCAACTTAGTTGCTGAAACCCAGGCAACATTCTAGTAAATCTCCTCTGTACTCTCTCTATTTTGTTGACATCCTTCCTATAATTAGGCGACCAAAATTGTACTCCATACTCCAGAATTGGCCTCACCAATGCGTTGTACAATTTTAACATTACATCCCAACTTCTATATTCAATGCTCTGATTTATAAAGGCCAGCACACCAAAAGCCTTCTTTACCACCCTATCTACATGAGATTCCACCTTCAGGGAACGAATGGATCGACTGAGCTTGTATTCACTGGAATTTAGAACGATGAGAGGGGATCTTATAGAAACACATACAATTCTTAAAGGATTGGACAGGCTAGATGCTGGAAAATTGTTCCCTATGTTGGGGGAGTCCAGAACTAGGGGTCACAGTTTAAGAATAAGGGGTCGGCTATTTAGGACTGAGATGAGGAGAAACTTTGTTTAAGAAGGAACAGCAGATGCCGGAAAATCGAAGGTAGACAAATGTGCTGGAGAAACTCAGCGGGTGCAGCAGCAGCATCTAAGGAGCGAAGGAAATAGGCAACGTTTCGGGCCGAAACGTTGCCTATTTCCTGAGGAAAAACGTTTTCACCCAGAGAGATGTGAATCTGTGGAATTCTCTGCTACAGAAGGCAGTGGAGGCCGACTCATAGAAACATAGAAACATAGAAAATAGGTGCAGGAGTAGGCCATTCGGCCCTTCGAGCCAGCACCACCATTCAATATGATCATGGCTGATCATCCAACTCAGTATCCCGTACCTGCTTTCTCTCCATACCCCCTGATCCCTTTAGCCACAAGGGCCACATCTAACTCCCTCTTAAATATAGCCAATGAACTGGCCTCAACTACCCTCTGTGGCAGAGAGTTCCAGAGATTCATCACTCTCTGTGTGAAAAAGTTTTTCCTCATCTCGGTCTTAAAGGATTTCCCCCTTATCTTTAAGCTGTGACCCCTTGTCCTGGACTTCTCCAACATTGGGAACAATCTTCCTGCATCTAGCCTGTCCAACCCCATAAGAATTTTGTACGTTTCTATAAGATCCCCTCTCAATCTCCTAAATTCTAGCGAGTATAAGCCAAGTCTATCCAGTCTTTCTTCATATGAAAGTCCTGACATCCCAGGAATCAGTCTGGTGAACCTTCTCTGCACTCCCTCTATGGCTATAATGTCCTTCCTCAGATTTGGAAACCAAAACTCTACGCAATACTCCAGGTGTGGTCTCACCAAGACCCTGTACAACTGCAGTAGAATCTCCCTGCTCCTATACTCAAATCCTCTTGCTATGAAGGCCAACATACCATTCGCTTTCTTCACTGCCTGCTGCACCTGCATGCCTACTTTCAATGACTGGTGTACCATGACACCCAGGTCTCGCTGCATCTCCCCATTTCCTAATCGGCCACCATTTAGATAATAGTCTGCCTTCCCGTTTTTGCCACCAAAGTGGATAACCTCACATTTATCCACATTATACTGCATCTGCCAAACATTTGCCCACTCACCCAGCCTATCCAAGTCACCTTGCAGTCTCCTAGCATCCTCCTCACAGCTAACACTGCCCCCCAGCTTAGTGTCATCCGCAAACTTGGAGATGTTGCTTTCAATTCCCTCGTCCAGATCATTAATATAAATTGTAAATAGCTGGGGTCCCAGCATTGAGCCTTGCGGTACCCCACTAGTCACTGCCTGCCATTGTGAAAAGGACCCGTTTACTCCTACTCTTTGCTTCCTGTTTGCCAGCCAGTTCTCTATCCACATCAATACTGAACCCCCAATACCGTGTGATTTAAGTTTGTATCCTAATCTCTTATGTGGTACCTTGTCGAAAGCCTTCTGAAAGTCCAGATACAACACATCCACTGGTTCTCCCCTATCCACTCTACTAGTTACATCCTCGAAAAATTCTATAAGATTCGTCAGACACGATTTACCTTTCGTAAATCCATGCTGACTTTGTCCAGCTGGATGTTTTCAAGAGGGAGTTAGATTTAGCTCTTAGGGCTAACGGAATCAAGGGGTATGGGAGAAAGCAGGAACGGGGTACTGATTTTGGATGATCAGCCATGATCATATTGAATGGCGGAAGGGCCGAAGCTTACTCTTGCCCCTATTTTTTTGTTTCTATGTGTCCACTTTATGATACTAGTCAAAAATACATCTGTACTCCCAAATATCAGGAAATTAAAGAATTATTTAGATAGAAACTTTAGATAGATATATTTTTGTCACATATACCATGAAGGTACAGTGAAATTCTTTGGTATTTGCATACACGGTATACAAAAGAGTTGCCACAAAGATACAAGTGTGTGTGTGTGTGTACAAGTGTGGGTGTGTGTACAAGTGTGTGTACAAGTGTGTGTGTATACAAGTGTGTGTGTGTGTACAAGTGTGTGTGTGTGTGTACAAGTGTGTGTGTGTGTGTACAAGTGTGTGTGTGTGTGTACAAGTGTGTGTACAAGTGTGTGTGTATACAAGTGTGTGTGTGTGTACAAGTGTGTGTGTGTACAAGTGTTTGTGTGTACAAGTGTGTGTGAGTACAAGTGTGTGTGTGTACAAGTGTGTGTGTGTACAAGCATGTGTGTGTACACGTGTGTGTGTACAAGTGTTTGTGAGTACAAGTGTGTGTGTGTACAAGTGTGTGTGTGTACAAGTGTGTGTGTACAAGTGTGTGTGTACAAGTGTTTGTGAGTACAAGTGTGTGTGTGTACAAGTGTTTGTGTGTACAAGTGTTTGTGTGTACAAGCGTGTGTGTACAAGTGTGTGTGTGTACAAGTGTGTGTGTACAAGCGTGTGTGTGTACAAGTGTTTGTGTGTACAAGTGTGTGTGTACAAGTGTGTGTGTGTACAAGTGTTTGTGTGTACAAGTGTGTGTGTACAAGTGTGTGTGTGTACAAGTGTTTGTGTGTACAAGTGTGTGTGTACAAGTGTGTGTGTACAAGTGTGTGTGTGTACAAGTGTTTGTGTGTACAAGTGTGTGTACAAGTTTGTGTGTACAAGTGTGTGTGTACAAGTGTGTGTGTGTGTACAAGTGTTTGTGTGTACAAGTGTGTGTGTGTACAAGTGTGTGTGTGTGTGTGTACAAGTGTTTGTGTGTACAAGTGTGTGTGTACAAGTGTGTGTATCTGTGTGCATTTATTGAGACTTTTAAAAGACATTTGGACAGATAATGGGAAGGGTTTAGATGGCTATGAGTCGTAGAACAAGCCTAGTATGGTTGGCATGGACAAGGTGGGCCGAAAGGCCAGTTTCCGTGTTGTACAGCTCCACGACTCTCTGGTATTGGGGCAATTACAGCTTTGTGCAAATTGCTGCTCCTTGATGAATAAAATGTCAATGACCTTGAGATTCACCTGTTTACATGACAAATTACACTCCCCTTGTCTGTGGGATTCTTTGCCACAGAAGGCTGTGGAGGCTAAGTCAGTGGATTTTTTTAAGGCAGAGATCGATAGATTCTAGATTAGTACGGGTGTCAGAGGTTGTGGGGAGAAGGCAGGAGAATGGGGTTAGGAGGGAGAGATGGATCAGCCACGACTGAATGGCAGAGTAGACTTGATGGGCCAAATGGCCTCATTCTGCTCCTATCACATGACTAAATGGGGCTGAGGGGGTGGAGCCATCAAACATACATGAACCTCCTTTGCTGTATCTTGCAGTTTGTCCCCTGTGTACACTGTATTTATCACTATTACCTCCCGTGATGTCTTGATTTCTTTCTTCGTCCAAATGACAAAAAATTTCTTTTTCGAGATGACCCCTCAGCGTTCGACAGATCCAACTTCATCTTGGCTTGATTCTTCTCGGCCAGTGGGCAGCCTGACAACCGGTGGTGGCCAATGAATTTCCCAGTGACGTGGCCCGAGCCGTCACAGCCCGGTGTTGGGCACTTCCTGTGGTGAGAGAGCGCAAGACAAGTCGGCAAAAACCCACGCATAACAGTGAACGGAGATCTCCCTGGCGACCATGCCCAACACTGATGGAACATTACACCCTGATAGAACGTTGATGGAACGTTACACCCTGATACACTGATGGAACGTTACACCTTGACACAACGTTGATGGAACGTTACACCTGATACAATGTTGATGGAACGTTACACCTTGACACAACGTTGATGGAACGCTACACCCTGTTACAATGTTGATGGAATGTTACACCTGATACACTGATGGAACGTTACACCTTGACACAACGTTGATGGAACGTTACACCCTGATACACTGTTGGAATGTTACACCTTGATACATTGATGGAACGTTACACCTGATACACTGATGGAACGTTACACCTTGATACACTGATGGAACGTTACACCGTGAAACACTGATGGAATGTTACACCCTGATACATTGATGGAACGTTACACCTTGATACACTGATGGAACGTTACACCTTGACACAACGTTGATGGAACGTTACACCCTGATACACTGATGGAATGTTACACCTTGATACATTGATGGAACGTTACACCTGATACACTGATGGAACGTTACACCTTGATACACTGATGGAACGTTACACCGTGAAACACTGATGGAACGTTACACCCTGATACATTGATGGAACGTTACACCTTGATACACTGATGGAACGTTACACCCTGATACAACGTTGATGTAACGTTAGACCCTGCCACAATGTTGATGTTGGGGCAGCACGTGGGGTTAGGTGGTGTAGCGCGTAGAGTTGCTGCCTCACAGCTTCAGGGACCCGGGTTCGATCCTGACTACGGATACAGTCTGTATGGAGTTTGCACGTTCTACCTGTGACCGCGTAAGATTTCTCCAGGTGCTCTGGTTTCCTCCCACACTCCAAAGACGTACAGGTTAATTGGCTTAGCTGATGATTACAAATGGTCGTTAGTGTGTGTAGGGCAGTCAGTGTAGGAGGTGATCGCTGGTCGGCGCGGACGCCATGGACCTAGGGGCCTGTTTCCGCGCTGTATCTCTGAACAGAAAATTAAACATCGATGGAACGTTAGACCCTGCCTTAACATTGACAGAAAGGCAAATCCAAAACTCAAAAAGAATTTCGAATTTGCCCAGTCGCACAGCTGTTGGCAGGAGGTCATTGGCTGGAACAGGCGCTGAGTGGAGATACGAGCATATTACTGGGTGTGGGGAGATATATAGAACAGAAAACAAATGTTGTGACTTGAACCTGTGGCAGCTCGGTCCATATACTCACCACTCTCTGTGTGAAAGAGTTGCCACTCTGCTTCCTATCACTGTAAACCCATGCCCTCCTCTGGGAGGGGGGGGGGGCGTCGAGTATGGCTGCTCAGCCTGCAGCTGTCCGTCCTTTCACCCCTTTTTTTATTTGTTAGTGTGTTAAAAAGTTTCGTTTGGAGGTCTAATCTTTTTTATGTGGGGGGGGGGGGGGGGGGGGAGGGGGAACCTGTATTTCTCAGTCCCTATCTGGTCGGAGATGCGGCTTTTCTCCGAGCCGTATCTTCGCCCCTTCCTCGCGGCCTACCAACGGGACTGGAGCGGCGTTTCCTGCCGGGACCGGCCAGAACCTCAGCTTAGGCGGCGGGCACAGCGCTGAAGCACCATCACGGAGCGGGCGATGCCTTACCCGGGTCACCGTCTGGTAAGCTCCGGAGAGCTGAGACCACCGACTCCAACATCACGGAGCTGTCGTTGCGGAGAGTCCAGCCGCGGCGGCGCCGACTTTAAACACCGCGGAGCCTGGGATCTCTTGCCGAGATCGCCAGTGTCTGAGCTCCGACCAGCACGGCCTGTGGACTTCGGGAGCCCGTGGTCTCCAGAGAGGAAGCGGCCGTTCCAGATACTCCAAGCCGTGAAGAGTGTTCTCCCGACGCCGGAGTTTCATCGGGCCGCCGTTGCAGCAACTGCGGAGGCCGCAAATAGGCCCCGACCACGGGGTGAACAAGAGGAGTGGACTGGACTTTGTTGCCTTCCCTCACAGTGGGAAACATTGTGGGGGGATGTTTTTATGTTTTTTGTTAAATTCTTCTTTAATGTGAAGTCTTACTTTTATTGGTGTGCTGCAAATGGCAACTCAGAAATGGTGTATTTGACAATAAATGTCCTTGTCCTTTGATTCGCCAACCCTGGGAAAGTTCTTCATTTCCTTCAACTACCCATAACCCTGAGCTCATTGAAGAGGCCCTGGCAACTTGAGCTTTGGGGTAGGAGATTGCAACCTTCACGTGGTCCGCCCTGTTTCGACCAATGCAATCAACCCGGCGTGCACAATCAAATAAGATCAAATGGAACAAGTTGTCCTACAACTTTAGGCTGTGCACGCCATACGCAAGAAGAAGAACTTGAGCATTCAAACAACGGAAAGACAATTTGAAGTCTGATGCAAACCAAGACGTAATTTATAAATCAAATATTTACTAAGTTCACACACGATTCAGTGGTATCCTTGTACATAACAGAATCATCGCGTTACAGACCCACTCTGGAACAAGCCTTTCACCACCGAGTTTGTGCCAACTTACTGCAAAAAAATCCAGTCAGCTCCATTCTACCGTTCCTTCCTCATATCTTCCAAACCTTGTTCCGTCAAATATTTACCCAATTGCCAGTTTTAGACCGTAGTTGAGTCTGCACACTTATGTAGCGTACAAAACTTTTCCTCATATCATTCTTTATCTGGTGGCAATCCATTTATATTCTGTCCCTACTGGTTCTTGATCCCTCTGCAAATGGAGAGTTTCTCTCTGCCTCTCTCCATGATATAATACTTGGTGATTTAGCTGCCTAGTGTGAGCCTGCTGGCACAAATCCCTCTCCTGCCTTTCACCAAACCTCACAAAGAAGTACAAATCCAGCCGGCTTGGAGTAAAGTTCTGTCAGATGCGAATAGAAACATAGAAACATAGAAAATAGGTGCAGGAGTAGGCCATTCGGCCCTTCGAGCCTGCACCGTCATTCGATATGATCATAGCTGATCATCCAACTCGGTATCCCATCCCTGCCTTCTCTCCATACCCCCTGATCCCTTTAGCCACAAGGGCCACATCTTACTCCCTCTTAAATACAGCCAATGAACTGGCCTCAACTACAAGAGATACAAGATACAAGATACATTTATTGTCACATGTACCAATTGGTACAGTGAAATGTGTGGTCACCATACAGCCATACGAATAATAAAGAGCAAAGAACACGATAGTCTTTAACACAGACATCCCCACACAGCGGGATCAAAGTTTCCCCACTGTCAGGGGAAGGCTCCAAAATTCAGTCGTCCTCCTGTTGTCCTCCCGTGGTCGGAGGGCTCCCGAGCCCCCGCTGTCGCCACTACGGGCAACCCGATGTTCAAGCCCGCTCGCCGGGGTGATGGAAGTCCGACGTCGGTACTGGAGGGCATCCTCCGCAGCTTGGACATCCGAAACGGCCATCTCCTACCAGAGTCCGTGGCTCCCGAAGTCCACAGGCCGCGCCGGGCGGAGATTCAACTACCTTCTGTGGCAGAGTATTCCACAGATTCACCACTCTCTGTGTAAAAAATGATTTTCTCATCTCGGTCCTAAAAGACTTCCCTCTTATCCTTAAACTGTGACCCCTAGTTCTGGACTTCCCCAACATCGGGAACAATCTTCCTGCATCTAGCCTGTCCAACCCCTTAAGAATTTGTAAGTTTCTATAAGATCCCCCCTCAATCTTCTAAATTCTAGAGAGTATAAGCCGAGTCTATCCAGTCTTTCTTCATATGAAAGTCCTGACATCCCAGGAATCAGTCTGGTGAACCTTCTCTGTACTCCCTCTATGGCAAGAATGTCTTTCCTCAGATTAGGAGACCAAAACTGTACGCAATACTCCAGGTGTGGTCTCACCAAGACCCTGTACAACTGCAGTAGAACCTCCCTGCTCCTATACTCAAATCCTTTTGCTATGAAAGCTAACATACCATTCGCTTTCTTCACTGCCTGCTGCACCTGCATGCCTACTTTCAATGACTGGTGTACCATGACACCCAGGTCTCGTTGCATCACCTCTTTTCCTAATCGGCCACCATTCAGATAATAGTCTACTTTCCTGTTTTTTGCCACCAAAGTGGATAACCTCACATTTATCCACATTATACTCTGCCATGCATTTTCCCACTCACCCAACCTATCCAAGTCACCTTGCAGCCTCCTAGCATCCTCCTCACAGCTAACACTGCCCCCAGCTTCGTGTCATCCACAAACTTGGAGATGTTGCACTCAATTCCCTCATCCAGCTCATTAATATATATTGTAAATAGCTGGGGTCCCAGCACTGAGCCTTGTGGTACCCCACTAGTCACTGCCTGCCATTCTGAAAAGGACCAGTTTACTCCTACTCTTTGCTTCCTGTCTGCCAGCCAGTTCTCTATCCACATCAATACTGAACCCCCAATACCGTGTGCTTTAAGTTTGCATACTAATCTCTTATGTGGTACCTTGTCGAAAGCCTTCTGAAAGTCCAGATATAACACATCCACTGGTTCTCCCTTATCCACTCTACTAGTTACATCCTCAAAATATACTATAAGATTCGTCAGACATGATTTACCTTTCATAAATCCATGCTGACTTTGTCCAATGAATTCACCACTTTCCAAATGTGCTGCTATCCCATCTTTAATAACTGACTCCAGAATTTTCCCCACACCGATGTTAGACTAACTGGTCTGTAATTCCCAGTTTTCTCTCCCTCTCCCTCCCCCTACCCTCCAGTCCAGAAGGAACTACTCCAGAATCTAAAGAGTTTGAAAAATTATCACTAATGTATCCACTATTTCTGCGGCTACTTCCTTAAGTACTCTGGGATGCAACTTATCTGGCCCTGGGGATTTATCGGCCTTTAATCCATTCAATTTACCTAACACCACTTCCCGGCTAACCTGGATTTCACTCAGTTCCTCCATCTCATTTAACCCCCGGTTCCTTGCTATTTCCGGCAGATTACTTATGTCTTCCTAAGTGAAGACAGAACCAAAGTAGTTATTCAATTGGTCTGCCATGTCCTTGTTCCCCATGATCAATTCGCCTGTTTCTGACTGCAAGGGACCTACATTTGTTTTTACTAATCTATTCCTCTTCACATATCTATAAAAACTTTTGGAGTCAGTTTTTATGTTCCCTGCCAGTTTTCTTTCATAATCTATTTTCCCTTTCCTAATTAAGCCTTTTGTCCTCCTCTGCTGGACTGAATTTCTCCCAGTCCTCTGGTAGGCTGCTTTTTCTGGCTTTGTACGCTTCATCTTTTGTTTTGGTACTATCCCTGATTTCCCTTGTTATCCACGGATGGACTTCCTTCCCCGATTTATTCTTTTGCCAAACTGGGATGAACAATTGTTGTAGTTCATCCATGCACTTTTTAAATGCCTTCCATTGCATATCCACCGTCAACCCTTTAAGAATCATTTGCCAGTCTATCTTGGCCAATTCACGTCTCATACCTTAAAATCACCTTTCTTTAAGTTCAGGACCCTTGTTTCTGAATTAACAATGTCACTCTCCATCCTAATGAAGAACTCAACCATATTATGGTCACTCTTGCCCAAGGGGCCACGCACAACAAGACTGCTAACTAACCCTTCCTCATTTCTCAATACCCAGTCTAGAATAGCCTGCTCTCTCGTTGGTTCCTCTACATGTTGGTTTAGAAAACGATCCCGCATACATTCCAAGAAATCCTCTTCCTCAGCACCCCTACCAATTTGATTCACCCAATCTATATGTAGATTGAAGTCACCCATTATAATTATTTTACCTTTGTTGCACGCATTTCTAATTTCCTGTTTGATGCCATCCCCAACTCCACTACTACTGTTAGGTGGCCTGTACACAACTCCCACCAGCGTTTTCTGCCCCTTAGTGTTTCGCAGCTCTACCCATATCGATTCCACATCCTCCACACTAATGTCCTTCCTTTCTATTGCGTTAATCTCCTCTCTAACCAACAACGCTACCCGCCTCCTTTTCCTTTCTGTCTATCCCTCATGAATATTGAATATCCCTGGATGTTCGGCTCCCAGCTTTGGTCACCCTGGAGCCATGTCTCCGTGATCCCAACTATATCATAATCATTAATAACTATCTGCACATTCAACTCATCCACCTTTATTATGAATGCTCCTTGCATTAAGATACAAAGCCGTCAGGCTTGTTTTTACAACACTCTTACCCTTTATACAATTATGTTGAAAAGTGGCCCTTTTTGATTTTTGCCCTGGTTTTGTCTGCCTGCCACTTTTACTTTTCACCTTGCTACTATTGCTTCTACCCTCATTTTACACCCTCTGCCTCTCTGCTCTTGCACCCATCCCCCTGCCACATTAGTTTAAATACTCCCCGACAGCACTAGCAAACACTCCCCAAGGACATTGGTTCCATTCCAGCCCAGGTGCAGACCGTCCTGTTTGTACTGGTCCCACCTCCCCCAGAACTGGTTCCAATGCCCTAGAAATTTGAATCCCCCTTGCACCATTTTTCAAGCCACGTATTCATCTGCAATATCCTCCTATTTCTACTCTGACTGGCCCGTGGTACTGGTAGTAATCCAGAGATTATTACCTTTGAGGTCCTTCTTTTAAGTTTATCTCCTAGCTCCCTAAATTTACCTTGTAGGATCCCATCCCTTTTTTTACCTATATTGTTGGTGCCAATGTGCACCACGACAACCGGCTGTTCACCCTCCCCTCCAGAATGTTCTGCAGCCGTTCAGTGGCATCCCTGACCCTTGCACCATGGAGGCAACATACCATCCTGGAGTCTCGTTTGCGGCCGCAGAAACGCCTATCTATTCCCCTTACAATTGAATCCCCTATTACTATGGCCCTTCCACTCTTTTTCCTCCCCTCCTGTGCCGCAGAGCCACCCACGGTGCCATGAACTTGGCTGCTGCTGCCTTCCCCTGATGAGCCATCTCCCCCAACAGTATCCAAAATGGTATATCTGTTTAGGAGGGAGATGACCGCAGGGGACTCCTGCACTACCTGCCTACTGCTATGCTGGCTATTGGCCACCCGTTCCCTTTCTGTCCTCTTACCTTTCACCTGCGGTGTGTGACCAACTCACTGTACGTGCTATTCACGACTTTCTCAGCATCGTGGATGCTCCAGTATGAATCCAACCGCAGCTCCAATCGTTCAATGCGGTCTGCCAGGAGCTGCAGCTGGACACACTTCCTGCAAACGTAGTCACCAGGGACACCGACCATATCCTGATCTCCCACATGTTGCAGGATGAGTAAACCATGGGGCCAATCTCCACTGACATAGCTTACTCCCAAATTAAATCAACTCCCTCACACTATAAAAATCTTTATCCTTTAAACTGTACCTTTACTAATAAATACTGTACCCTTAACTCACAGAACCCTCAACTCACAGAACCCTCAACTCACAGAACCCTCAACTCACAGAACCCTTAACTCACAGAACCCTCAACTCACAGAACCCTTAACTCACTGAACCCTTAACTCACTGTAATCATGTACTCTTCAATTGAACCGCAGTCCGTGAACAGATAGAAAACCCAGCAGTCGTACCCACAGTATCACGGACTGAATCTTCCTTTCACCAACTGGTGACGGAGAGGGAAGTGCCTCTCCATTCACTGATGGGCCGCTGTGACAGACATCTCCCGGCGGCCATGTAGTCGGCGAGGCCGGAGCCCCCGTGGGTCGGACCCCAGGTCTGGGGTCGGGTCGGTACCGCGGAGAGGACCTGGCGGCGATAGTGGAGAGGTCGGTGCGGCGGTCGGTGGTGGGTGCCGACCGATGGACGAGGACAGACACGTGGAAGTGAGGACGCCGCTGCCGGGGGGAGGAATGAAGGGGACTCGGTGTGGGGGGGTCGCCACGAGGGAGGGGGACAACAATGGGGTACATGGCAGGGACACTGTATATGTTGTAACTTTGTCGCTGCCCTTTAGGTGGCCACTATTTGCATAACTTGTGTATGGAAGCAAAGAATTTCACTGTGACTTGTCACATGCGACAATAAAGTATTCACTCATTCACTCACTCATTCACTCGCTCATTCACTCATTCACTCACTCATTCACTCATTCACTCACTCATTCATTCATTCATTCACTCATTCATTCATTCACTCATTCATTCACTCATTCACTCACTCACTCACTCATTCACTGAGCTACAGTGTTGGTGTTGGTGTTGAGGGCAGGCTAGAGCAAGCCTGACCCACAGAGACTGTGCTGAGTGACCGGCACCTACCAGGTGATGCGTGGTGTACTTTGACCCTTTACCATGACCGATACTCTTCCACACCGGCGGTGAGCAACGCTTCAGCCCAGGATCGGCTACGGAATCTGCAGACTCTGCAACAGAAAACCGCATGTTAATACCCCTGGCTCCCGTTAATGCCTTTCCAGCACCACTGCTGATCAATATCACCCCCCCCCACCCAATACACTCAGTCTGCATTGGATTAGAGGTGAAACACTGACAAATTTTAAACTTATTCTCACTCCGTGCTCTTTTGATTTTAATGGAGACCGTGATTGTTCAAACAAATGAGTCTGAAGAAGGGTCACCTATCCATGTTCTCCACAGATGCTGCCTGACCCACTGAGTTACTCCAGCACTCTGTGAAACGTCACCTATCCATGTTCTCCACAGATGCTGCCTGACCCACTGAGTTACTCCAGCACTCTGTGAAACGTCACCTATCCATGTTCTCCACAGATGCTGCCTGACCCGCTGAGTTACTCCAGCACTCTGTGAAACGTCACCTATCCATGGTCTCCACAGATGCTGCCTGACCCGCTGAGTTACTCAGCACTCTGTGAAACGTCACCTATCCATGTGAGGAGGGAGGAGGGGAGGGGGGCGGGAGTGTAGATGAGGGGGGGAGGGGAGTGGCGGAGAGGTGAGGGGAGTGGAGGGGGGGAGGGGGTGGAGGAGAGGGGGGAGTGGAGAGGGGAGGGGGTGGGGAGGGGAGGGGGGAGTGAGAGGGGAGGGGGAGTGGAGGGGGAGGGGGAGTGGAGAGGGGAGGGGAGTGGAGAGGTAGGGGGAGTGGAGAGGGGAGGGGAGGGGGAGTGGAGAGGGGAGGGGGGTGGGAGAGGGAGTGGAGAGGGGAGGGGGAGTGGAGAGGGGAGTGGAGGGGGAGTGGAGAGGGGAGGGGAGGGGGAGTGGAGAGGGAGGGGGGTGGGGAGGGGAGGGGTGGTGGAGAGGGGAGGGGAGGGGGAGTGGAGAGGGGAGGGGGTGGGGAGGGGGAGTGGGGAGGGGAGGGGAGTGGGGAGGGGAGTGGAGAGGGGAGGGGGAGTGGAGTGGGGAGGGGAGTGGAGAGGGGAGGGGGAGGGGTGGTGGGGAGGGGGCTGAGTGGAGGGAGGGGGAGGGGAGGGAGGGAGGGCTTTCTGGAGCTGGGGGAGGGGGGGGACGGAGCTGGTTGGCCCAGACTCACTCGCTGGGTGGTGGAGTACATGTCCCGTCCTGTAACACCAGCCTGCTGGGTGTAGATCTGCATCATCAGTGTCCACCCAGTTAGCTGTACGCATGGTTGCATCCGTCAAAGCTGATCTGTGGTGAGTGTGGTGAGAGTGGAGAGCAGTTATTTGTCACATCTGCTGACATGGGCACAATTACATCCTCACCCCCAGCGGCAAACACAGCATTCGTAGAAAAACACCAATGGGCAAAAACAAGTTTTAAATGACCATCTCTTGTCTGCCCGCACATAGTTTTATACAATTTGCTGCCTCCATTGCCCAATAAAAACCACATTTTACCCCCAACACTGTAGAAGTGAAAACAGTCCCCAAAAAAGTTATTTTCTGTGAAATGATTTACATGAAATATAGCACAGAAACAGGCCCTTCGGCCCAACTTGTCCACACTGACCAACATGCCCCTTCAATGCCAGTCAAGAACCGGTGACAATGACAGCACATAGCCACTGTATCGAGTTTAATACAGAGATGTGTGAGGTGTTGCATCTCGAAAATAAAACCAGGACCTTCACACTTAATGGCCGGGCTCTGGGGAGTGTTGTAGAGCAGAGACATCTTGGAGTGCAGGTACATAGTTCCCTGAAATTGGCCACTTCAGGTGGCCAAGATGTCTTTCACCACATTGGCCTTCATCAGTCACTGTATCGAGTATAGAAGTTGGGTGGTCAGTTGTACTAGGCATTTGTGAGGCCACATTTAGAGTACAGAAAGATGTTGGTAAGCTGGAAAAGATTGACGAGAATGTTGCCAGGACCCAAGGGCCTGAGCTATAGGGAGAGGTTGAGCAGGCTGGGATTATCCCCTGGAGCGCAGGAGGATGAGGGGTGAAGATTATGATTTCTTATGATAATGAGAGGAATAGATGGGGTTAAATGCACAGATGGGAGTCTCTTGCCCAGAGTACGGAAATTGGGAACCAGAGGACGTAGGTTAAAGGTGAGGAGGGAAAGATTTAATTGGAACCTGAGGGGCAACTTTTGTGTGGTGGGTGTATGGAACGAGCTGCCGGAAGAGGTAGTTGAGGCAGGGACTATCACAATGTTTAAGAAACATTTAGACAGGTACATGGATAGGATACGTTTAGAGGGATATGGGCCAAACGCGGGCAGGTGGGACTAGTGTAGATGGGGAATGTTGGTCGGAATGGGCAAGTTGGGCCGAAGGGCCTGTTTCCGTGCTGGGGCTTCTCGTTGCGAATGAAACATAAACCAAAGGAATAGTTAGATCTCAAGCCGGTTGTTGTCTCTGTTGGCGTCAATGTCTGCCAGGCCCTGACAGAGCTCCATTTGGTGGGTGGTAGAGCGGGCACCCAGAGATGACATGGTTGGCTGTCTGTTGTTCTGCTCCACATTCACAGGCTGGGCTCTGGCGGAGCCCCCATCTCCACACGCTGGCGTTGAAACGCCCAACTCCAGTACCAAGTCTGTTGAGCTTCACCCATGCTCCTCTGGGGAGGTCAGACCCTGGACAGCTTTTATCTGGTGAAGAGATGTAGCTGTGTAATGGAGATGAGGTTGCCTTCCATCCTGTGACCACTTGGTGGCTATCCAGTGTGCTGTTGTCTCAGTTGGCTGGATGGATGCTAGGAGTTGTTTTCCATGACTCTGTGACTCAATATACTTTGCGACAGTTAAAGGTGCAGACTATTGCGGTGGAGAAAGGTCATCGATTACCTTTAACCGGTGATCATCAACATCTACAACGGTGGCCACACGCACCAGCTTGGGGTTACGGCGATCAACAGCTTCCAGCTTCATGCTGACCTGGAAGGTGTGCGATGGCCGCTGAAACAGAAGGAAATAAAGTCGTCGAACGCTGGAATCTTCATTTCACCAGAAGAATCCACAAAGTAAATATGAAAAGCATGTTGCTCACTGTTTTAAAAGCACGAGCAGGAGTAGCGGTGGATCCAGTCTCTTCCAGGTATCTGTCCCAGGCAAACTGCTCGGGCTGGAGGTAACCTGGAGAGTCAGAGCTTCCATTAGTCCCTGTAGGAGGGGATGTTGCACTTTACCCGTAGCCCTTTACTCAGATAGAAACATAGAAGATAGGTGTAGGAGTAGGCCATTCGGCCCTTCGAGCCAGCACTACCATTCAATATGATCATTGCTGATCATCCCCAATCAGTACCCCGTTACTGTTTTTCCCCATATCCCTTGATTCCTTTAGCCCCAAGAGCTGATCTATCTCCCTCCTAACCCCATTCTCCTGCCTTCTTCCCATAACATCTGACACCAAAACTAATCAAGAATCTATCTATCTCTGCCTTAAATATATCCATTGACTTGGCCTCCACAGCCTTCTGTGGCAAAGAATTCCACAGATTCATCACCCTCTGACTAAAGAAATTCCTCCTCATCTCCTTCTTAAAAGAACGTCCTATAATTCTGAGGCTGTGACCTCTAGTCTTAGACTCTCCCACTAGTGGAAACATCCTCTCCACATCCACTCTATCCAAGCCTCTCACTATTCCGATGAGGTTGCCCCTCATCCTTCTAAACTCCAGCGAGTACAGGCCCAGTGCCGTCAAACGCTCTTCATAGGTTAACACACTCATTCTTGTAAACCTCCTCTGGACCCTCTCCAGAGCCAGCACATCCTTCCTCAGCATTACATCCCTGTTTAGGTACACAAGCCCTCTTGAAATAAATGCTAGCATTGAGTTTGCTTTCTTGAGAGCCTTGTTCTCCTCTTACCTTGCGGAGGAGTCAGGGGTTTTCCATGTTGCTGGCACCAGCCCACAGGATGGATGTAGGGGCTGCTAGCATCACACCTGGCACAGAAATACCTTGTTACAGGTGGCTGGCCCAACCATCACCTGTCTCAGAGTGGCACACAGCCCTGAGCACAAAAGCACAAAGATAGCAACTACATTCTCAAAGGGAGAACGTGCAAACTCCACACAGACAGCACCTCAGGTCTCAATTGAATCTGGATCTCTGGCGCTGTGGGGTAGCGGTTTATTATTAGCTGAGCCACTGTGCAGTCCATTCTAGAACATTCTAACTTCTGAATAGGATGAGTTGACAGATGAGTTGCTTTAGTTTAGTTTAGTTTAGTTTAGTTTAGATAGCCCCTTCAGCCCACCGAGTCCGCACTGACCAGTGATCCCCGCACACTAACACTATCCTACACACACTAGGGACAATTTACATTTATACCAGGTAGACAAAATTGCTGGAGAAACTCAGCGGGTGAGGCAGCATCTATGGAGCGAAGGAAATAGGCAACGTTTCGGGTCGAGACCCTTCTTCAGACTCATTTATACCAAGCCATTTAACCTACAAACTTGTACGTCTTTGGAGTGTTTGCGGAAACCGAAAATCTCGGAGAAAACCCACGCAGGTCACGGGGAGAGCGTACAAACTCTGTAGAGACAGCACCCGTGGTCAGGATCGAACCCGGGTCTCTAGCGCTGTGAGGCAGCGACTACCGCTGCGCCACCGTGCATTTATTCTGAGGCCTGATTGGAGGAGAGGGAATGTGGGCGTTTCGTGTCAACTACTGAATGTTGCTGCTATAAGCTAGGATGCATCGCGATCTTCCAACCCACCTCATTGCAGACCTGCACTTTTTCCTCCGTTCGCTGTAATATTATATTCCGCACGCTGGTACTTTTCTCTTTGCACTGCCTGTTGTACTCGTGTGTGTGGCTAGATTGTTCTCATGCACAGTGTGATCTGATTTAATCGGACACAACACAAACAAAAGCTTCTGACTGTATCTCGGCATACGTGACATTACTAAACCAACACCAAAACACGACCACTGTGTTGTAACCACACTACAATGCTGGGGCCGGCACAGTGGCACAGCGGTAGAGTTGCTGCCTCACAGTGCCGGAGACCCGGGTTCCATCCCGACTACGGGTGCTGTCAGTACGGAGTTTGTACGTTCTCCCCGTGACCTGCGTGGGTTTTCTCCGAGATCTTCGGTTTCCTCCCACACTCCAAAGATGTACAGGTTTGTTGGTTAATTGGCTTGGTATAAATGTGTAAATTGTCGCTAGTGTGTGTGGGATAGTTCAGAACCAGGGGCCACAGTTTAAGAATAAAGGGTAAGCCATTTAGAACGGAGTCGAGGAAACACTTCTTCACACAGAGAGTTGTGAGTCTGTGGAATTCTCTGCCTCAGAGGGCGGTGAAGGCCGGTTCTCTGGATACTTTCAAGAGAGAGCTAGATAGGGCTCTTAAAAGATAGCGGCGTCAGGGGATATGGGGAGAAGGCAGGAACGGGGTACTGATTGGGGATGATCAGCCATGAACACATTGAATGGCAGTGCTGGCTCGAAGGGCCGAATGGCCTCCTCCTGCACCTATTGTCTATTGTGTATAGTGTTCATGTGTGGGGATCGCTGGTCGGTGGGCCGAAGGGCCTGTTTCCGCGCTGTATCTCTAAACTAAACTATACTAATTGCTGCAATGTCATTAGAATTACAATTCACAACCATGGATAAAACACAGTTCGAGTTGCAGGTACATCACGGGATGGGTTCAAGGGAGTAGCTCAGATTTAGAGCTGACAGACCCGGGGCCCATAATCTGGGGACATAGAATGGGGTTGAGAGGGAACGATAGATCAGCCATGATTGAATGGCGGAGTAGACTCAATGGGCCGAATGGCCTAATTCTGCTCCTAGAACCTATGAACTAAACTGTGACAGGATGTGAGTTATCAAGCTCCTGCATCTAACTTAATATTTCTTGCATGTTTCGAGGAGAGCTGGGATAATCAGCGGGTTATTTGATTCATGGAGAGGCCAGACAACTGGAGTAGACCATTCTCAACGCTGCCCCAGCACTGCTGGCTTGTCTCAGCTGCTCCCCCTTCACATACAGTGAGGCAGACTCCGACACACACAATCCTGCTCTTTAAACAAATCATTCACCATGCAAATCTCATAAAACACATTGATTTAGAATGAGAAAACTGAAACCATATGATGCTGTAATATTATAATTGATTTAAAATGTCACGTTGATGGAATATGCCATCCATTAACTCTGAAGGGTCTCGACCCGAAACGTCACCCATTCCTTCTCTCCAGAGATGCTGCCTGTCCCGCTGAGTTACTCCAGCTATTTGAGTCTACCCACGCCATTCATTAAGATCTTATGATTAGTACGGGTGTCAGGAGTTACGGGGAGAAGGCAGGAGAATGGGGTTAGGAGGGAGAGATAGATCAGCCATGATTGAATGGCGGAGTAGACTTGATGGGCCGAATGGCCTAATTCCACTCCTTATGAACCTATAAATCAGGAGTGAACCACTCTGGGGGCACGAGGCACCTGAATCTTCAATGCCTCATGCTCCGTATTACCAGAGTCTGTGAGACATTGCAGCTGCCAACAATCTCACACCTGCCTGAGCACAGGAGGAAAGAAAAAACACAATGCAGAAAAAAATAATATTCATCCACGTCACAATCGTTTAAATGCTTTGTCAGGCTTTTTGTTCCAGTAATTTTCCTCTTCAATCTAAGCTTAAATTAGTAGAAACAAGGAACTGCTAATGCTGGTTTAGATAAAAGGACACAAAGTGCTGGAGTAACTCAGCGGGTCAGGCAGCATCTGTGGAGAACATGGATGGGTGACGTTTCACAGAGTGCTGGAGTAACTCAGCGGGTCAGGCAGCATCTCTGGAGAACATGGATGGGTGACGTTTCACAGAGTGCTGGAGTAACTCAGCGGGTCAGGCAGCATCTCTGGAGAACATGGATGGGTGACATTTCACAGAGTGCTGGAGTAACTCAGCGGGTCAGGCAGTATCTCTGGAGAACATGGATAGGTGATGTTGCGGGTCAGGACCTTCTTCAGATCTAGTTAGTTAGTCTAAATTAGTTGTGTTTTCTCTTTGTATCTCATTATTTCACTTTCATTTGATCCTCTCCTGCCTCTTCCTGCTCCCTGGCTTTTCCTGCTCCCATTTATTTGTTCACCTGCCAGAATCGGCAACCAATAGAGAAGCCTACCAGTAATCGTAGGTGTCGTCCCAGTTGTCGAAGTGCACCAGAAACCTGCTGTCCACGATGTCCGTCACCGTGGCCACACAGATCAGCGATGGGTTCATCCGGTCCACTGCCTCCAGCTTCATCCCAACACGGAATCCCAGGGGGAGCACCGCCTGGCAAAGAACATTATCAACACCGTACCTTCAACCACGTCACCAAGTAACATGCCTGAACTCTGTTCACAAAATGGCTCCTCTTCTCCGAGATCAGATAATAAGTCATAAGACAAACGTACAATGTCACCGTTTTAAATAAAAGTTCATAAGTGATAGGAGCAGCATTAGGCCATTCGTCCCATCAAGTCTACTCCGCCATTCGATCATGGCCGATCTATCTCTCCCTCCTAACCCCATTCTCCAGCCTTCTCCCCATAACCCCTGAGAAGGCCTGCTAGTTTGTGAGAAGGCCTGATAGTTTGGGAGAAGGCCTGCTAGTTTGGGAGGTCTGTTTGGGAGAAGGCTTGCTAGTTTGGGAGGCCTAGTTTAGGAGAAGGCCTCCTAGTTTGGGAGAAGGCCTGATAGTTTGGGAGAAGGCCTGCTAGTTTGGGAGGCCTAGTTTGGGAGAAGGCCTCCTAGTTTGGGAGAAGGCCTGCTAGTTTGGGAGAAGGCCTCCTAGTTTGGGAGAAGGCCTCCTAGTTTGGGAGGCCTAGTTTGGGAGAAGGCCTCCTAGTTTGGGAGAAGGCCTGCTAGTTTGGGAGAAGGCCTGCTAGTTTGGGAGAAGGCCTAGTTTGGGAGAAGGCCTGCTAGTTTGGGAGAAGGCCTGCTAGTTTGGGAGAAGGCCTAGTTTGGGAGAAGGCCTGCTAGTTTGGAGAGCCCAGTCTGAGAGAGAGCGTTCGGATGGAGCGGCAACTCACTGTGTTTTGACTGATGAAGAGATGTTTGGCAGCAGCCTGTGATTTGGTGACCCGCAGGTAACTTGGCCAGCTGAATTCTTCATCCTTGTAGCCTGTAACGGGAGCACATCCCTTGAGTTTATGTGATTCTGAAATGCTGATCTATTGATGGTTATTGCCATCTGGTGGCAGTACAAAGTCTTGTTTCATTAGTGTTGGCCCTCAATTGCTGCCAGACTGCAAGAGAATAATCCTGGACATTTTCTAAAGCTTTAGAATATTCATTATAAAGCACAGCAAAATAGTAATGATATAGAACAGAACAGCAAACACATTTATCAAAGAATCTCTGATGAAATTATTGGTGCAATTATTTATTGCAGATGGGGCATCACGGTGGCGCAGCGGTAGAGTTGCTGCCTCACAGCGCCAGAGACCCGGGCTCGATCCTGACTACGGGTGCTGTCTGTACAAAGTTTGTACATTCTCCCCGTGACCTGGGTGTAGGACGGTGTTAATGTGCGGGGATCGCTGGTCGGCGCGGACATGGCGGGCCAAAGGGCCTGTTTCCGCGCTGTATCTCGAAACTAAACAAATGCAATCTTAACCTGCATAAATCTTGTCAAAGGTGGTATAAAGTTCTGGCACATGTTTAATTCTGAATGGCATATTTGACAATAAATCACTCTGTTCTGTGGAGGGGTGGCCTTTTTAACATATCTCTATACGGGGAGGGTTGGACAATTATGTTACCCTAAAGCAGGTGGACCAAGGTGTTCCTCACCTCTGGGCAGATACAAGCGGTGACCTGTCTTCTCACACCAGCCAGCAGGATGGATGTCTGGACAATCAGCATTCACCCAGAAATCATGACCTTCAGAATAACCATCGAAGTGGAGCCGCACCCGATAACCACAGACCTTCCGAGAAGAAGAAACAGTTCATACATTCAGACGTGATAGGAGCAGAATTAGGCCATTCAGCCCATCATGTCTACTCCACCATTCAATCATGAATACCCCACTCTATACACACCTTCCCTTGTCAATGCCCCACTCTATAAACCTTCCCTTGCCAATACCCCAGGGATCTCGACCCGAAACATCACCCATTCCTTCTCTCCAGAGATGCTGCCTGTCCCACTGAGTTACTCCAGCTTTTCGTGTCTATCTTCCCTTATCAATACCCCACTCCCTACACCTTCCCATGTCCATACCCAACGCTCTGCTTATTGGAAGATAGACACAAAATGCTGGAGTAACTCAGCGGGACGGGCAGCATCTCTGGAGCGAAGGAATGGGCGACATTTCTTCATGTCAGGGGAGCGGGCGGGACAGAGATGGAACGTGGTCGGAGACAGTAAGACTGGTGGGAGAACCGGGAAGGGGGAGGGGATGGAGAGAGAGGGAAAGCAAGGGCTATTTGAAGTGAGATAAACGAAGGGCCTCGACCCGAAACGTCGCCTATTTCCTTCGCTCCATAGATGCTGCCTCACCCACTGAGTTTCTCCAGCATTTTTGTCTACCTTTGAAGTTAGATAGACCTCAGTTTATTGGTCTGTTCGTGTCACACAATAGTTCTCTGTACGACATTTATTTGCATCTGTCAGCAAGAGTGCAACATTCAAATATTAATGAGGTAGATGTGGTTGGCGATACATGACGAACATATTATGTTTGTTGCAGACAAATGTCCCCGTCTGTTATTGCTTATAATCCCAGTGTAAACAGTGGCTCATTGACAGGATGCTCGTGTATTGAAGTAATGCAAACAAATACTTTAAGCTCAAAATAATTTACATATTTAAATATATATTTGTCCTGCATGGGATCTTTTTAGGAGATGATTATTTTTTCTGCATTTTTGTCTCCTCGCTTATTATAAGTTGAATATTTTATCAATGTTGCAGCTGCTTATCTCTGCCGGGAAAATAAACGGTGGCCACTAAATGTAAAGTAGGCTTGGAGTACCTCAAACACGGTGAGAACAAAGTACATGGATGGGTGAGTAGGATCGATGCCCTCCAACTTCATGCCCACTTTGAACGCATTCCTAGTCAGCGGATACGACTGGTACTGTCCAAGGGAAGAAAACTGTGGTCGCATTATAAACTAACGCAATTCATCACCATGACTGCAATTAATTGAAATATCTATAACCATCTTCAATAATCTATCCTCTGCCTCAGCCTTTGTATATTTAATGATTATTCAGGACATCATGAGCTAAAGTGCCGTTTACAGTGTGCTATAAAATTCTGCAGCACAGAATTGATGTTACACAAAGAACAATACACATTGATTGCAACTCATATTTGTCAAATAACACTGGGACGTCAGAGATTCAGGAGCAATCTATTTTGTTTTTAAAGCCATTTTGTTAAATTTGTTTTTAAAGTTATTATCCTAAAGGGCCTGTCCCACTTACGCGACTTTTTCGGCAACTTGCCGGCACCCGTCATAGTGGCAGAAGGTCGACGAACATTTTCAACATGTTGAAAATCCAGCGGCGACCAGAAAAAGGTACGACTCTTTGGGCGACTACTCACGACCGTACAGGCTGTGTGTGCGCGACATGTCGCAGGGTGACTCCTGTATGGTCGTGAGTAGTCGCCCAAAAGACATTTCTCTCAGATTTAGTATTTCAGAAAACACAATAAAAGAAAACTGATGATTATTACCTCTCGGAACAGTTTGACGGGAGCAGCAAGAGACTTTTCCTCTTCTAGGTACAAAGCCCATGACCAGAGTTTATTCTTTCCAACCACAGAAACAGCTGAAATAAGATACATCATATTTGTTATATTTTTTAAGTATGGAAATATTGCATATTCTTGCAGAATACCGAATACTCAACTAATCGGGGTGCTGAGTTGGACATCTTTTGTTTAGCACCCATTCTGCAGGAGATCAGTTTTAACATTAACTTAGTTTCAGCTAAAGAGCAAACTCGCTTTCTGCCACCAGGAATCAAAGTTCTCTGATCTAAAAAACAGCCTGGAAAATGGCATTTAATATTATCAAGCATTACTCAAACAATGCACCTATTGCATAGAATTACTAGACAGAATAAATACAGTTTAAAAAACACCAGGAAGAATATGCTCGCCTGATAATAGCATAGAAAACCATAAGGAATTGAGATTCAATGCCACTTTTTACCACATCTTCATAAGGTCATAAGTGAGAGGAGTAGAAATAGGCCATTCGGCCCACCGACTACTCCGTCATTCAATCATGGCTGATCTATCTCTCCCTCCTAACCCCATTCTCCTGCCTTCTCCCCATAACCTCTGAACACCCGTATTATTCAAGAATCTATCCACTGACTTGCTCTCCACAGCCTTCTTATGAGGATAGCTGTGGCAATCGAGCAACGGGAACATTGTCCTGGCACTTGCTGCTCGGCAGAAATGCTACCAAAACCATATCATCAGCAGATCATGTAGTATTAGATCTCTGGTACAACTGGGGCACGTGGGTGATTTCTCGCAAGCTTCATCACAGAGTATGTCTGGTCTCATGTAATTACTTCCTCCTGTGCACCTGTCCTCATTTGTGACTCCAGGAAAGTACATCCAGAATATTTCTGACTCCGACACAAGGCACAGCCAAACAGGATCAGGTTAACAAGGAATAATAATCAAATTCTTCACAAGCATGCTACATTAGTTCAGTCACCAATTTTAAATCTTTTTTTATTTTATTTTTTTTATTTTATTTTTATTAGAAGCAAACATATTATAAAGTATAGTTACATATTATAGTAAAAAAAAACTTTTCATATACATCAATCATACATTATTAAAATGTTCAATTGTCGATTAATTCTGCTTCTAGTGTTTTTTTTTATATAGATAGAAAAAGAGAGAAAGAGAGAAAAAAGAATTACAAATATCAAAGAAACGAGAAGATGGAATGAGTTACTTATAATACGTCATTGGAGATAAGTTCGTAGGTTATGAAGTATAATTTTTCATCTAATCCCGAGTTCAAGCTTCAGTTGGGTTTTCGTGCTGGGCCAATCTATCCCTTCAAATAGTTAATGAAAGGAGCCCATATTTTAACAAAAAGTTATTGTTTGTCCATTAAGACAAGTCTAATTCTTTCTAAATGTAGGGTCTCCAACATTTCCACAATCCACATTTTAATTGTGGGGGTTATAGGGCCTTTCCAAAATTTTAATATTAATTTTTTCCCAGTTATTATACTGTAGTCGAGGAAGTTTCTTTGGCTTGTTGTGAGTGTTAAACTTTGTTCTGATATCCCAAGTATTATTAATTTTGAGTCTGGATTCAATTTAGTATTAATAACTTCAGAAATTATTTCAAAAATATCAGTCCAGAAATTTTTAATTTTTGTACAATTTGCAAAAGTATGTGTTAAATTGGCCTCTAGATGTAGGCATTTATCACATATAGGAGAAATCTGTGGGAAGATTATATTTAGTTTTATTTTGGAGTAATGTAATCTGTGTAAGACTTTAAATTGTATTAAAGCATGTCTGGCATTTAACGAGCATTGATGTATATGTTGTAAACTTTCATCCCAAATATCTTTCGTTATAGGATGACCTAACTCATTTTCCCATGTATGTCTACATAGTTCCATCGGTGGTACCTCGTTGTTTAAGAGGGTGTTATAAATATAAGCTATTAATTTTTCAGTGTTAGGATGCTTATTCAAACATTCATCAAGAATTTCTGGTTCCCTAGTCATATAAACTTGTGTATTAGATTTAACATAATCTCTAATTTGTAGATATGTGAAGAAATTATTTGAGTGCAGTCCATGATTCTGTTGTAACTCTTGAAATGAAAGAAAGATGCCTTTCCTATAAAGATGTCCAATCTTTTTAATTCCATAATTTTTCCATTGTGTGAAACCCTTATCCAATATGGATGGCTTGAATAAAGGATTATTTACAATGGGAAGACATAGTGGTATATTATTCAGTTTTAAAGCTTTTTTAAAATTGTTTCCAAATTCGTATTCCACTATGTATTATAGGGTTTTCCTTATAGGTTTTTTTATGCAGTTTTGTGGGAGCAAATATAATCGAACCAATTTCAAAGGGTAAACAATCTTCCTTTTCCATCCTTAACCAATCTGTTTGTTGATTCATTTCTTCCAGCCAGAAATTCATGTTTTTAATATGGACTGCCCAGAAATAAAATAAGAAATTTGGCAAGGCCAAACCTCCATTGCTCTTTGACTTACATAAATGTTTTTTACTTATTCTATGATTCTTATAATCCCAAATAAAGCTTGTAACAATGGAATCGACTTTTTTGAAAATGCTTTTTGGGATATATATCGGAATTAATTGAAATAGGTACAGTAGTTGCGGTAAGAAGATCATTTTTATAGCATTAATTCTACCAAGCATTGAAATGGGAAGTGTTTTCCAGAACTGAATATGTTTGTGTAATTTATTCAGTAAGGGTGGAAAATTTAGTTTAAATAAAGAGGTATATGTCTTAGTTACATAGATTCCTAAATATTTAAGTTTATCTTTAACTATTTTAAAAGGGGATTGTTGTAATGTATGTAAATTGAATTTTGTTATTGGCATAATTTCACTTTTATTCCAGTTAATTCTATATCCTGAGAACTGACCAAATTGAGTTATTAGATTTAATAGATTTGGAATACTAGTTTCTAACTTTGTAATATATATTAGTACATCATCTGCATATGAAGAAATTGTATTCCTCGTGTCTCTAGTGTTGTATCCATGTATTCCTGGATGGGTTCTAACGCTTTCTGCTAATGGTTCAATTGCAAGAGCAAATAATAGTGGGGATAGTGAACATCCTTGTCTACAACCTCTAGAAAGATTAAATTTAGCTGATAACATTTGGTTTGTTAATATTCTAGCTGTTGGGTTAGAGTATAACAATTTAACCCATGTACAGTACTTCTCTCCCAGTTGAAATTTTTCCATTACCGAAAATAAATATGACCATTCTACCTGGTCAAATGCTTTTTCAGCATCTAACGAAATAATTGCTAGATCTACATTAGGAATTCTATTTAAGTATATAATATTGAATAGTCTTCTCAAATTATAAAATGAGTAACGATTTGGAATAAAACCTGTTTGGTCGGGGTGTATTAATTTGTTAATCACTAAGCTCAATCTATGAGATAGGATTTTGGTTAATATTTTCTGATCAGTATTTAAGAGAGCTATAGCTCTATATCAACCTGGGTCTTCAGGATCCTTATCCGTTTTTGGTATAAGTATAATTGTAGATTCATTTAGAGTTTCTGGGAGTTTCTGTTGAGTGTAAGCATATTTGTACAGTGTCTGTAAGCGTGGAGAAATCAGATCATAAATTTTTAAATAAAATTCAGAGCTTAGACCATCAGGACCTGCGGCCTTTCCATTTTTTAAAGATCTAATTGACTCTTCGATGTCTTTTACCGTAATTTCAGCATCTAGTGATTCTCTCTCTCTTTCTGATCTAAACCCGTAAGATTACATTTCCGTAGAAATGTCTCCATTCCTGCTGATTGTTCTGTCGTTTTAGATGAGTACAGTTTTTGATAGTATTGTAAAAATCTATCATTAATATCTTTAGGCAGTGTTAATGTTTCTCCCTTGTCTGATCTAATTTTGTAAATTGTTTTTTCCCCGTCCAGTTTCCGAAGTTGACGCGGTAATAGTTTTTGTGGTTTATCACGAAATTCAAAATTTAATTGTTTTGTATGTTGATAAAGTTTTATAACTTGGTCTGAGTATATCTTGTTTAACTTATATTTCAGTACTGCAATTTTATTGTGTTTTACCACAGATGGTGCTGTTGCATTTTCTATGTCTAATTGTCTTATATCCATTTCCAATGTCTGTTGTTTGGCCCTATTCTCTTTGTTAAGAAATGATTGGGAAGAGATTAATGCTCCTCGCACAAATGCTTTAAATGTTTCCCAAAGAAGGGAGGCAGAGATTCCAGGGCTATCATTAGCCTCAAGAAACATATTAATCTGTTTTACGAGGTATTCATTACATAGCTTTTCTTTTAAGATTTGGGGGTTAAGTCTCCATTGTGACTGTGTCTCGGCCATTCCGTTTAGTTTAATCATAAATGTTAGTGGAGCATGGTCCGAGATTATAATATTATGATATTGCGAATTATAGGTAAATGGGATAAGTTTAGAGTCTACTAAGAAATAGTCTATCCTTGAGTAATTTTTATGCACTGGTGAGTAAAATGAATATTCTCGACCAGATGGGTTTTCAATTCTCCAAACATCTTTAATGTTGGTAGTATTAATATATGAGTTTAGAAATTCACTTGACTGAGATTTTAAATTTTCTTTGAGTTGATGATCTATCCAAGTAAGCATCCAGTGTACAATTTAAGTCTCCACTGATAATTAAGTTATGTTGTGTGCATTCCGGGATAATGTTAAGTATTCTCTTAAAAAACAGGGGGCTATCAAAATTTGGTCCATACACATTAAGGAGAGTCACTTTTTTTGAGTATAACTCCCCTACTAATACAATATATCTGCCTTCGATATCTTCTATCGTTGATATATGTTTAAAGGGTATACCTTTACGAATTAATATTGCAACCCCTCTAGATTTATGTGAAAATGAAGAGTGATACGCTTTCGCAATCCATTTTGCTTTCAATCTATGTTGTGCTTCATTTTTAAGATGTGTTTCCTGGAGAAATATTATATCTGCTTTAAGTGATTTTAAATGAGCTAATACTTTACCTCTCTTGATTGGTTCATTAATTCCCTTAACACTCCAGCTACAGAATTTAATTCCTTCACCCCCAATTTTCCTATTACCGTCTTGCATCTTGTGATTAAAGTGGTCTATGTTAGAGCTGATGGCTCAGCACATTAAACCCTACCTTATACCCGAACATCAGGTAGATGAATTTTAGATCTCGTCGGTTTTCCATCCGGACATATCTCCCTAAATAAAATATATAATTCCATTCCAAATACAAAATATAATATAATATAGAAAAGATTTTAAAAATTGCGTTAGTAACGAGTAAAGAGTAGAAAAAGAAGAAAACTACAACTATGGTTAGTGCAGTTAGTGATAGCCACCCTAATGTGGCTAAGCATCTAAGGACTTCCGTAGCTTTTGGTAAAAAAAATATATTACTAGCTCCGTACTTTCCTTAAAAGAAAAGTTTCAATTACAATGAAAACAAGTTATGGGGGGGAGGGAAACAATAATTATATTCCATTATTGAAATTATTATTAGTCTCCAATTAAAATGTTAGTCTCGTATAGCAAAAAAAAGAAGAAAAAAAATTGTCAAAGAGAAATCAAAGTCAAAAATATCAGAGATAAAACTTCCTAAATTTTTATTACTAAATTACCTGAATCACACTTCACTTATATTTCATACTTTTAGTTAATTCTAAGTTGATCCAGTTAATAATAATTAGTATTAATTAGTATTCATGATTAGTAATAGTTGTTAGAAATTAGTACTAAAATGTAAATATTATATATCAGTAGCAAGATAATTGCCCAATTCTTATGTGCCAATTTTAAATCTCATCATCACATTGGAAGCTTGAGTGTGAGGTTGTGTCTCCACAGCCACCGTGCATCAGTACTGTAGCACCAGCCCGTAAATGTCCTGCAACTCCTGGGATCGTCCATCGCCAGTTTCAAATCCCCCTCTTATAAATGTTCCATGACTTTATTTAGCATCCTCAAGTCTTGAGCAAAAGAGGTTAGTTGATTATTGAGTGGTAGCACCCTGGATTCTCACAGAAAAGGTTTAGAAAATGAAATAAAAACCAATGGCTAAACTTCAAAGTGCATCCCTGGTTGTCAGAAACTCAGATATGTGCGAGACACTTTAGAAACACACATTTCTATTTTTTCTCTATAACTCAAAATAATTTAAACAAACTTGTAAACTAGCATAAACATCTAATATGTATGTATACATATATACGTTTAGTTTAGAGATACAGAGCGGAAACAGGCCCTTCAGCCCACTGGGTCCGCGCTGACCAGCGATCCCCGCACATTAACACTATCCTACATCCACTAGGGATAATTTTTACATTTACCAAGCCAATTAACCTACAAACCCGTACGTCTTTGGAGTGTGGGAGGAAACCGAAGATCTCGGAGAAAACCCACGCAGGTCATGCGGAGAACGTAAAACTCCGTACAGACAGCACCCGTAGTCGGGATCGAACCCGGGTCTCTGGCGCGGCATTCGCTGTAAGGCAGCAACTCTACCGCTGCACCACCGTGACAATGTACGATATGTACGATCGTGTATAATCAACATGATCTGCTGGTGATATGGTTTTGTGGCATTTCTGCTGCTCTGCAAATGACAAGACAATTATCACGTTGCTGTATTGTGGCAGTTATCCTGATAAGATGTAGTATACTTAATGTGCTTAAAGTACGTTATTTACCCCTTTGTGCATGAGGGTAAATAAAGCTGGATTTACCCTCCATCTTATAGTAGAGATTTGCCTTTGTTGCACCGCGTGTCAATCTCTGACCTTTCAGCTAAGAGCAGAAACATTGGGGAGAGGAACACTCATCAGACTGAGGACAATGTGAGAGACCAACACACTGTATAAACGGAGACCTGTACACCCTGCAAATGATCAGCTGAAATACTTTACAGGACGTCTGTAGGCACAAACATGTCCACAACTCAAAATATTAACTTGGTTTCTCTCTCTACAACTTTTTAGACAATAGTCAATAGATGCAGGAGTAGGCCATACAGCCCTTCGAGCCAGCACCGCCATTCAATGTGATCATGGCTGATCATCCACAATCAGTACCACCTTCCTGCCTTCTCCCCATATCCCCTGACTCCGCTAACTTCAAGAGCCTGATCTAGCTCTCTCTTGAAAGCATCCAGAGAACCGGCCTCCACCGCCCTCTGAGGCAGAGAATTCCACTGACTCACAACTCTCTGTGTGAAAAAGTGTTTCCTCGTCTCCGTTCTAAACGGCTTACCCCTTATTCTTAAACTGTGGCCCCTGGTTCTGGACTCCCCCAACATCGGGAACATGTTTCCTGCCTCTAGCGTGTCCAATCTTTTAAGAATTGTATATGTTTCAATAAGATTCCCTCTCATCCTTCTAAACTCCAGAGTGTACAAGCCCAGACGCTCCATTCTCTCAGCATATGACAGTCCCGCCAGCCCAGGAATTAACCTTGTACACCTACGCTGCACTACCTCAATAGCAAGGAATTTTTCCACCCAGTGTGTGGTTAGAACCTCGAACATATTGCCAGAAGGGCTGGTGGAGATACCAACTCCCAGATTATTCGCAAAGAAACCGGACAAGAACCTGTCTTGCCCAGGCACGGAATGCAACAGGTGAAGTATTGGGAGATGGGAGAAGTATGCTAGAGCACGATGGTCAGCGTGAGTCAAAGGACCTCTGCTCCATGCTCTACGACTCAATGGGAGGGGTTTCATCAGTGACAGGAGCAGAATTAGGCCATTCAGCCCATCAAGTCTACTCTGCCATTCAATCATGGCTGATCTATCTCTCCCTCCTAACCCCTTTCTCCTGCCTTCTCCCCATAACCCCTGGAACACGTACTGATGTAAAAGCCACTGCAGAAACATCACTGGGTAATGACTAAACCCCAGGGGATAAATATTGCTGGCCGCTCTCTGGAAAGAACAGACAAGATGGTGAGTGGAGCGCTGCTTTCTCCGCTATAACGTGTGATTCCACACTGAGAATTGGATAGCGTGATTGATGAGTAAAGGGCCTGTCCCACGGGCAGGCGACTCCATGCGGCGAGCGTGCCTAACCGGAAGCGGGGGCCGTGCGGGGGCCGAGTGATCACCGTACGGCCTGTCCCACGGGCATGCGATTCCATGCGGCAAGCGCAACCTAACCGGAAGCAGGGGGTGCGCGGATGTCCAGTTCGAGCGAAGTCCGTTGGAAGTTCGAGCGGTTTTTATGTAGGTGAACACGGGTAGGTGATGTTTCGGGTCGAGACCCTTCCTCAGACCATAGAAGACTGCAGAAGGTGTCTCGACCCGAAACACCACCTGTCCACAGAAGCTGCCTGATCTACTGAGTTACTCCAGCATTTTTGGTGCGTCCATCTTCGGTGTAAATGGGCATCTGCAGTTCCTTCCTTCACAACAATTCCAGAGTTGACGGAGACGGTGCACGTGGCGTCGAGGCGGTGCGCGCAGCCTCGACGCGGCAGCAGGGCGGCAGGCCATTGCCGCGCGGAATTTTTTAACACTGTCAGTTTTTCGGAGCCCCGCGCGGTGTCCGGACCAACTCCATACGGCTACGGCGATCTACGTGGGACCGGCCCCGCACGGCCCCCGCTTCCGGTTAGGTCGCGCTTGCCGCATGGAATCGCCTGCCTGTGGGACAGCCCCTTAAGAGACCTCTATTGGTATTACATAGTCCACATTGGTTATAACAGAATTTTACATGGGGAGCTAGAAAGCCATTTAAAAGTAACTTCAGAAATTGACAAGCACGAAAAAATCCTGCCATGCCAAATAAAACATTCCAAGGAAAAAAATAATGTTTTCCATGTAACCTTCCCACAGTAATCAGACTTTGGGATCAGTAACATGGTTCTATTGGTTTCAAGTTCATTGTGTGATAAGGCCATGTCCTAAATTGAGGACTTTGATGTCAGTAGATAGTAAATTGCAAAGGTTGTTTGGAAAGGGCTGTTAGCAGAGAGGGTTTAGAAAGTAAGATCATAAGATTTGAGGGCCAGTGTGTGCATGGAAAGGTTGAGAGTGATATGTCAAACGCACACAAATGGGACAAAATAGACACAAAATGCTGGAGTAACTCAGCGGGACAGGCAGCAACTTTGGAAAGAAGGAATGGGATTGAGTCTGAAGAAGAGTCTCGACCCGAAACGCCACCCATTCCTGCTCTCCAGAGATGCTGCCTGTCTCGCTGAGTTACTCCAGCATTTTGTCTATCTTTGGTGTAAACCAGCATCTGCAGTTCCTTCCTGCACAAATGTGACTAGCATGGATAGGCAACTTGGGCAAGATGGTAAGTTGGACTGGTTTCCGTGCTGTATAGTTCTACAAATCTCACAAAAGTTATGGTAGAAAGAATCAGGGAACAAACAATCTTTGATGTCCTGTGTGATGAGGCAGCATTTATAAGTAAGCTCATTGTGTGGAGAAACGTCATCAAAATGTGTTAGAATCAGAATAGCAGGGCAAAGGGACGGGCCCTACCGCCCACAATGTATACTGTAGAGGCAGTTACATATTTATTGTACAATGTATATTTAGTTAGCTACAACTGTATATTTAGTTTGAGAGAGGTGCAATGCAGTTGGAAATAAAGGCAAATAAACCCATTAACAGTGGTAGATTGGGAAAATAAACGGAAGCTGATGGTCGTCTTTCCGCAGAGTGTAGTCATCCTTCCCCACACTCACGCTACTGCCCCAGACACTCTGTGACAAGACCAACTCAAGGTCAACTTTCCTTCATGGACACAGAGTGCTGGAGTAAAATCAGCAGGTCAGGCAGCATCTGTGGAGAACATGAATAGGTGACGTTTCACAGAATGCTGGAGTAACTCAGCAGATCAGGCAGCATCTCTGGAGAACATGGGTAGGTGACGTTTTGGATTGAGACCCTTCTGAAGAAGAGTCCCAACCTGAAACGTCACCTATGTGCAGTTTGAGAATAAGGGATAAGCCATTTAGAACGGAGATGAGAAAACACTTTTTCACACAGAGAGTTGTGAGTCTGTGGAATTCTCTGCCTCAGAGGGTGGTGGAGGCTGGTTCTCTGGATACTTTCAAGAGAGAGCTAGATAGGGCTCTTAAAGATAGCGGAGTCAGGGGATATGGGGAGAAGGCAGGAATGGGGTACTGATTGGGGATGATCAGCCATGATCACAGTGAATGATGGTGCTGGCTCGAAGGGCCGAATGGCCTACTCCTGCACCTATTGTCTATTGTCTATCCATGTTCTCCAGAGATGCTGCCTGACCCGCTGAGTTACTCCAGCACGCTGTGTCCATTTATGTAAATCAGCATATGCAGTTCCTTGTATCTAAACTTTTTTTCATGTTTCTTAGATTATTTTCTGTTATAAAATGACAGACAGAGAGGCTGAGACGTACCCTGTCCAGGGAAAGTGAGGCTGTGTTGATCAAGGTGATGCTGCCTGAAGTCTGTGTAACTGTTGTCATCCATCAGATGTCCCCTGACACTTGCAGAGTCTTTGTTCCTCTCCTCCTACAATAGATCGTGATGAACCAAGAACAGGCAGCGGTAGCAGTGTATTTAAGGCAGGCATCAATGAGTCAATTAGTTATACTTGCTATTAATTCCCATTTAATTTAAGAGTTCAGTAATAGGTTTAGGTTCATTGTCCCGTGTACCGAGGTACAATGAAAAGCTCTGTTAGGCAGGCTGTCCAATCAGATCAGATATAACACACTGAAGAAGGGTCTCGACCCGAAACGTCACCTATTTCCTTCGCTCCATAGATGCTGACTCACCCGCTGAATTTCTCCACCAATTTTCTCTACCTTCGATTTCTCCAGCATCTGCAGTTATTTGTTGAACAGATTATTGAATGCTATTTATTGTCATTCAAACCAAGGCTTGAAAGAAATTTCATTACTACAGTTTTTTACATTCAAAAAAACCCAAGACCCACACTTAACACAGTTTACATAAACATCCATCACAGTGAGTCTCCAACACCTCCTCACTGTGATGGAAGGCAAAGTCTTATCTCTTCCCTTTATTCTTCACCCGCGGTCCAGCAGTCCAACTGCAGCGTCTAGGCGAACTGGGGCTCCGGTGTTAAAGCCCCCGGTGGACGATGGTAAGTCCTGTGGCCATTTAGCCACGCTGGGCGATGCTAGGCCCCGGCTCCGCGCCCTTCAAACCCCGCGGTTCAAGCAGTCCAACCCGCAGTCCAACTGCAGCGTCTAGGCGAACTGGGGCTCCGATGTTAGAGCCCCCGGCGGGCGACGGTAAGTCCCGTGACCGCCAACCCGCGCCGGGCGATGTTAGGCCTCGCTCCGTGTCCTTCAAACCCCGCGATTCCAGTGGGAGAAGTTGCCGTTGCAGGAGCTCCGAAAAGCCGTCTCCCACCAGGGACCTGGAGCTCCCGATGTTCCTGTCCACCGGGCCCGCAGCCGGAGCTTCTGAAACTCCAAAGTCGGGTCGCAGCCGAGCGCCACCACAGCTCTTCCCGCTCCGAAGCTGGCCAGCTCCACGATGTCAGGTCCGCAGGCTCCGCGACTGGAGCCCTCAGGTTAGTTCCCGGCCGGAGACGGCCGCCGGCTCCACAATGTTAGGCCCAACGACATCGGAGACCCGACAGGGAAAAAGTCGGGTCCCCGTACAGGGAAGAGACTAACGGTTTCCCCCACATCCCCCCCTCCACCCCCCACATATACACAGCTAAAAATAAATAAAAGCTAAGCTCAAGACATACATTTAACAAGACAAAAATTAAAAAAAAGACGGACGACTGTAGTCGAGCCGCTGCCGTTAGGCGGCGTCACACCCACACATAAATACAATGAAGCCCAACTCAAGTACAATAGGTAGAGCAAAGGGGAAGATACAGAGTGCAGAATATAGTTCTCAGCATTGTAGCGCATCAGTTCCAGAGACAAAGTCCAATGTCCGCAATGGGGTAGAGGTGGATCGGACAGTACTCTCAGACAAGTTATATGTTGGAATGCTACGATATGACAGGAGCCTGAAGACTGCAACGACCAGGTTCAGGAATAGCTACTTCCCCACAGCCATCAGGCTATTAAACCTGGCTCGGACAAAACTCTGAACTTTATTAGCCAATTAACTGTTATTTGCACTTTATCAGTATATTGATTCATGTGTGTATATATTTATGGAATGCCTTGTAGTCAGTCAATGCCTACTATGTTGTGCTGAAGCAAAGCAAGAATTTCATTGTCCTGTCAGGGACACATGACAATAAACTCACTTGACTTGACTTGGCTCACGTTTATTGGCAGACAGATCTCAAAATGAAGGCTCTGAGTCATCAAACTTTAACAGAGAAAAACGTGAAGTTGCCTCACTTTGTTTAACAAAAGTCAGATGGAAGTCAAAATTACGGCTATAAATGATCTAACCCTAACCTTAATTATATAAATTAAAGATACAGAAGTGTGAAAACGCACACCTCCAGATTCAGGGACAGTTTCTTCCCAGCTGTTATCAGGCAACTGAATCATCCTACCACAACCAGAGAGCAGGGCTGAACTACTATCTACCTCATTGGAGACCCTCGGACTATCCTTGATCGGACTTTGCTGGCTTTACCTTTCACAAAACACTGTTCCCTTATCATGTGTCTGTACACTGTAAATGGCTTGATTGTAATCATGTGTTGTCTTTCTGCTGACTGGATAGCACGCAACAAAAGCTTTTCACTGTACCTCGGTACACGTGACAATAAACTAAACTTACTAACTAACTGCACAACAGCAAGATGACCTGTGTAGGAAGGAACTACAGACCCTGGTTTAAACCGAAGATAGACACAAAATGCTGGAATGACTCAGCGGGACAGGTAGCATCTCTGGAGAGAATGAACGGGTGACATTTTGGGTCAGACTAGCAAGACAGCCTTCCAGTCAGTGTGTTTAGAACTGAATATTTGATGCATGTGTGCCCCAACCACAGAAGGGCACACATCAGGAAATTGGGTGCGGAGGACAGATTGGCTGTAGAATTTTATATCCACTAAAATTAATGGACAAACAGACCCAGTGCCCCCATGGACATGTGCTCTCTGGGCCCAAATTGTCAAATCTCCACTAATACAGTCAACAAACAAATTGCCAGAGGAACTTAGCAGGTCAGGTAGTATCTGGTGAGAGAATGGACAAACGACAGAGAGAGGAAGAGAACTTCCTCAAAGTAAGCATTGAAGAAAGGTCTCAACCCAACGTCATCTGTCCATTCCCTCCACAAACAGATACTGCCTGAGTTCCTCCAGCACTTTGTGTTTTGCTCAAGATTCCAGCATCTGCAGTTTCTTGTGTCTTCACCAATGCAGTCAACATAAACGAATTGTGTGTGAAGAGAAAGCACAAGCAACTAACTAGTCAACTCCAAAAGAGAAGGCGTGTGCAGAACTTCTCAAATTTAAATTTAATTTGTAAATTTCTGACGGTGTTTTTTTATTTGAAGAGTATTCAGGAACGCTCCACGCCAGAACTCTCGACTGTTTCACCGTTCCAGTGAGGTATTGCGAAATGTATACGTACCGCTTGCTCCAGCTCGTTCGATTCATAACCGTATTCCTCATTGGATTCTGAACTAGGGCTCAGGCACACTTTCCTCTTCCGTTTCTTCACCCGTTTCAGTATGGCCCCCGCGCTCCTCTTCACCGCTCCACTACCCATCCGCAGCGACCTGCTTGTCAGCAGAAAGATAATTGCATTTCATTACATTTTAGAGCTGAATATTTGATGCATGCGTGCCTCAGCGACAGTTGGGTGTACGTCAGGAAGGTGGGTGTGGAGGACTGATTGCCTTTAGAATTTTATATCCACCAAAAGATTCAAGATCAAGATTCAATTTAATTGTACCAATTAAGGTACAGTAACTTTTGAGTTACCATACAGCTATACTAAGTAAAAAGGCAAAAATACACACAGCACACAAAATAAATAGACAATCGACAATGGGCGCAGGAGTAGGCCATTCGGCCCTTGGAGCCAGCACCGCCATTCAATGTGATCATGGCTGATCATTCACAATCAATACCTCATTCCTGCCTTCTCCCCATATCCCCTGACTCTGCTATCTTTAAGAGCCCTATCTGGCTCTCTCTTGAAAGTATCCAGAGAACCGGCCTCCACCACCCTCTGAGGCAGAAAATTCCACAGACTCACAACTCTCTGTGAGAAAAAGTGATACCTCATCTCCGTTCTAAATAGCTTACCGCTTATTCTTAAACTGTGGCCCCTGGTTCTGGACTCCCCCAACATCAGGAACATATTTCCTGCCTCTAGCATGTGCAAACCCTTAATAATCTTACATGTTTCAATAAGGTCCCCTCTCATCTTTCTAAACTCCAGAGTGTACAAGCCCAGTCGCTCCATTCTCTCAGCATATGACAGTCCCGCCATCCCGGGAATTAACCTTGTTTAAAGTTTAACATAAACATCCACCACAGTGGAATCAACATTCCTCACTGTGATGGAAGGCAATAAAGTTCAGTCATCTTCCTCCTTTGTTCACCCGTGGTCGGGGCCTTGAATGGACAATGGATAATTACATTACTCCAGTAAAACGAGAGAGATTCGGCAAAGAGATTATGTGACAAAGAGTGTAAAATGTCTTCATTTTCCTTCATAAAATGATTGATTTCTAGAATGACAAATAGATCCAAGCACATAAGTTCGACTTTTACTCAGGACTGTACAGCTTCAAGATGTTTTTTCCCGGAAATCAAACCCCCCTAAAAAATCCCACAAATATCAGTCAGACGGGCAATTATTAAATCAGCTCCAGATGTAACGGCAGCAAGAGAATCCTCTGAGCATCTGAATTTTCAGACGGGGCATTGAGTATCAGAGTTAGGAAGACATCTTATAAGCTCTTTGTCATAAGGAATAGTAGAATTGGCCCATTTGGCCCATCAAGTCTACTCCATCATTCAATCACAGCTGATCTATCTCTCCCTCCTAACCCCATTCTCCTGCCTTCTCCCCATAACGTCTGACACCCGTACTAATCAAGAATCTATCTATCTCTACCTTTATAATATCCACTTGTCGGGCTGCATTTGGAGTATTGTGCGCATGTCTGGTCACTCCATTCCAGCAAGGTTGTGGAACTTTGCCAGAAAGCTGCCTGGATTAAAGGGTGGCACGGTGGCGCAGCGGTAGAGTTGCTGCCTTGCAGCGCCAGAGACTCGGGTTCGATCCTGACTACGGGTGCTGTCTGTACGGAGTTTGTACGTTCTCCCCGTGACCTGCTTGGGCTTTCTCCCACATTCCAATGACATACAGGTTTGTAGGTTAATTGGCTTGGTGTAAATGTAAAAATTGTCCCTAGTGTGTGTAGGGTAGTGTTAGTGAGCGGGGATTGCTGGTCGGTGCGGACTCGGTGGGCCGAAGGGCCTGTTTCTGCGCTGTATCTCTAAACTAAAGTACAGTGGCTTGCAAAAGTATTCATACCCATTGAACTTTTCCACATTTTGTCACGTTACAACCACAAACGTAAATGTATTTTATTGGGATTTTATGTGATAGACCAACACAAAGTGGCGCATAATTGTGAAGTGGAAGGAAAATGATACATGGTTTTCAAATTTTTTTACAAATAAAAAACTGAAAAGTGTCGCGTGCAAAAGTATTCAGCCCTTTACTCTGATACCCCTAAATAAAATCCAGTGCAACCAATTGCCTTCAGAAGTCACCTAATTAGTAAATAGAGTCCACTTGTGTGTAATCTAATCTCAGTATAAATACAGCTGTTCTGTGAAGGCCTCAGAGGTTTGTTAGAGAACATTAGTGAACAAACAGCATCATGAAGCCCAAGGAACACACCAGACAGGTCAGGGATAAAGTTGTGGAGAAGTTTAAAGCAGGGTTAGGTTATAAAAAAATATCCCAAGCTTTGAACATCTCACGGAGCACTGTTCAATCCATCATCCGAAAATGGAAAGAGTATGGCACAACTGCAAACCTACCAAGACATGGCGTCCACCTAAACTGACAGGCCGGGCAAGGAGAGCATTGATCAGAGAAGCAGGACAACTATTAGTCGTGCACTCCACAATCGGGCCTTTATGGAAGAGTGGCAAGAAGAAAGCCATTGTTGAAAAAAAGCCATAAGAAGTCCCGTTTGCAGTTTGCCACAAGCCATGTGGGGGGGACAGCAAACATGTGGAGGAAGGTGCTCTGATCAGATGAGACCAAAATTGAAGTTTTTGGCCTAAATGCAAAACGCTATGTGTGGCGGAAACCTAACACTGCACATCACCCTGAACACAACATCCCCACTGTGAAACATGGTGGTGGCAGCATCATGCTGTGGGGATGCTTTTCTTCAGCAGGGACAGGGAAACTGGTCAGAGTTGATGGGAAGATGGATGGAGCCAAATACAGGGCAATCTTGGAAGAAAACCTGTTAGAGTCTGCAAAAGGCTTGAGACTGGGGCGGAGGTTCACCTTCCAGCAGGACAACGACCCTAAACATACAGCCAGAGCTACAATGGAATGGTTTAGATCAAAGCATATTCATGTGTTAGAATGGCCCAGTCAAAGTCCAGACCTAAATCCAATTGAGAATCTCTGGCAAGACTTGAAAATTGCTGTTCACAGATGCTCTCCATCCAATCTGACTGAGCTTGAGCTATTTTGCAAAGAAGAATGGGCAAAAATTTCAGTCTCTAGATGTGCAAAGCTGGTAGAGACATACCCCAAAAGACTTGCAGCTGTAATTGCAGCGAAAGGTGGTTCTACAAAGTATTGACTCAGGGGGGCTGAATACTTTTGCACGCGACACTTTTCAATTTTTTATTTGTAAAAAAAATTGAAAACCATGTATCATTTTCCTTCCACTTCACAATTATGCACCACTTTGTGTTGGTCTATCACATAAAATCCCAATAAAATACATTTACGTTTGTGGTTGTAACGTGACAAAATGTGGAAAAGTTCAAGGGGTATGAATACTTTTGCAAGCCACTGTATAAGGAAAGATTGGATTGTTTCCTCAGGAGCATCGGAGGTGGAGGAGAGACCTGACAAAGGTTTATAAAATGATGCGAGACTTCGGGAGAGTAGACAGTCGGATGGAAATGTCAAAGATTGGAGGGCATAGCTTTAAGGTGAGAGGGGCAAGTTCGCAACAGAGAGAGTGGTGAGTGCCTGGAACGCGCTGCCACACATGTCGGTGGAGACAGATATGATGGTGACATTATAAAGCAACATGGTTATGTAGGAGGGATATGGATCACACACAACCAGAGGAGGGTAGTTTAACTTGACATCATATTGGGCAGAGACATTGTGGGCTGAAGGGCCTGTTGCTGTTGAATGTTCTATCTTCCATGGATCATTTCCTGTGGACTGGAGGATAGCCAATGTAACTCCACTTTTTAAGAAAGGAGGGAGAGAGAAAACAGGGAATTATAGATCCGTTAGCCTTAGTGGGGAAGATGCTGGAGTCGATTATTAAAGATGTTATAGCAGCGCATTTGGAAAGCAGTGACGGGATTGTCCAAATTGATCAGGATGGATTTATGAAGGGGAAATCATGCTTAACGAATCTTCTGGAATTTTTTGAGGATGTAACAAGTAGAATGGATAAGGGAGAGCCAGTGGATGTGGTGTATCTGGACGTTCAAAAAAGCCTTTGACAAGGTCCCACACAAGAGTGAGCAAAATTAGAGCACATGGTATTGGGGGTAGGGTATTGACATGAATAGAGAACTGGTTGGTAGACAGGAAGCAAAGAGTAGGAATTAACGGGTCCTTTTCAGAGTGGCAGGTAGTGACTAGTGGGATGCCGCAAGGCTCGGTGCTGGGACCCCAGTTATTTACAATATATATGAACGATTTAGATGAGGGAATTAAATGTGACATCTCCAAGTTTGCAGATGATACAAAGCTGGGTGGCAGTGTGAGCTGCGATGAGGATGCTATGAGGCTGCAGGTTGGGTAAGTGGGCAGATGCATGGCAGATGCAGTATAATGTGGATAAATGTGAGGTTATCCACTTTGGTGGCAAGACCAGGAAGGCAGATTATTATCTGAATGGTGTCAGATTAGGAAAAGGGGAGGTGCAACCAGACCTGGGTGTGCTTGTACATCAGTCACTGAAAGTAAGCATTTTGGTACAGCAGGCAGTGAAGAAAGCTAATGGCATGTGGGCCTTCATTGCAAGAGGATTTGAGTTTAAGAGCAAGGAGGTCCTACTGCAGTTGTACAGGGCCCTGGTGAGACTGCTCCTGGAGTATTGTATGCAATTTTGCTCTCCTAATTTGAGGAAGGAGATTCTTGCTATTGAGGGAGTGCAGTGTAGGTTCACCAGGTTAATTCCCGAGATGGCGGGACTGACATATGTTGAGAGAATGGAGCGCCTGGGCTTGTATAGACTGAAATTTAGAAGGATGAGAGGGGATCTTATAGAAACATATACAATTCTTCAAGGATTGGACAGGCTAGATGCATGAAAAATGTTCCCGCTGTTGGGGGAGTCCAGAACCAGGGGTCCCAGTTTAAGAATAAGGGGTAGGCCATTTAGGACTGAGATGGGGAAAAACTTTTTCACCCAGAGAGTTGTGAATCTGTGGAATTCTCTACCACAGAAGGCAATGGAGGCCATTTCACTGGATATTTTCAAGAGTTAGATTTAGCTCCTAGGGCTAAAGGAAACAAGGGGTATGGGGAAAAAGCAGGAACGGGTACTGATTTTAGATGATCAGCCACGATCATATTGAATGGCGGTGCTGGCTC
>CM075982.1:72772697-72861447 GCA_038087875.1 Malacoraja senta
GGTGCCTGGAACGCACTGCCTGGGGTGGTGGTGGAGGCAGACACCATAGAGGGGTTTTTAGATAGGTAGATGGATATGCAGGGAATAGAGGGATATGGATCTTGTGCAGGCTGATGAGATTAACGGCGTCAACGTTTGGCACAGGCATTGTGGGCTGAAGGGCCTGTTGCTGCGCTATACTGTTCTATGTTCTAGGTCTGACTCTGGGCACTGTTGCTCGAATGCTGGATTTACTCGCGTTCCACGGACATTGTCATCGTCATCACCTGAACATTTATGGGTGTGTGGGTGGTTATGGATAGTTCTCTGTCTGACATTCACCGATCTTTGTTGTGGCTGGAACAGCATGGAACGACAAGATAAAACTTTCCACTTAGATTCAAGACACAGAAATTGTGCCAGACATCATCACATGGTGCATCAGAACCAATGATCATAGCATGTAGCAGAGGTACAAGATTGCCTCTCCTCTTTACAATGCCGTTTCACACCATCGACCCAAGATCACAAACAGACCTGTCAACACTTCAGACAAATACAATGGTGGGGGAAAGTTTAGAGGGATGTGGACCTAATGCAGCCAAATGGGACTAGCATAGATGGGGCAATTTGGTCAGCATGGATGAGGTGGGCCGAAGGGCCATTTTCAATGCTGTATGACTCTGTGTTCAAGAAAAATGGTTAACGGGTAATTTAAAAAAAATGTTAAAACACTTATTAATTGAGCTGAAAAAGAATGTTTTGATCACTGACAGATCACATAAAACATAAGGTCATAAGGAATTGGAGCAGAATTTGGCCATTCGGTCCATCAAGTCTACTCTGCCATTCAATCATGGCTGATCTATCTCTCCCTCCTAACCCCATTCTCCTGCCTTCTCCCCTTAACCTCTGACACCCGTACTAATGAAGAATCTATCTATCTCAACAATAACTTAACACGTTGCTGCTGTCTCCACGGAAACCACCCCCAGGACTCACCATTCATCAACAGCCCACTCAGAGCGAAAAATCTCCAGGGCATTCCTTTCATCAAGTGAGAAATAAATTGAACAATTATCTCAAACACTAACTGAAAAATATCCGCCAAAATATGGGGTGCATTGCAACTCAAAACTCACTGTAGACTTCGAGATGATCATTTATTTATCCAGAGGGTGGTGAATCTGTGGAATTCATTGCCACAGACAAAGAGATGCTGCCTTTCCCGCTGAGTGTGGAGGCAAGGTCAATGGATGTTTTTAAGGCGGAGATTGACTGATTCTTGATTAGTAGGGTGTCAGGGGTTATGGGGAGAAGGCAGGAGAATAGGGTTGAGAGTGAAAGATAGATCAGCCACGACTGAATGGTGGAGTAGACATGATGCTCCGAGTTTAATTCTGCTCCGAGAACTGATGAAACTGCACCAGAGATTGTTTTACTGTGTGCATTGTATACAGTGCAGCAGTGCAGTGAATGCAGTGTAAGGGGTCATAAGGAATTGGAGCAGAATTAGACCATTCGGCCCATCAAATCTACTCCGCCATTCAGTCATGGCTGATCTATCTCTCCCTCCTAACCGCATTCTCCTGCCTTCTCCCCATTGCCTCTGACATCCATCTAAAAGTGTAGGCTTTGGCCTGATGTGCTGTGGATCTTTGTGGAAGTGCCTTACATTGATGAGCAGTGGTGGCATTCCATCCTGCCTCCTCACTGCAAGTGTCACTCACAGCCTCCACTGTGGTCACCCGGGAGATTCTGGTCACTGATTTCGTCACGATGCCTTCTGTGCCCACAACTTCCAGAACTCCAAACTCATTCAGTCGGAACTTTAGAGAAAAACAAAGCATCTGTGAAAATAATTAAAGCACCAAAGAGGAAACAATCGCCTGTACAGGAGGAACTAATTAAGTAAGTTAATGGTGGAATAATATTCTTATATTAAATTCTTTGCTTTCATCGGCCTGGGCGTTCATAAGTCCATGATTGATTCGAAGATAGACACAAAATGCTGGAGTAACTCAGCGGGACAGGCAGCATCTCTGCAGAGATGGAATGGGTGACGTTTCGGGTTGAGACCCTTCTTCAGAATGAGTGATTCTGCTGCCAGGGGTGGTAAAGTAGGCAGGTATGATAGTGGTGTCTAAGAGGCTTTGAGATAGGCTCATGGAAGTGCAGGGAATGGAGGGATATGGACCACCTGCAGGAAAATGAGATAATTTTAACTTGGCATCGTGTTCGGCATGGACATTGTGGGCCGAAGGGCCTGTTCCTGTGCTGTACTGATCTTCGTTCTACGCAGCATATTTGGGAACAGAAGGACATTGAGAAGGAAGCGCTGACCTTCAGGTTGCTCCCAGGCAAGGTGGCAATGCCATCTTTCCACTCCAGGACACTGACCACGTCACAGTTGTGCGTGCCGCTGATCTGAGGGCTGATGGTTGCAGTCGCCGGCACTGGGCTGTCCGACGGCTCGACTTTGACCGGCAGAGAAATGGTCTGGCTTTCTCTGGAGAAACTCCGAGGTTTTCGAAGATTCGTTGCTGCATGAAATTAGTTCATATTTGAAGAAAAATAAAATCTCTCAACATGCTGATTAATGTATCCTGCTGACTACAAGTTTACATTGTTTCCAATTTATAAAGCAAAACTGCTACAATCATGACGATTAATTAGTTATAAAGATATTGTAAACGTCAATTCATAACATCAGTGGTCAACTTGCCATTACAGTTACAACAATGGTTCGGTGTAGAGTATACATTGTTATTTTGCTAACAAAACAATTTAAAATAGTTCGATCACCCAATGCCTAGATATTTTTTGTCTTGACCCTTGGATTCCAACATTGATGTGACCAGTAGATTAAACATATGGGGTGTCAGGACTGTTAAAAGTCAACATTATCTCAACAACTCTGAAGAAGGGTCTCGACCCGAAACGTCGCCTATTTCCTTCGCTCCACAGATGTTGCCTCAACTGCTGAGTTTCTCCAGCATTTTGTAAAATGCCACCCATCCATGTTCTCCATAAATGCTGCCTCACCCGCTGAGTCTCTCCAGCATTTTTGTCTACACTCGCCATGAGATGTACTTTACATTTCTCATTGTATCTATATTTGTAATATACGTGCCAAGCGTAGACAATTGGGACCAGCTTGGATGGGGCATCTTAGAATCATGGATGAGTTGGGTCAAAGGGTCTGTGACTTGGGTCTCACCAAGCAGTAAGGATTCGGTTACAAATTGGTCAAGTTACTGGAGGAAGAACCAAACTGCTGAAAGAACTCAGCATCTGTGGAGGCAGGATGGTTGATGTTGCAGGTGGACCAGCCTGTGCCCTACACTGATGACCCAGACACATACACATACAGGAGCCCATTGGACGTACCTGGAATAATGAAGGCTTTGGTTGACAGGTGGGTGGTCTGAGTGAGATTGTTGCCGGTTGCCTCATGTAGACTACCTTGACTGGGTGGTCTCGCATCGCTGGGCATCAGGTCTTCCAATCCCACTCTGCTGTTCATTCTAAATACGATTACCTCTGATTGCGGCTGAACCTAAGTGCAAAGTTTGGTATATTCAATAGTCAATCCCACTCATAGAGTCGCAAAGTAAGAATTCATATGTTCCTAAGTTCTAGGAGCAGAATTGGGCCATTCAGCCCATCAAATCTACCCCACCATTCAATCATGGCTGATCTATACTCTATCTATCTTTCCCTTTCAATCCCCATTCTCTTGCCTTCTCCCCATAACCCATGGCACCCTTACTAATCAAGAATCTGTCAATCTCTGCCTTACAAATATCCATTGACTAGGTCTCCACAGCTGTCCGTGTGACTTCATTTAAAGTTTACTCAGATGTGAGTTTCAAGTTTTTAAAGGTATTGCATCAATAGATTTCAAAAGTTCCAAAGTACAAGCGTGGCAAGTGTCGTGCCTCTCTGTGTATATCCCGCCTTCATGTAAAAGTTAGGGGGAATGTAACTGTTTTGATTGCTGACTGTTCAACACTAATGAGGAGTAAACTTAATAAAACAATGTGAGAATATATTCAGAATTTCTTACCTTTCCTTTTGCAAGAAAACGTTACGTAAAAGTGAGTTGAAGGGTTTCCAAGGATGTCTCGTACCACATTGGAACTTCTGTCACATGCTGCTTCTCTTTGGCTGGAGGTCTCCTGCACTGTCGTTGATGGAGCCCTCAACCATATCTACCTTTATTATCAAACCCTTCCCACCAAGATCAATTATTCCATTTCCTTACCCTCTGCTGCAGTCAAATGATATAATATAATTCCATCAAAGTTGACAACCCCTTCTTATTTCTAAGTTCCATCCACATAGCTTCTCAGGACAATTCCTCAAGAATATGCGCTTTTAGCAGTGCCCAAATGTTCTCCCGAATCAGAAACACAACTCCCCCACCTCTCCTATCTCCACCTCAATCATGCCTGCCGTATCTGGACCCCAGAACACTGAGCTGCCAGTCCTGAGCCCCCCCCCCCCCCCCCTTCACCATGTACCAATCCATGCCCTGATGTAAATGTAAATTATTCTATCATTCCTTCCTAACTCACTGCGTTGCCTCTTTCTAGTGGGCTGGTTCACCACAGGAGCTCCATCTTTCTCAACTTTACAATGCTCAATTGCTCTTCCAGCATTTCAAAGTGAATTGGTGTATTTGTAGTTTACCAGCAATTTTCTCATATATCTTCCACCCTAGCATCCTGCACATATTAATAGAAATGTGAGATCCAATTTGTGGGAAAGGGGGAAGGGGAAAGTTGGGAAAAGGTGAAGTACAATGAGATCGGGGGGTTCTTGTTCGTCAGTCACTGAAAATAAGCATGCAGGTACAGCAGGCAGTGAAAAAAGCAAATGGCATGTTGGCCTTCATAACAAGAGTCGAGTATATGAGCAAAGAGGGCCTTCTGCTGTTGTACGGGGCCTTAGTGAGACCACACCTGGACTATTGTGTGCAGTTTTGGTCTCCAAATTTGAGGAAGGACATTCTTGCTATTGTGGGAGTGCAGCATAGGTTCACGAGGTTAATTCCCAGGATGGCGGGACTGTCATATGTTGATAGAATGGAGTGGCTGGGCTTGTACACTCTGGAGTTTAGAAGGATGAGAGGGGATCTTATTGAAACATATAAGATTATTAAGGGATTGGACACGCTAAAGGCAGGAAACATGTCCCCGATGTTGGGGAATCCAGAACCAGGGGGCACAGTTTAAGAATAAGGGGTAGGCCATTTAGAACGGAGATGAGGAAAAAAAAATTCATCCAGAGAGCTGTAAATCTGTGGACTTTGCTGCCTCAGGAGGCCAATTCTCTGGATGCTTTCCAGAGAGAGTTAGATTGAGCTCTTAAAGGGGAAATGGTGAGAAGGCAGGAACGGGGTACTGAATGTGGATGATCAGCCATGACCACAGAGAATGGCGGTGCTGGCTAGAAGGGCCTACACCTGCACCTATTGTCTATTGTCTAAATGCCCTAGATGCAAGAATCTGAAGTGAACCTCTGGTGAAAGGTCACCGGAAACATTAGCTCGGGTTCCCACTTGACTCTGTTGGGTTCTGCCAGCATTCTCTGCATTTACGTTGTGTCTGTAACCATCTGTGCAGCAGTATCACTGCCACTCACCACACACACAGCGGAGAAACTGTGTAGAATTGTTCTTTTTTTTGTTGAATATTTCCATTTAATCCGCAACTATGACCTTTGGCTTCCACTCAACAATTAAAAACTTTAATCAACTTTAAACCGTATTCCTTTGAGCAGCTGCTGCAGGTAATAGGTGAGTGACTACCCCAGACACAATGGTCCATCACCTGGTGTTCTGGGACCCAGTTGGTCCAAGCCTACCACAATTCATTGCTGACATTTGTTTGCCATTCTTCCACCACATTTCATCTGCTTAAACCTTTCTCTTGGGCAGATTTTCCCTGATTCTCTGATGCTTTGCTCTGAGAGTCCTAACCATGTAGCATGGAAACAAGCCCTTCTGCCCAACACATCTTTATTCACCACGATGCTCCATCTATACTAGTCCCATTTGCCCATGTTACCCCATATCCCTCAAAACCTTTCCTATCCATGTACTTATCCAAATGCATTCTATATGTTGTTATTGTACCTGCCTCAACTGCTTCCTCTGGCACCTCGTTCCATATACCCACCACCATCTGTGTGGAAAAGTTACCCCTGAGGTTTCTATGTTTAAGAAGGAAATCTCTGGAAAAATCGAAGCTAGACAAAAAAGCTGGAGAAACTCAGCGGGCAAGGCAGCATCTATGGAGCAAAGGAATAGGCGATGTTTCGGGTCGAGACCCTTCTTCAGACAGAAGGGTCTCGACCCGAAACGTCACCTATTCCTTCGCTCCATAGATGCTGCCTCAACTGCTGAAGTTCTCCAGCTTTTTTGTCTACCCGAGGTTTCTATTAAATCTTTTCCCTCTCACCTTAATCTGTGCCCTCTAATTCTTGACTCCCTTACCCTGGGAAAAGACTCATTTACCCAATCTATCCCCTCATGATTTAATACCCCTCCATACAATAACATCTCAGGCTCCTGCATTCCAAGGAATAGTCCTAGCCTAGTTGGGCTGAAGGGCCTGTTTCCGTGCTGTATCACTCTATGACTGTCTAATCTTCTGTAAAATATACTTCAAAGTAAACTACCTTCTCTTGATTGGTTTACTTAAGCTTTTTATTTACCTAAGAGACATTCCCTCTGCCTATCTCAATTGCTTAATAATCAATTACTGCCACATTCAATCACTCTCTGGGGAAATTTAAGACTTCAATTTGAACTTCATAGGCTACTAAATATATTCAATTATAAAATAGCAACTTTCAATAATATTACAACATTCTAATATTTCATTACCCACTCATTTGATTAATCTTATCCATTTTATGTTTTAATCCATATTTTTCACTGCACGGTGCAGACATGTACTAAATGTACCATATGCAGACTTTCGTGTACATTAAAGTATGCCTTGCAAATATAAAGCATTCTTCAATAAATAATGCTGCCAAAAATATTTATCAGAACGATTGATAATGATACGATTGATAATATTATCTACCCCAGCGTTATTAACAAGTCAACACAAAATAATATGAACTAACTGTGGCTTCAACCTTGCATTCGCGCGATCCAAAATATAACAGGCACGATGTCTATTCACCGTGCGGTGAATTTCTGTCTCATTCATTCAGGATTGTCATTTCTCCTTTATTGACTGATAAAAGCATACAAGAGATGTAATTTCTTACCAAAATGGCGGTGCTGTGGGGCAGACAGGGGCTGGCTACAGTGATATTAACTCGGAAACATGTCTTTCACTTGGCTCCATGTACATGAAGGATGCGCCGCCAGCCAAGCTCTGATCGGTCGGCGTCCCCAATTCACGACAGGAGAAGCATCAAGCGAAAAGTTACAAGCAACGAAGAAGGAATCCAAATGACGGATCGGCACCGCATCCTCCTCGGGCAGCGCTGAATGAGATGCCTGCGGTGCAAGCACCCGTTTCTGGACCAGATGCAGATAGATATATGCTTATTTATGGTTAAAATAATGACGTCGCGGTGCAGAGATGCATTGATTGAGAGGAAGAGACAGGCTTTGCAGACTTGGATGGGTGGATGCAGGTGCTTCTGCCCGATTAAATCCTGCTTTATAAAATAAACGAGTATGTGATCTTCGTTCGCTTGCTGAAAATGATGTTTCTTGCCAATGTAATGCTGACTGGCGTCCAAGCTGCGGGATCAGGCGCTGACGATGCGCATGTGTACCGCGCCCACTGCCCCTTACTGCACACACTTCTGTATTTTGGACAAGTTTACTGCTTTCACCATTATTGTGTTTGCTTTTTAAAGCTTGATTTGGCCTGGCGTGAGGATACCTTTGCATCCTTTGTCGTGGATGCATCATACTTTGATTATCTAATACTCAATTTGGTATGTGTAGGAAAGAACTGCAGATGCTGGTTTAAATCAAAGATAAGACACAAAATGCTGGAGTAACTCAGCGGGACAGCATCTCTGGAGAGAAGGAATGGGTGACGTTTCACGTCTGTAATTTTGTGGCATATTAAGGTTAGAGCAGAGCTTGGAACCCCTCACTTGTATGGGTGGATGCAGGGTGATGTCTGAAGGGTCTCGACCCAAAACATCACCCATTCCTTCTCTCCAGAGATGTTGCCAGCTTCTCAATCAATCTGAAGGGTCCTGCTTCGTAACATCACCTGTTCATATCCTCCAGAGATGCTGACTGACCTGTTACTCCAGCACTTTATTTTAAGAACTATCGTCTTCCAGTGTCAATATTCACCCTCCTCTGCCATTGGAACAAAGCTCACACTACAAGCTTTCAGTTTTGGGTCCTGAATGATTAACGCGCAGAGAATGCAGAGAATATGTTGCATAGAATGAATTTAACACAAGCTACTTACACACTAACTGAGAATTTATCCAACTCGGTGGATTGGGTTCAATCCCCTATATACACAGCTAAATAAGTCATCTGCATTTAGCACTGCACCCATCTGTGCAGATAACTGCTATCTAATAATAATAATAATAATGAATTTTATTTATGGGCACCTTATACTGAGGTCTCAAGGACACCTTACAGAGATTTATAGGAAACATATAATCAGAATTTAAAAAAATAAGTTTACATACAAATTTAATACATATTGCAATTTAATATTCCCAAGTATTATCTTAATCTTCTTAAAACCCATCAGAATTGTGCAGAACCCTGTCAACTTGGATTACTGGGCAACTTTACATAATTTTACTTCAAAACAAAATGCAAGAGTTCATTTTTGTTACCACCCTAACATTTACAAATTAAAATAATCGTTGATTATTGGCTTTGTTTGTTTAGTTTATTGCCAGTAAAAAGTTTCTGCACACTAAATGCACTTCTCCAGCTAATTGGAAAAATAAAAATAATAATCCCGAGCAGAAATGTTTACATTTTCTTTATTTGGATTATATTTGCTGCAATCTATACCTTCTCAGTGAATGTTCAGAGTGGAAATGCCAGATGCAATCTGGCAGAAACCTACAGCAATCTCTGCTTCATCAAATGCACCCCATTACAGGATGCACTGGAACTGGCCAAAGAGCTGGAAGAACTGAGCATGTCAGGCAGCATCTACGAACGCTGAACCTCCCACATCCTGTTCAGTTCCTCTTGCACTGATCTTTTTGCTGAAGATTCCAACATCTGCAGTTTCTTGTATCTACATTACTACACTTGATTTAGTGGCGATTAACTAGCCACGTGGAAGTTTGACAAATTCAATCCAGCAAAGTACTACCCCTTCAACGTACAGACTAGTCTACCGTGGAGATATCCAAAGTATTTTGGCGGTGCAGAGAAAAGTGGACATCTCAGCAAATTATGTAATAAATAATTTCCCCACCACTTGAAATTAAATATGCACAAAACTGTTATACATTTCACGCTGCTTTTACAGTAGCAATGACAAACATGTGCAGAAACTCATCACAAGATTAGCAGATACTTTCGACATTTTGTTTTGTTCAAATGTCACTTACGTACGCAGAATCTTTTTGTACAAAATCTTAAAACAGAATTAAATTGTAGCGTTTGCACAATGTGATCTTGTTTAAAACAAGATAGTCTTATTTTCAAAAAGTTTGTAATGCATTTATTATAGACAAAGCAGTGTAGTCAAGAAATAAAATTACAAAAGTTGCAATAAAATATTTTATTGAAACCATGCATATTTCAAATATGTACCAGGTGTAAAAAAATCCATGCATCTGTAAATGCTGGGCTGCACAACGATCATCAACCTAGATCACCACAGATTACTTGCTCATTATGTGGAAGGTCATGCATATTTGATTGCGTATCATACAAAATGTGCAGTATTTTAAGTCACTAGCCTACAAAGCTCTATTCAGCTGCATGTAAGCTTGACAAGGAAGCATCATTAGTATGTACTGCAACACAATATATACACCAACCGCCACAACATGGGAGTAGATTTTGACATTGGGCATTTCAGGGATAATTACACAATCACAACCCCTCTCCATACGTATTCCTTTGCTTTTTTCCCCCCATAAAGATAATACCAGGGAGTTTAACTGGGTCATTTGAGTTTGTGTGGGAGTTCAATAACATTGGTAGATTTGTGGCACTAAAATAAAGTGTGACTATCACAGAGTTCTGTGGCAGCTCTTCATGCACAAGACTTTGTGCAGCATTCAAGCAATAAAATGGGGAAATTTAAAAAAAAACTATCCTCAAATAGCACATTGTTTTCTTTAGCTTTAGTATTTGGGGGGCAGGGGGAAACAACTGCTATACTTGCACTTATTGCTTAACAATTTAGTGACCAGATGGTTTATATACAATTATCCCTATACTGCAATCTACACTAGAAAGAAAAACACCAGTTTGGAAAAGTCTGGAGTCTCAAAGTTACATTTACATGTACAGCTACAGTAAGGAAGAACTTCCAACAGACTTCAGTCAGGTGAAGTAGGTTGCTACTCCTTGGAACCAGACCTAGATCTAGACATTGACCTAGACATTGATCTACGAGAGTTGGATGGAGACAAGTTCTCAGATTTTGGTTTGGATTTCACAGGTGACACAGGAACAGATGCTTCCCGTGACCTCGAGCGGGACTTTGAACGGGAACGAGATAACGATTTATTCTCTCCATTACCATTAACTTGAGGGGACTTAGATCTGCTCTTTGACTTTTTATTCAAGTCAGATTTTGATTTACTTGGAGATGGAGAACGAGAGCCGTGATCAGACTTGACTTTGGAAATACTTCTTGACCTGGATTTCCGCTCAGGAGTCTTTGATTTGGATCTGGAATGCCCCTTGCCCCGAGATCTAGATTTAGAAAAGCAAAAAAAATGTTAAAAAGTGCTCCATTTCATATTTCACACTTTTTACAGATTTAATTTAGCAAGAATTACCAAATTAGAGTCTGTCATTCTATCTAAAAGTTTCTTACAACTTACAGATTTAATATATATAATGTAGTCTACTGTGTAATGATCAATTGCCTACATTTCAGCTGGTTCTCAGTTTGAAAAACTACCTCTGCTCGTGAACTGAAATAAGCCCCTGTTCTCGCTTGCTGCATCTTTAAAAACTCATTCGCAAGCACACCAGTTGACTGCTATCTGGTAGTTCACTGCAGACATGCATTCACTTATTTAATAAACAACAACATTTCCAAAAATCTTCTTACTGTCAAAAAAACATCCAACATAAAATCCTGACAAATAACAGTTACTGGGACAAAGGATACTCAGGAAGTTGATATAACCAAAATCAACACCTGTAGATAAGAGAGAAAGTTTGTCATTAAGTTTCAAATGATTAAACCACATGAACGGTTAACATTCTAATGTATACATTGGTAGGGAGATCTGATCACACCCAAAGCAATCACTCTGGTCCTGTCCACGGGGGGAAATGGAGGAGGACTGGCCAAATGTTTGTGCCTTCCACCACAGTGATGAATGCTGTGGTGGATGTTTGTGTTACATTTTGTGTGTTCTTTATTATTGTATTGCTGCTGACAACCCAATCCTTGCCGGGTCACTGCTCGTGCGGTCGACCGGTCGGTGCAGAGAGTAGCTTTGAATGTTTGTCTCTTCGTTACGTTGTTGTGTCCCTTTCTTTTTTTTTTTAAAGCTACTGTAATGCGCCCTTTTAAATTGCCCCTTGGGGATGAATAGTGCTTTGAATTGAATTGAAGAGCCCTTGCTAATCAGGGCAAGATCAAATCTATTTCCACATTCAACTCCCCAGATGATCCAAAATAAGCTGCTACAATTTAAATTAAAAAGCGCAAATGAGTATAAAGAAAGTGAAGGTGTTAAAGAATGGTGCTTAAAAATGTGGTTAATTTCCATCAATGGAGACCAGTGTCAGCGCCAAAACAGATTGATGACCATAACGTGAAATTAAGTAATTTTTCCAGAAGGAAACAACCGTCACAAGTTTTGGTTAGATTTCCCAATTCTAGTGTACTAGTGGTTACATTAATCAAGGACTCAAAGATGTATGGACATTGATCCTTGCACCACCATTAATGGTTAACTCTGCTGACAATTAAAGACAACTTCAGCCTATTAAAAATAGAAGAATTATCATCCTCTCACCACCATGCAGTTAAACACAAGGAACACGGAAAATAATTCATGTTATAGTGCAGATATTGCTTTGAATCTATAACAAAATGTAAAAAAGCTGCCAGTTTCTAAAATATAAACAGAAAATGGAAGAAATACGTAGCAACACTTTTGTGGAGGGCAAGATAGAACAATGTAAACATTTTAGGAGGACCTTTCATCTGAAATAGGAAGTTAGAAAACAGAAAAACTAGAAAAGGTAAATCTGATAGGATGAAGACCAACAGAAAATAGAAATGTTGAACAAGATGGAAATTAAGATTGTTAACAACATCTTTCTACCTGGAGGTGGTGTAAATGGAGGGACAATTGACCAGAGCTCTCTGGCACTACCACATATCTCCCACGTCACCAATTTCAACTCTTTGGAAGTTCTCTACTCCCGCTTCAACGTCCCCCAAACCTACGTGACAATCTGCATCTACCACCTCCAAGATCCATGATAAACTCACTGCCTCAACCTGTTCCCATTTCACAAAACCCATTTCTTGATAATTATTCTTGTTTTGTCTTCCATCCATGAAATTTCAAGATGCCTGCTGCACTTTGGCAATATCCATTTCCCTGATCCCACCTCATTAACATAGATGTCCAATCCTTCTCCTCCAACCCTCAGCAAGTTCCCTCTGCCTCTGCCCTGAACAGAGGTCCATTCTCTCAGCCACAGGATTCCACGCAAGTACAATCTACGCCCATCTCTGTGAAACAACATTTGTACCAGTCATGCATAGGGCACCTCCTTCACTTCTGTTCTGGTGGATATAATTAGATTGATTCCGCTTCTTGCTGCCATACATAACTCAAACATTTTACCACTTTTAAGTAAGTAAGTAAATTTATTGGCCAAGTATTCACATACTAGGAATTTTGCTGCCAATTTCAACACCATTCTCATTATCACCTGGATATCTATGATTCCTACCCGTCTCAATTTCTTTCTGCATCTCAGGGGATACATTAGCAAACAATATCATAAACAAACAGACATTTTCAGCTTCCCTAACTGCACTCCTACAATCCTGTTTGCTACATTGGATTCCTCAAATTTCTCTAACACCATTCTGATGACTCTCCACACCTACACCCACAAGATATCTTCCTTTTCTCTTTCCCTCGACTTCATCCAAGGACCCAAGCAGTCTTTCCAGATGAGGCAGAGGTTCACCTGCACCTCCTCCAACCTCATCAATTGCATCCGGTTCTCGGTGCCAACTGCTCATCGGTGAAACCAAGCGCAGGCTTGCCGATCACGTCGCCCAACACCTCCGCTCTGTTCGCATTAACCTACCTAATCTCCCAGTGGCTCAGCACTTCAACTCCCCCTCCCATTCAGAATCCTTGCTTTCTCCCTCTTTCCCCTCCCCAGCTCTCCCACAGCCCACTGTCTCCGCCTCTTCCTTTCTTCTTCCCGCCCCCCCCCCCCCACACATCAGTCTGAAGGGTCTCGACCCGAAACGTCACCTATTCCATCGCTCCATGAATGCTGTCTCACCCGCTGAGTTTCTCCAACATTTGTCCACCTTCCTTTTCACGGGTCCTCTCACCATAACCTACATGGCTCTTGATAGCGTTCCATTTTCTGCACCTTTTCCCCAATTCAGGAGATTGATCATTCGACTTACACTCCCTTAACAAGGTAGACCCAGAGATATCTATCATTCCTCTTTCAACATCAAGAGCCACTTCCCTCTATTGTTCATTCTTCCAACTCCACCAACACCCTCTTTCCTTCTCATGCAGCTGCAGGAAATTATGCAGAGCCACTAGATATTCAATTATGTTTAGTGTGAAAACAAATACCAGAAGACTACTTTATAATGGTGGATTTTTATAAAATCTATCTGTAAACCAAGATAATCTGTGACTGGGATGAATAAACCCATACCATTGCTATTTAATCTTTCCATTGTGAAAGTGTGGCTCGCAGTGACTCCCAGTCTAATGTGGGAACGCTGCTGATGACCAACTGAATCTATTGTTTGAGCTGCATCAAGGTGTAAACTCGGCAGAACACTAGCCCTAACCATAATTCAAACTATTTTAAATTGACAGATGCCGCCCTGAATTTAAAAGTCATTTCAAGCTTAATATTGATATGAGCTAAGTTTTCAGCATGAAAATGCATTTAAGTTATATCATGCAAATCAAAAAGGTCCAATGTTTGATAGCCATCTCAGTGTTTAAATAGCAATCAAGAGGAATTTCTGAAACATTAAATCACATTGTTAAAAACCAACAACTCCCACGTGTTGCATAATGTGCCTTCAAAGGACACAGTCTACCAAACAAAGCAACTCAATGTACTTACTGGGAACGTGACCGGCTCTTTGAGGCAGTGCCAGATCTGCTGCGGGTACTCCTACGACTTCTGCTACGAGAATGACGACGACTTCGAGACCTGGATCTGTGAAACAAGATACACTAAATAGTAAAAATGGTCATCAAAATAATTGGAAAAAGATTTTTTGGATACTTTCCATTGAGATTTGCACATTGGGATGACCATTTCACAGTAACAACATCTAGTTGAGATGATGGTTAGGCTAACAATTCCCTGGAGACTTCTAGCTATTTCCTAAACCAGATGCTAAGACAAGTGGGCCACAATGGCTCGTGCTTATTCGCTGCTCTCACGGGCTATGGAACTAGTTGTAAATGGCCTCGTGCTCCATTCAAGGGATTACGTTTGTCAGTAGATGGCACAGTGAATGCCCCAATGCATTGAATGTGGATATCAAGCAGCAACAAGAGTGTCTACAAGATTGTAAGAGATCAATCACCTGTCAATGCATACAAAAGAACTGCAGATGCTGGTTTAAATCAAAGGTTTAATGCTGGAGTAACTCAGTGGGTCAGGCAGCATGTCTGGAGAGAAGGAATGGGTGACGTTTCAGGTCGGAAGGGTCTCGACATCTATGCGATAGGCGCATAAGGAAACTGCCTAAAACTCTAAGAGAAAGATATGCATGAATGCAACTTTATTGGCCTTAATAACATTATGTATTCGTAAGCACTACTGCCATACGAGAAAACCTGCATCTAATTTGGCTCAGACGCAATGGGCCAAATGATCTAGGTCTATAAAAGACCGGAAAATTTGATGTATGCAATGTTAGTTTGAGGAGCAATTTACAACGGACACGACCCTGCTTGTCATCTACCTTGGCTTCAATGAAAGGGGAAAACAAAGTCTTGGTTTAAACAAATTCAAAGACAGATAAGTGCAATCCCACCCTACCATCAATGAAGCATCGCAGTCTGATCAACTGCAAAATCTCTGCAATGAGGATCGGAACACTTTATTTTGATTAGAAACAGGAGTCCCACCATACAAACACACCATATGAACTATTTCTTCAATTTTCAATGTTCCAGAACAAATCCACTGCCCCCCTTCTACCTTCCACTTGCCAACACAATGATTAATATTTTAGTGCAATACTGCAAACCTGAATAAAGCACATTTATGTCAAACTTATCCCAATTTGGATGTACTTAATGGTATTAATCAAAGTGAAAGCCCCTTAGCATCCTGGTGAAGAAAACTTATTTTAATGCCAGAGTACCCAAAAGAAACATTGTTGTTTCTACATTTCTGAATAGAACATGGTTCTATGATGTTTCAGGAAGAGACCCTTCCAAAGCTCATTGCATAAGATCATATCATCACCTAGCCATGTTCTCCAGACATACCACCCGACTGTTGAGTTACTCTAGCACTTAGTGTATTAACCAGAGTCTGCTGTTCCTGGTTTCTAACTGAATGGAATCTGGTTGTTGAGTTTCCCAATATTGCAAGATCTGAAGCGAGTGAATATTATACAAATACAGGCTTCCCTTTTCTTCCAATGAGCACATCTCCTCAATCTATGTTCCATCCTATCACAACACTGAAATTGTTAGATCCTTGTGCTACACATTGTACAAACATAAAACCCCAACAGATATATTCTGCCCATTCCCTTTGCTGAGAATCTACTACAGCAGCTACCTCCAATAATGTATTGTAATTCATTCCCCTCTCCATCTACTGCACCCCTATCAAGCAAACGGCAAAAATCAGAAATTAACACAAAAGATGCCAGAAAGTAAAATAAGGTCAGACAGCATCTGTAGAGAGAAAATAATTCGGTTTCAAATCAACTTTTCATCAAAACAAGGAAAAGTTAGATATCAAACATATTTAAAGCCACAGAGATGGAAAACAGATGATAATATGGAGACTAAGCAAAACTAAATTGCAACTGTTAACTGTGGCAGTTGAGAAGCTTGTTAATCACCAAATTATCCTTTTTTAGCCACTATATCTGATTAAACCACCCGCCTACACACTTGGTTACTTCCCATCTTCCAGAATCCCTCACAATCCATTTTTCCCACCAACTTTCCCTAACCAGGAAAACTATAAATGCTAGAAACAAAAACAAAAGACATGGTAACACTTTGTTTTAAACAGTGATACTTCAAAACAAAGTTCAATGTTAGCATCTATTCGCTCTATAAGCTGCAACTGTCAATATCCCACTTTTTCTTCACAAGTCAATGTGCGATCAAGCTGTAAAATCAGTTCTGAAACTACACGCTCACCGGGATCGACTGCCAGAGGAAGAGCGTCTATTACGGGGCCGGTCTTCAACCAATCGTATCTTTCTCGCATTGATTTCACTGCCATCCAGCTTGTCCAGAGCCCTCTTCATATCAGAGTAGGATCTGAATTCAATGACACCTTCATTCATACGCTGCTTATGAGCATCGGCATATGTCACTTCGCCCGCTTGTCTCATGAAATCCTTCAAAGGAAAAAAAAACACAAGTTAGTCAGAACAATGAACTTTAATGCCAATTTATTTTAAAGTTGTTTAAACAACAACTCAAAGCCTACTTTTAGATCTTGCCAGCTACAACGACTTGAAAGATTTTCAACGATGAGCCTGAACTCAGTTCGGACAGGTGGCCCATATTTTTCTCTTCCATTTCTTCGATATCCATAACCACTGCTGCCTTGAGGTTCAGAAAGAAAATCAGTAACTACTCAATTAAAAATCAATCAAATTTTAAATGCGACAAAAAAAAAAATAGATCTGAATATTAAATAATCTTGTTAATAATTACATTTTCTATTTGTTTTTACACAATATTCTACAATTATGTACCATGCATGTCTGCATATGTTTTGGCAAAAATTAAAAACTAAATATTCCATTTATGTACTTACATTCTAGCAGATTTTAGAAGTTTGGTATAACACACATATGGTAACAGGCACTTAGTTCAGATTAACCAGATATGTCTAACCCTTGGCATCCTCATCACCCAGGGTCTAATGGCAAAGGCAGCTGTCGTCATGGCTTCCATTAGGTCAGCCAAACGCCAAAGGCTACATAATGTAAGGTAAAGCCAAGGTCAATCGGAACGGGCAGACATCTTATCCGCAATGGATTCTTTCAATTAAAAAATCAAGGTCTTATTAACAAGGTTTGGATGAACACTTTCATTGTAACAATTTAAATAATAAAACACCACTGGAATTTTTTAAGCGAATTTAAAAAGTAAACAAAAGTCATGTTGAATAAATCACTCACTGCGACCGCCGCTGCCGCCGCCGCCGCCTCCGCCACCACCACCACCACCATAACCACCACCACCATAGCTGCCGTCACGCCGTGGTCCTCTCGCATGCTCAACTATTATACGCTCGCCACAGAGCTCCTTGCCGTTCTGCTCGTAAACTGCATCATCTGCATCACGTGAGTCTTCAAACTCCACAAATCCATATCTGTGGAAATTCAATAAAAATATCCATAAGTCATAGTAGCGGGAGTAGGGCATTCGGCCCATCAAGTCTACTCAGCCATTCAATCATGGTTCATCTATTTTACTAATCGCACTAATATTACTAATCTGTGCATGTCCCATGCAACCAGAAAAATACACCAACTTAAAAAGGACCATACTTGGCAATTGCTTCCAATAAAGGGTATGGCAGTAAGATTAGGAAAATTAAAACAGTGTAAAGATTAAAGTTAAACAGAACATAGAACATAAAGGGGGAAAAATGCACGTGTCACTGTATTCCCATGGACAACGTTGACAGCGGGAAAAGTACTAGTCTTCTTTTAAATCGGCTGATTGTTAACATTAGATATGAAGATGCATTTTGAGTACTGTGGATGAAGACGAATAGATAAAAACAGTAAAATCCAAGTAAATAAAGCACATTTAAAAATCATTAAAATAACAAAGACTGCAGATGGTGGTCTTGTGCAGGAACGGGGTACTGATTGGGGATGATCAGCTATGATCGCATTGAATGTCGGCTCGAAGGGCCGAATGGCCTACTCATGCACCAATTGTCTATTGTCCAACTCACTGGGTCAGGCATCATCTGGGGAGGGAATGGACAGACAAGTCTGAAGAAGGGTCCCAATCCAGAACATCGCCTGCCCATTCCCCTCCACAAATGGTGCTTGACCTGCCAATATCCTCCAGCATTTTTTGATCATTAAAATAATGAACATTATTCCAAAGCACATGCTTCAGCTCTCTGAAAGAAAATCACCAGATCTAATTTTCTGCTCTTTCCCCCCATCCAATTCTTTTCCAAATAATTATTACCCTTTTGAGAAAATACAGATTTGGGATCCTTGGTGCATTTCATACCAAAAACAACTGGTATTTTCCGTTGTATTTAAAATTGGTCCCCAAAAGAACAATCTCTCAATTTATTCCCCTTCGTGATTGTTATATTCCAGTTTATTGTTTGGAAGTATATTTAAGGCAACTTTAATTCCAAAATACAGATTCGAGGTTGCTTTTGAGCGAGAGCCCCAGGTTTTGCATGAACGGTCCGAATACTGGTGCTTTCGACAACCAGACGAACACAATGAGCGATAGGTTACAACACACAAACCACAACAGAATCGAAACCCCGACGTCCACGTGGAGACAGCTCCGAGGATCTCCAGCCGAAGGGAGTAATTGTTGGGGGACAACAGGACTGAAAACCTCTACCAACCCATGGAACAAGGACAGGTGGGGCTGACTGCGCTTCCCCCCTGCCCCACACACGACTACGGCCGGTACTCTCCTAATAAACCCCCCGGCGCCAGGGGGGGGTGGGGAAGAGAGAAAAGAGACTCTCCCTCCCCCCCAGCCCCACCCTGTGGCCCCTCTACCCTTCCCTCCTCTCTCTCCACCGCCCCGAGCCGCCTTTCCCCCTCCGCCACGTCTCCCTCGCCCAGCCCCGAGCCCACAACGCCTCCTCCCCAATCCTCCATCTTCCTCTCCCCTTCCACCTGGAGCCGCCATTTTCCCCGCTCCACGCGGCATTCTCTCCCCCGCCGCCGCCCCTCTCCCTCCATCCTTCCCCCCCTGGGCCCACGGACGCGTGGAGCAGGCCTGTGGCAACAATGGAGCGCCAGGCCCAGCCGCCGCTACTAGGCCCGGCCTGGGCCCCCCGCCGCCGGGCCTCCCCGCCTACGCCAGGCCCGGCCTCACCGCCACAGCCCCCCACCCCGCCGACCTCCCACCCCCCCCCCCCCCCTCTGGCCAAAGCCTCACCCGTTCTTCAGGTCCACTTCCAGCAGCTTCCCGTAGCCCTTGAAGAACCGTTCCAGGTCCTTCTCGCGTACTTGGTAGCTGAGCCTCCCGACGTAGACGCGCGGCATGGCGGCGGCTGCTGCTGCTCGGCGCCGACGGACGGACGGACGGACGCCCTCCTCCCGCCACAGCGCGCCAGCCGACGCGTCACCGCCTGCTGCGCACTACGTCACCGCTTGCTGCGTTCCAGTCGTCGCTTTGGGTGTTCTACGTCAGCGTGGCTCGCAAAGCACGATGGTAATTGTAGTCAGACTTTTGATTTCGCCCTCAACTGTCTTTATATCGTCTGTAGTCACTCAGATGGCGTGGAAAGATGACCTTATTAAGATGTGCAAGATGAGGAGGGGCACGGATAAAGGTTTAGGTTTATTATTGTCACCTGTACCGAGGTGCAGTGAAATGCTTTGTTCTGCATGCTATCCAAACCCTGCATTCTCATAGCATCCTCCTCACAGTTCACACTGCCACCCAGCTTTGTGTCATCTGCAAATTTGCTAATGTTACTTTGAATCCCTTCATCCAAGTCAAATGCTTTGTTCTGCATGCTATCCAAACAGATAATAGACAATAGGTGCAGGAGTAGGCCGTTCGGCCCTTCAAGCCAGCACCGCCATTCAATGTGATCATGGCTGATCATCCCCAATCAATACCAGAGGCAGGAAACATGTTCCCGATGTTGGGGGAATACAGAACCAGGGGCCACAGTTTAAGAATAAGGGGTAAGCCATGTCGAACGGAGATGAGGAAACAGAGAGTTGTGAGTCCCTGGAATTCTCTGCCAGTGGCGGTGGAGGCCGGTTCTCTGGATACTTTCAAGAGAGAGCTAGATAGGGCTCTTAAAGATAGCGGAGTTAGGGGATATGGGGAGAAGGTAGGAACGGGGTACTGATTGGGGATGATCAGCCATGATCACATTGAATGGCGGTGCTGGCTCGAAGGGCTGAATGGCCTACTCCTGCACCTATTGTCTATTGTCTGTTGTCTATAATCTGGATTTTGAAATTCGGTGAAAAATAAATCTATTAAAAATCTCCGCTCTCCGCGAGACATTGGGAGCGGGACTGATGATCGAGGGAGGGCGCCGAGAGACGTCGGTCAGCAGGCAGTGGGAGGGGCGGGACATGATGATTCAGTGCGATGATTGGAGGAGGGAGGTGTCGGTCAGAGGCGGAAGTAGGGAGGTGGGACTGAGGATAGAGTGTGGTGATTGGAGGAGGGAGACGTCCTGGTGGGCCTTTCATCGCCCGTCCCGGCACGGATTAAAATTGGCCGTGGGATCTTCCACCAGCCCGCGGTCAAATTGCTGCGTCGAGCCGATCGAGGCTCCCGATGATGAAGCCCCCGCCGGGCGATGGAAGATCCCACGGCCAATTTTAAACCGCGCCGGGCGATGAAAGGCCCCGCGAACGGGTCGATTGAAGCCCCACGGGGCGGACGAAGCTGCTGTTGCTGGAGTTCGGATTCGGTCACCAACCAGGTCAGCTCCCTATGTTACCGTCCACAGGGCTCACGGCTGAAGCCTCGCGTGCGTGTATGCGTGCGCATGCACGGGCGGCACAAAAAAATGGTGTCCCCCTCATGTTTTGATAGCGATTTCCGCTCCTGACTACACATAAATACAATGAAGCCCAACTCAAGTACAATAGGTAGAGCAAAGGGGAAGATACAGAGTGCAGAATATAGTTCTCAGCATTGTAGCACATCAGTTCCAGAGACAAAGTCCAATGTCTGCAATGGGGTAGAGTTGGATCAGAGAGGAATTTTTAAGGATGAGAGGGGTTCTTATAGAAACACATAAGATTATTAAGGGTTTGGACACGCTAGAGGCAGGAAACATGTTCCCGATGTTGGGGGAGTCCAGAACCAGGGGGCACAGTTTAAGAATAAGGGGTAAGCCATTTAGAACAGAGATGAGGAAACACTTTTTCATCCAGAGAGTAGTGAATCTGTGGAATTTTCTGCCTCAGAAGGCAGTGGAGGACAATTCTCGAGATGCTTTCATGAGAGAGTAGATAGAACTAAAGATAGCGGAGTCAAGGGATATGGGGAGAAGGCAGGAACTGGGTACTGATTGTGGATGATCAGCCATGATCACAGTGAATGGCGGTGCTGGCTTGAAGAGCCGAATGGCCTACTCCTGCGCCCATTGTCTATTGTCTATACCCTATGGATGGACCATTCAAAACCCGGATAATGAAGGGGGAATAAGCTGTTCCTGAGATAACAGAGGGAAAGAAGATCTTCCTAAGTGAACACTCCAAAGTATTTTCCTCAGGGTAGTGATTCTAAAACTAGAGGGCATAGGCTGAAGGCGAGAAGGAGAGATTTAAGAGGGACCACATGGGCAACTTTTAAACAGACGATTGTCGGTATCTAGTATGAGATGCCAGAGGAAGCTTTAGAAGTAAATATAATTTGGAGATTTAAAAGACTCAGTGGACAGATATGTGGATAGGAAAGGTTTGAGGGCTATGGGACAAATGGGTATGCTAACTTGGTCCACATGGACAAGGTCGGCCAAAAAGATTGCTGCCATGCTGTACTGTGCTATTAATAAATAATTCACCTATAATCGTGATGAAAGTAACTTGGAATGGAAACAGAATTTGATTTACTAAAGCAATACAGCGCTTTCTGGAAATCTGTACACAGAAATATTGAAAGACGCCCAAGGCTACATAGCATCCCTGGAAAAGAAAACTTTGCATTTCAGAAAAATCTAATTTTGAACAGAATTTTACTTTTCAGTTCAGGGCAAGCTGGAAGTAGAAGGGGACAAGGGTGGCAGATGCAGTGAGAGATAGGCACAAGGAAGAGGTACTTAACTCATCTGCATTTTGGCAATCAAGAGATTTTCAATTCTAACAAAGTAAAGTTCATGAATAAGAGATGAAGGAGAGAAGTTTTTCACATAAATCTATTATCTGGCGAGATTAGGAAAGAAGGGCTGGATGGGATACAAGTATTGGTATGAGGAGTGATTTAATCGACATGTACAACTTTGGTAAGGGGGTAGACACAAAAAACTGGAGTAACTCAGCGGGACAGGCAGCATCTCTGGAGAGAAGGAATGGGTGACGTTTCCCATTCCTTCACGTCACCCATTCCTTCTCTCCAGAGATGCTGCCTATCCCGCTGAGTTACTCCAGTTTTTTATGTCTATCTTTGGTTTAAACCAGCATCTGAATTTTCTTCCTATACATTGTATGGGGATAGATATAATTTGGAGATTTGGAGTAAGCGGCCGTTTCAGAACTCCAAGCCACTGAGAGCGTTCTTCTAACGTCAGAATTCCATCGAACCGACGGGAGGGCCTAAAACATCAGGCTGCCATAGCGGCGACTGCGGAGGCCTCAATACCCTGTGATAAAAATATATCCCGGAAGTGGCGGCGCTGCCCTAGCAGTTGCGGCTCGCCTGCAGTCCGTTTGTCTTTTCTTTTTTTGTTTTCTTTTTGTCCCGTTGTTACAGTTTATTTCGGCTTATTTAGTTATGTATGTGTGTGGGGGGGGGTGGGAGAAACTTGTTTTAGTCTCTTCCTTCGGGGGGATGCGACCTTTTCTTGTCCTATCCCCCGTCTCCGTCTGCGCTGAGGCCTAATGGCGGAGCTGGCGGCCTCCAACTGGGACCGACCTCGAGGCTCCAGAGGCAGAGCCAGCCAGGACTTACCAACGCGAGGCTGGCCGACCTCGGGGCTGTAGTGGCGCTGCGGCGGCGGCGACCCGACTTTGGGGCTGTGGCGGTGTTGCGGCGGCGGCAACATGACTTCGGGGCTGTGGCAGCAGCGGCGACCCGACTTCGGAGCTGTGGCGGCGTTGCGGTGGCGGCGACCCGACTTCGGAGCTTCGGAGGCTCGGCCGCGGGCCCAGTGGATGACATCATCAGGAGCTCGCAGGTCCCAGGTTGGTGACCTGTTTTTCCGGAGCTCCCGCAACAACAGCTTCGTCCGCTGGACTGGAGGGTGGCAGCTTCGTCAGCTTCGACCGCCCCGGGCCGCGGAGTTTCAACCGGCCCGTTCGCGGAGCTCGGATTCAGCCGCGGGACTTACTTACCATCACCCGGCGGGGTCACAACATCGGAAGCCTGGATCGCCTCAACGCAGAGGGAGAACAAGGAGGGAAGAGACAAGGACTTTAAGACTTTTGCCTTCCATCACAGTGAGGAGGGCCTGGTAGACTCACTGTGGTGGATGTTAAATCTGTGTTTATTGTGTGTTTTGTTATTTTATTCTTTGTTATGACTGCAAGGCACGAAATTTCGTTCAGACAAAAGTATGAATGACAATAAAGGATACTTGACTTGACTTGACTTGAATAGGCCCCGACCACGGGTGAACATAGAGGAAGTGGACTGAACATTGCTGCCTTCCCTCACAGTGGGAAACGTTGATCCCGCTGTGGGGGGATGTTTTTATGTTTAATGTTAAATTCTATAATGTTGTGTTTATTTTATTGGTGTGCTGCAATGGCAAGTCAAATTTCACTACACCAATTGGTGTATGTGACAATAAACGTCCTTTGTCCTTTGTCCTTTGATTGGAGGCATCTAGTGTTCTCAGCAGAAAATTCCATAACTGAGAAACATATTTAAGGTAATTGATTGAAGAGTGACCAGAGGCTGAAGAATTGCCTAAAAGAGTGATGAAGGCAGAAGAATCGCCTTCAGGTACTGATATGTAGACTTGATTATAATCTACAACCCAATGGACTGAGAGCTCGGTCTGAATGGTATTGGTCTGACTGGCACTTACACCCATTTGACTACAGTAGGCCAAATGACCTATGCTGTAAACTTCTTTGATGCTATGATTTAGAAAGATTACACACAATGAAATACTTTAATTTCACAGAGACAAGAATTAAACAATTCCTCTTTTTAATAAGAGAGTGGTGAATCTGTGAAATTCATTGCCACAGACGGCTGTGGAGGCTAAGTCATTGGGTATTTTTAAAGCAGAGATTCACAGATTCTTGATTAGTATGGGTGTCAAAGGTTACAGGGAGAAGGCTGGGGAAAGGGATTGAGAGGGAAAGGTAGATCAGCCATGATTGAATGGAGGAGTAGACTCAATGGGTCGAATGACCTGATTCTGCTCCTATGACTTATGAACTTATGACATCTGATAAATATAGGCATTAGAAGGTTTTGACTAGGTGAATGGCAATTAAATAACCTAAATGTAATAGCATCACAGATGAATAAAAGGAAACATGCAATTATTTCAGCAAAAGATTTCTCTGGATTGGAATATCCTTCCAGAAACAGTGGTAGAGGTGGAATCAATAATGACAGTAAGATGGAAAATTGGGGACAGATGCAAAATAACCCTAAATTGAAGCACTTGATGTGAAGCATTGCAAACACATTGCTTCAATCTGTCCCATAAAATGCACACAATACAATTCTTTGATTCTACATCTTCATTCTGCTCAGGAATGAGCTGCAAAATGGCTGGCTTTTCCCTTGCTGCAGGTTGTACATAAAAAACCTGCCTCACAACCAAGTCTGTGCCAACATTTTAGCTTTTTTACCCCGTTTATTTTAATAGTTCACAAACTTTCTTTCATCTTCTAGACACTATTTGTACTGAACATGTCCTTCGGGAATTCAGGCTGCATTTTGGAAGACATGTTAATAATTTGGACTGAGTGCGTGCTCCAAACAGTCTGTCCTTGTTTATCATGACTTCATTTCCAGGGAATTCCAGACTCTCTCCACTCACGGAGATGTGTTTTCCTGCTGGTGAGACCTTAATACCACCACTGTTACCATTTCCGTTGGCATCTTCAATACTTCCCATTTACAATTCCACATGGCTAATTGAAATTTATTCTAATATAAATTGGGACGTCTTTGAACCTCTTGCTTGCCTGTGAATTAATCAATGCTCGTACACACACACACGTACACACACACACGTACACACACACACACGTACACATCACATACACGTACAAACACACACACACACACACACACACATTCACATACACTCACACACACGTACACACACACACAAACATACATTCACATACACTCCACACACACGTACACACACACACACACACACACACACACATTCACATACACTTACACACAAACACACTCACATGCACACACACACACGTACACGCACACACACACGTACACACATACACACACACACAGATGGAAAATTATTCATGCGTAAACGTGCCACACATCACAGATGTGGGCTGTCAAATGAACAGCGTTAAGCCAGATGATTTCATGGTTAATGTTATTTTTATTCACATGTTCAGAATTTAACAAAGTGAGGTTTATCTAGATAAGTAGAGATGAAGGAGAGAAGATAAACACAAAAAGCTTGAGTAACTCAGCGGGACAGGCAGCATCTCTGGAGAGAAGGAATGGGTGACGTTTTGGGTTGAGACCCTTCTTCAGACGAAGGAGAGAAGTTATTTCATAGAGATCTATATCCCTTATGATCAGCCATGATCACATTGAATGGCGGTGCTGGCTCGAAGGGCCGAATGGCCTACTCCTGCACCTATTGTCTATTGTCTATTGTCTATTAGCATCCAGGCCCAACGCTCAGGAGACCTGCCTTTTGAATGATTGTAACACTTGGTGTCCATTACTCTACCCTATTCTCAATGTTATTAAAACTTTGTATAAAGGATGCGGTAGCAAAAGAGAAAGTGTAGAAGAGATACACTAAGAGGTTGTCTGGAATGGAGGTTTGTAATTGCAGACAGAGGATGGATAGGATGGGCTAATGCTAAGAGCAGCACAGTGGTGCAGCGGGTAGAACTGCTGCCTCACAGCGCCAGAGAACCTGTTTCGATCCTGACCTGGGCTGCCATCTTTGTGGAGTTTGCAAGTTCTCCCTGTGACAGCATGCGTTCCATCCTGGTGCTCCAATTTTCTCCAACATTCCCAAACATGTGTGTGACTAATTGGTCTCTGTAAATTGACCCTGGCATGTAGGTAAATGTAGAATCTGGTGGAGGGAAGGGGAGGGGGTAATGAGAGTAGGGAGAAATTAAAATATGGGATTAAAGCAGGCGAAGGTTTGCATTAACGGATGCCAGCTGACAATACATGAACATAGGCAGTGAGCAAGGACTGGATCAGATCAGACCAGCAGTGGTGGCCAATGATCAAGGAGCATGTTGAATGTCAAGGAATGAATAATGGTCATTTGGCTGAAGCACCAAAGATAACTGAAGTTATCTAGACATCAACCCCAAGACATAATAAGCAATCACATTAGGTCTCAAAATTCCATCTTCAGTCAGCCAACGACTGTTAATACATTGGAATCTTGTCTCCTGTTCCGACGTTGGAGTTCTATCATCCGGCGAGCGGGCCTCAACATTGGACTGCCCGTAGTGGCGACAGCGAGGGGTTCGGGGCCCCGACCACGGGTGAACAACAGAGGAGGAGGATTGAACTTTGGTGCCTTCCCTCACAGTGGGAAACTTTGATTCCGCTGTGTGGGGATGTCTGTGTTAAAGACTATCGTGTTCTGTGCTCTTTTTTATTCGTATGGCTGTATGGTGACCAGATATTTTACTGTACCAATTGGTACATGTGACAAATAAATGTATCTTGCCTCTTGTCTTGTCTTTCGGATATATGGCACAGAGGAGGCCAGTTGTCCAAGCAGTCCAGGCCAATCTTCATGCACAGCCAAGCCGTCTCCTGTCGTCTTCACGCAAATCCATCAGCGTAACTCGTTGACATCTTACATTCACAGAGGAGTTTGCTCAATGGAACAGTAAACTGGCGCTGATCATATGTGCAGGAAGGAACTGCAGATGCTTGTTTGCACTGAAGATAGACGCAAAGTGCTGGAGTAACTCAGCGGGTCAGGCAGCATCTCTGGAGAAAAAGGATGGGTGTTGTTTCGGGTCGAGACCCTTCTTACTGATCGTATGTTCATAGTGTGGGGAGACGATAGAAGTTTACAAAATTATAAGAGGCATAGATAGAGTAGACAGTCAGAGCCTTTGTCCCCAGAGTGGAAATGTCAAAGACAAGAGGGTATAGATTTAAGGTCAGAATGGCAAAGTTTAAAGGAGATGTGCAGATAAGTTTTATTTGTTTCAGACATACAAAGGATGGTGGGTGCCTGGGACTCGCTGCTGGGGGTGGTGGTGGAGGCGGATACAACAGTGGTGTTTAAAAGGTTTTCAGATAGGTACATGAATCTACAGGGTCAGTCTGAAGAAGGGTCTCGACCCGAAACGTCACCCATTCCTTCTCTCCAGAGATACTGCCTGTCCCGCTGAGTTAGTTCAGCATTTTGTGTCTATCTTGAATCTACAGGGAACGGAGGGATATGGATCACGTGCAGGCAGAGGAGATTAGCCTAACTAGGCATTGTGTTCAGCACAGACATTGTGGGCCGAAGGGCCTGTTCCTGCACTGTACTATCCTATGGACATTTTATCAGTCCGTGCTAGCAATCAGCAAGTTTCAAACAATTGGATAAATATGTTTGTTGATGTAAAGACAAACTGTGGCCCCACAAACTGCAGATACATTCGTCAAATGCAATGCCTGAGTGTTGCCTGCAGAGTCTCACGTTGGATTTTCCTGTGATTGCTTCCACACCTTGGTAATGAGAGAATGCTCTCAGTCGGGCAGGCTGACTCACTTCCCACCCTCTACAGACCACGACCTCTCATTTGTAAACCAGAACAGAATCAATCAGCCCGCACTAACAAGTAAAATGCCAGCATTGTTGGGGTGTGCGGGGCCGTGATTCAGGTGCAAATTGCTTACCTGTGGGGAGCTAGGAAATGGAAGGAATGCAGCCCCTAACTTCCCAGCTCTTGATGAAGAAAGGGCCCAGGTGCTGGTGGCTCACACATTCAAACCTCACCCCGCCTGGGGTGAGAGACATGCCTGCTCATAACTTAACCACTCTCATTTTACCAAGGAGTTCCTCTACACACTCGACTGATGGTTCAGGCAATGTGCAGGAGTTTTCTTTGTAAGAAAATAACCAGGCAGATATTTTCAGGTGATTATGTGCCTTTGGGGCACCTTGTTTCCCCTTCTTACATTGACCAATTCTGTAATAGGTTGAGTGGGCCTGTTGGCCCCAATGCATATAGCCAGAGGCATTTCCTGATTGAACTGAACTGTTGCACATTTGATAGTTTATGCCGAGCTAAATGAGGTAGACCAATATGCTCTGTCACCTAATCAAGAGGCACCGATGGGATTTGAAAGTTTTTTTTTAAAAACACAGAATTCTGAAATTTGAAGTTTTGTTTTTGTCAAAGTTTTGCAGTTTCCCAGGGTTGGCAAAGATGAAGCGAGCGCTGTTTGTGTTGCCTTGGCGGCCCCAGCGAGTCTGTTCCAAGTTTTCCACAGTAGGTTTCAGGGATGGAGTCCTTACAGGAAGGAGGGTGGGAAGAAGTGTAGTCCAGATAGCCATGGGAGTCGGTAGGTTTGTAGTGGATGTCGGTAAGGAGTCTATCACCTGCGATGGAGATAGTAATAACCGCGATAGTCTATCACCTGCGATGGAGATAGTCGGTCCGCAATAACCAACCTGAACTCCCGGTGGCTCAGCACTTCAACTCCCCCTCCCATTCCGTATCTGACCTCTCTGTCCTGGGTCTCCTCCATGGCCACAGCGAGCAACACCGTAAATTGGAGGAAATGCACCTCATATTCCGCTTGGGCAGTCTACATCCTGGTGGCCTGAACATTGAATTCTCCCAATTCTGCTAGCCCTGGCTGTCCCCTCCCCTTCATCAGCCATCTGGTTGTCTCCTCCCCTCCCCCAGCCCTCGGGCTCCTCCTCCGCCTTTTCCTTTTTTCCTTTCTTCTCCCCACCCCCTATCAGTCTGAAGAAGGGTTTCGGCCCGAAACGTTAACTATTTCCTTCGCTCCATAGATGCTGCTGGACCCGCTGAGTTTCTCCAGCATTTTTGTGTACCTTCGATTTTCCAGCATCTGCAGTTCCTTCTTTAACACAGATACACTACACATGGACGTACAGTACAGTGTGTCTTGCAATTGGCTTCCATTCATTTGAATGTAGATGTGTGTGTGTGTGGTCATAATTGTCGACACATGTCCTCATTTCAAAATTCCTTGTACCCTAACACTGTAATAAAGCATTTTGTGATCTATTTTATCAATTTATATGACTAACTACTTAACTTTACCCGACATATGCCCTCATGAAACACATTAGATGTGCTACAACATTACAAAGGTGCAATTTGAATTCTTTGTTGCAGCAGACTTGTTAAAGTCAAGGTCAGGAATGTAGTAATATTGTGAGACATAGAAACAGTGACCTGCAGATGCTGGTTTACAGAGTGTTGGAGTAACTCAGTGGGTCAGGCAGCATCTGTGGAGAACATGGATAGGTGACGTTTCACAAAGTGCTGGAGTAACTCAGCGGGTCAGGCAGCATCAGCATGGTGCCAGGGTCTGTGATGTGTCTCAACGTGTCCATGATATCCTGAAAAGGGAGGGAGAGGACCCCGAGGTCGTGGTACATATAGGTACTAATGACATAGGTAAAAAAAGAGAAGAGATCCTGAAAGGAGAATTTAGGGAGTTAGGAGGGGAGTTAAAGAGAAGGACTGCAAAGGTAACAATCTCGGGATTACTGCCTGTGCCACGCGACAGTGAGAGTAGGAATGGAGCGAGGTGGAGGATAAATGCGTGGCTGAAGGACTGGTGCAGAGGGCAGGGATTCAAATTTCTGGATCATTGGGACCTCTTTTGTGGAAGGTGCGACCTGTACAAAAAGGATGGGTTGCACTTGAACCTGAGGGGGACCAATATCCTGGCGGGGAGATTTGCAAAGGCTACTGGGGAGACTTTAAACTAGAACGGTTGGGGGGAGGGACTCAAATAGAGAAAGCTATTAGACATTGTGTGAGGCAGGAGGCAGAGAAGGAAAGCACTCAGACCCAACATGTAGGGGGGAAAGAAGAAAACAATAATAAACAGAATAAGAGGTGGTGGGGTTCTTTAATGGGTGAGCAGAGAAACAGAGGGGTGTAAAATGCGGGCAGAAGCAATAGGTAGCAAGGTGAAAAGTAAAAGTGGCAGGCAGACAAATCCAGGACAAAAATCAAAAAGGACCACTTTTCAACATAATTGTAAAAGGGGTAAAAGCGTTGTAAAAACAAGCCTGAAGGCTTTGTGTCTCAATGCAAGGAGCATTCGTAATAAGGTGGATGAGTTGAACGTGCAGATAGCTATTAATGATTATGATATAGTTGGGATCACGGAGACATGGCTCCAGGGTGACCAAGGCTGGGAGCTGAACATCCAGGGATATTCAATATTCAGGAGGGATAGAGAGAAAGGAAAAGGAGGTGGGGTAGCGTTGCTGGTTAGAGAGGAGATTAACGCAGTGGAAAGGAAGGACATTAGCTTGGAGGATGTGGAATCGGTATGGGTAGAGCTGCGAAACACTAAGGGGCAGAAAACGCTGGTCGGTGTTGTGTACAGGCCACCTAACAGTAGTAGCGAAGTTGGGGATGGCATCAAACAGGAAATTAGAAATGCGTGCAACAAAGGCAAAACAGTTATAATGGGTGACTTCAATCTACATAGATTGGGTGAATCAAATTGGCAGGGGTGCTGAGGAAGAGGATTTCTTGGAATGTATGCGGGATAGTTATCTAAACCAACATGTAGAGGAACCAACGAGACAGCAGGCTATTCTAGACTGGGTATTGAGTAATGAGGAAGGGTTAGTTAGCAGTCTTGTTGTGCGTGCCCCCTTGGGCAAGAGTGACCATAATATGGTTGAGTTCTTCATTAGGATGGAGAGTGACATTGTTAATTCAGAAACAATGGTTCTGAACTTAAAGAAAGGTAACTTTGAGGGTATGAGACGTGAATTGGCCAAGATTGACTGGCAATTAGTTCTAAAAGGGTTGACGGTGGATATGCAATGGAAGGCATTTAAAGACTGCATGGATGAACTACAAAAATTGTTCATCCCAGTTTGGCAAAAGAATAAATCGGGGAAGGTAGTGCATCCGTGGATAACAAGGGAAATCAGGGGTAGTATCAAAGCAAAAGATGATGCGTACAAATTAGCCAGAAAAAGCAGCATACCAGAGGACTGGGAGAAATTCAGAGACCAGCAGAGGAGGACAAAGGGCTTAATTAGGAAAGGGAAAATAGATTATGAAAGAAAACTGGCAGGGAACATAAAAACTGACTGCAAAAGTTTTTATAGATATGTGAAGAGAAAGAGATTAGTTAAAACAAATGTAGGTCCCTTGCAGTCAGAAACAGGTGAATTGATCATGGAGAACAAGGATATGGCAGACCAATTGAATAACTACTTTGGTTCCATCTTCACTAAGGAAGACATAAATAATCTGCCGGAAATAGCAGGGGACCGCGGGTCAAAGGAGGTGGAGGAACTGAGTGAAATCCAGGTTAGTCGGGAAGTGGTGTTGGGTAAATTGAATGGATTAAAGGCCGATAAATCACCAGGGCCAGATAGGCTGCATCCCAGAGTACTTGAGGAAGTAGCTCCAGAAATAGTGGATGCATTAGTGATAATTTTTCAAAACTCTTTAGATTCTGGAGTAGTTCCTGAGGATTGGAGGGTAGCAAATGTAACCCCACTTTTTAAGAAGGGAGGGAGAGAGAAAACGGGGAATTACAGACCAGTTAGTCTAACATCGGTAGTGGGGAAACTGCTAGAGTCAGTTATTAAAGATGGGATAGCAGCACATTTGGAAAGTGGTGAAATCATTGGACAAAGTCAGCATGGATTTACGAAAGGTAAATCATGTCTGACGAATCTTATAGAATTTTTCGAGGATGTAACTAGTAGAGTGGATAGGGGAGAACAAGTGGATGTGTTGTATCTGGACTTTCAGAAGGCTTTCGACAAGGTCCCACATAAGAGATTAATATACAAACTTATAGCACACGGTATTGGGGGTTCAGTATTGATGTGGATAGAGAACTGGCTGGCAATCAGGAAGCAAATAGTAGGAGTAAACGGGTCCTTTTCACAATGGCAGGCAGTGACTAGTGGGGTACCGCAAGGCTCAGTGCTGGGACCCCAGCTATTTTACAATTTATATTAATGAGCTGGATGAGGGAATTGAAGGCAACATCTCCAAGTTTGCGGATGACACTAAGCTGGGGGGCAGTGTTAGCTGTGAGGAGGATGCTAGGAGACTGCAAGGTGACTTGGATAGGCTGGGTGAGTGGGCAAATGTTTGGCAGATGCAGTATAATGTGGATAAATGTGAGGTTATCCACTTTGGTGGCAAAAACAGGAAAGCAGACTATTATCTAAATGGTGGCCGATTAGGAAAAGGGGAGATGCAGCGAGACCTGGGTGTCATGGTACACCAGTCATTGAAAGTAGGCATGCAGGTGCAGCAGGCAGTGAAGAAAGCGAATGGTATGTTAGCTTTCATAGCAAAAGGATTTGAGTATAGGAGCAGGGAGGTTCTACTGCAGTTGTACAGGGTCTTGGTGAGACCACACCTGGAGTATTGCGTACAGTTTTGGTCTCCAAATCTGAGGAAGGACATTATAGCCATAGAGGGAGTGCAGAGAAGGTTCACCAGACTGATTCCTGGGATGTCAGGACTTTCATATGAAGAAAGACTGGATAGACTCGGCTTATACTCGCTAGAATTTAGGAGATTGAGAGGGGATCTTATAGAAACTTACAACATTCTTATGGGGTTGGACAGGCTAGATGCAGGAAGATTGTTCCTGATGTTGGGGAAGTCCAGGACAAGGGGTCACAGCTTAAGGATAAAGGGGAAATCCTTTAAGACCGAGATGAGAAAAAACGTTTTCACACAGAGAGTGGTGAATCTCTGGAACTCTCTGCCACAGAGGGTAGTTGAGGCCAGTTCATTGGCTATATTTAAGAGGGAGTTAGATGTGGCCCTTGTGGCTAAAGGGATCAGGGGGTATGGAGAGAAGGCAGGTACGGGATAATGAGTTGGATGATCAGCCATGATCATATTGAATGGCGGTGCAGGCTCGAAGGGCCGAATGGCCTACTCCTGCACCTATTTTCTATGTATCTATGTATGACATAGATGGGTGATGTTTGAGGTTGGGACCCTTCTGTTGACACGGGAACTGCAGATGCTTATTACACAAAGGGCTGGAATATCTCGGGGTGGGGGGGGGGGGCAGCATTTTTGGGGACAAGTGTTATGGGGTACGTGGATTTACTTTACCTGTACCCCATACCTAACATGGGCTGTAGATGTTGGAGCAGAGACGGCCATGTCTTTCTAAATGCTGCACCCACATCTCCCACTCATTGTGCACCCAGCCTCTACCTGCGGCTGTCCACATCTGTCTCATATACAGGGTCCGATCCTCACAACATCTGTCTGACAGAAACAACCGAGGTTAAAAAAGAAATCACACTGAGGAAATCCAACTTTTGAGGTCAAACATATGTAGAAACCATGAGCTCCAGATGCTGGTTTATACCAAAGATAGACACAAATTGCTGGAATAACTCATTGGGTCAGGCAACCTTGCCAGGACCCTACCCGCAATGTAACCCTTCCATTATCTCCGCGGACGCTGCCTGACCCGGTGAGTAACCCCAGCATTGCGTGTCCATCTGCCGGACAGCAGGGACGAGCAGATACTCAGTGGTGGGGCAGCTGAAATGTGTAGGAAGGAACTGCAGATGTTGGTTTACACCGAAGATAGAAACAAAGTGCAGGAGTACTTTGTCTGACTGTCCCCCTGATTAAATTTTATCTCTGTATGCTTTGTTGTCAACTTCTTCAAGCTAACAATGATCTATTCTACATTTTTATTGAACTTCATCCCCTTTGATGTCTCATTTTCACACCTGACACTTCCTTATCTCTGTGTCTGTCTCCCTCTCCCCTTCTTCTTTCGTGTCCATCTTCTAGATGTTAACATCGCTGTCATCGTCCGTCCTGAAAAGGATGCCAGCTTCCGGCGACAATCAGTGGGAGCCATCACTTGTTGCAATAGATGATGGTGGTAGCAGAATTAGCTCAGGATACTTCAAGTTCCCAGCCCCGCAACGTGGATGCTTCTGCTATGTGGCCTCCCTCTCCCCTGACTCTCAGTGTTAAGAAGGGTCTCAATCCACAATGTCACCCATTCCTTCTCTCCAGAGATGCTGCCTGATCCGCTGAGTTACTCCAGCACTCTGTGAAACATCACCTATCCATGTTCTCCACAGATGCTGCCTGACCCGCTGAGTTACTCCAGCACTCTGTGAAACGTCACCTATCCATGTTCTCCAGAGATGCTGCCTGACCCGCTGAGTTACTCCAGCACTCTGTGAAACGTCACCTATCCATGTTCTCCAGAGATGCTGCCTGACCCACTGAGTTACTCCAGCATTCTGTGAAACGTCACCTATCCATGTTCTCCACAGATGCTGCCTGACCCGCTGAGTTACTCCAGCACTCTGTGAAACGTCACCTATCCATGTTCTCCAGAGATGCTGCCTGACCCGCTGAGTTACTCCAGCACTCTGTGAAACGTCACCTATCCATGTTCTCCACAGATGCTGCCTGACCCGCTGAGTTACTCCAGCACTCTGTGAAACGTCACCTATCCATGTTCTCCAGAGATGCTGCCTGACCCGCTGAGTTACTCCAGCACTCTGTGTCTATCTTCAGTAGATCAGCTGAGATCAGATGCGGGTTGGGATGCTGCGGTGACGGGGATCATCCACCAGAGGGCGCCGTGACCTGCACAAGGGAGAGGGAACCGCACGTCAGGCCATTGTTCGCTGTTTGTTGGGTGAAAACAAGAAGCTGGTGCGACGTGGGTGGGGGAGGGATGGAGAGAGAGGGAACGCCGGGGTTACTTGGAGTACAAGAGAGCAGTTGCACTGACTCTAAACTTCCCTCAAACTTGTTAAAGGTGCAATCCCTCCCTAGCCACCGTCCCCAAAATAAAGTGAGATCAACATAATCATTTCCTGGATTATATCCACCAGTTACTGTTGCCATGTGTTTCTGCGCTGCTTAGAGCAGCCCTCGCTCGGTCTGTTGCCTCTCCCCCTCGTATAGACAATAGACAATAGGTGCAGGAGTAGGCCATTCGGCCCTTCGAGCTAGGCTGATCATCCACAATCAGTACCCCGTTCCTGCCTTCTCCCCATATCCCTGGACTATCTTTAAGAGCCCAATCTAACTCTCTCTTGAAAGTATCCAGAATAGAGGAGAGGTGAGGACAATAGACAATAGGTGCAGGAGTAGGCCATTCGGGGTATAGTCAGTCGGGACCCAAAGTAATTCACCTTCTGGTCCTTTTAATGTTAGTGTTGAAACAATACAATGTACGATAATTCTAAGCAGCAGGGCACACCGCCACCAATTTATATTGCGCTTAATTGCACAAAAATGCATGGGTTGTTATTTCAAAATTGCTGCAATTGTCCAGTCAAAGAAAGACACCCGAGTTTTGTCAGAGTGAAGTTTAATTGTACCTGTTAGACCGAGGAGTCACCATCCAGCTCTTGAAAAATAGACCTTACTTCAACTTAACCTGGAACACCTCCCATTAACATTCATTTAATACCCAAACCAGAGCATGGGGTAACAGCTCTGGAATGCTAAAGCTTTGAAAACCACAAGCTCAAGAGTCAAGAGAGTTATATGTCCCAACCTGGGAACAATGATATTCTAACTTGCGATAGACACCAAATGCTGGAGTAACTCAGCGGGACAGGCAGACTGAAGAAGGGTCTCGAGCCGTACGTTACCCATTCCTTCTCTCCAGAGATGCTGCCTGTCCCGCTGAGTTACTCCAGCATTTTGTGTCTCTCTTCGGTTTAAACCACCATCTGCACTTCCTTCCTACAACATTCTTACCTGCTGCAGGTTAGCAAGTCCACAAATACAATAACACAAACAATGTATAATAATGAACAAATACAATACATTAATAATCATAAATCAAGGTAACCACAATAGTTCAAAAGCCGAAGTCCGTAGAACAATGCTCCAATGTTCTCTCGACTCTGGATCAGTTCCTGTGGACTGGAGGGTGGCCAATGTAACTCCACTTTATAAGAAAGGCGGGAGAGAGAAAACAGGGAATTATAGACCAGTTAGCCTTACATCTGTAATGGGGAAGTTGCTTGAGTCGATTATTAAAGAAGTTATAGCAGCGCATTTGGAAAGTAGTGACGGGATCGGTCAAAGTCAGTATGGATTTATGAAGGGGAAATCCATGCTGACTTTGTTGACGGAAAGAATTTTCGAGGATGTAACTAGTAGAGTGGATAAGGGAGAACCAGTGGGATGTGTTATATCTGGACTTTCAGAAGGTCCCACATAAGAGATTAGTATACAAACTTAAAGCACACGGTATTGGGGGTTCAGTATTGATGTGGATAGAGAACTGGCTGGCAAACAGGAAGCAAAGAGTAGGAGTAAACGGGTCCTTTTCAGAATGGCAGGCAGTGACTAGTGGGGTACCGCAAGGCTCAGTGCTGGGACCCCAGCTATTTACAATATATATTAATGATTTGGACGAGGGAATTGAATGCAACATCTCCAAGTTTGCGGATGACACGAAGCTGGGGGGCAGTGTTAGCTGTGAGGAGGATGCTAGGAGGCTGCAAGGTGACTTGGATAGGCTGGGTGAGTGGGCAAATGCATGGCAGATGCAGTATAAGGTGGATAAAAGTGAGGTTATCCACTTTGGTGGCAAAAACAGGAAAGTAGACTATTATCTAAATGGTGGCCGATTAGGTAAAGGGGAGATGCAATGAGACCTGGGTGTCATGGTACACCAGTCATTGAAAGTAGGCATGCAGGTGCAGCAGGCTGTGAAGAAAGCGAATGGTATGTTAGCATTCATAGCAAAAGGATTTGAGTATAGGAGCAGGGAGGGTCTACTGCAGTTGTACAGGGTCTTGGTGAGACCACACCTGGAGTATTGCGTACAGTTTTGGTCTCCAAATCTGAGGAAAGACATTCTTGCCATACATTCTTGTACAAAGAAGGTTCACCAGACTGATTCCTGTGATGTCTGGACTTTCATATGAAGAAAGACTGGATAGACTCGGCTTGTACTCGCTAGAATTTAGAAGATTGAGGGGGGATCTTATAGAAACTTACAAAATTCTTAAGGGGTTGGACAGGCTAGATGCAGGAAGATTGTCCCCGATGTTGGGGAAGTCCAGGACAAGGGCTCACAGTTTAAGGATAAAGGGAAAATCCTTTAGGACCGAGATGAGAAAAGCATTTTTCACACAGAGAGTGGTGAATCTCTGGAACTCTCTGCCACAGAAGGTAGTTGAGGCCAGTTCATTGGCTATATATAAGAGGGAGTTAGATGTGGCCCTTGTGACTAAAGGGATCAGGGGTTATGGAGAAAAGGCAGGTACAGGATACTGAGTTGGATGATCAGCCATGATCATATTGAATGGCGTTGCAGGCTCAAAGGGCCGAATGGCCTACTCCTGCACCTATTTTCTATGCTTCTATGCTTGACTAATCTTCTGGAATTTTTTGAGAATGTAACAAGTAGAATGGATAAGGGAGAGCCAGTGGATGTGGTATATCTGCACTTTCAAAAAGCCTTTGATAAGCTCCCACACAAGAGATTTGTGTGCAAAATTAGAGCACATGGTACTGGGGGTAGGGTATTATCATGGATAGAGAACTGGTTGACAGAGCAGGAATTAACGGATCCTTTTCAGAATGGCAGGCAGTGACTAGTGGGATGGGGCAAGGCTCGGTGCTGGGACCCCAGTTATTTACAATATATATTAATGATTTTGGATGAGGGAATTAAATGTGACATCTCCAAGTTTGCAGATGACACAAAGCTGGATGGCAGTGTGAGCTGCGAGGAGGATGCTATGAGGCTGCAGGATGACTTGGATAGGTTGGGTGAGTGAGTAGATGCATGGCAGATGCAGTATAATGTGGATAAATGTGAGGTTATGGACTTTGGTGGCCAGACCAGGAAGGCAGATTATTATCTGAATGGTGTCAAATTCGGAGAAGGGGAGGTGCAACCAGACCTGGGTGTGCTTGTACATCAGTCACTGAAAGTAAGCGTGCAGGTACAGCGGGCAGTGAAGAAAGCTAATGGCATGTTGGCCTTCAATACGAGAGGATTTGAGATTAGGAGCAAGGAGGTCCAACTGCAGTTGTATAGGGCACTGATGAGACCACACCTGGAGTATTGTGTGCAATTTTGGTCTCCTAATTTGAGGAAGGACATTATTGCTATTGAGGAAGTGCAGCGTAGGTTTACCAGATTAATTCCCAGGATGGCGGGACTTACATATGATGACAAAATGGGTCGACTGGGCTTGCACTCACCGGAATTTAGAAGGATGAGAGGAGATCTTATAGAAACATAAAAAATTATTAAGGATTCGACAGGTTAGATGCAGGAAAAATGTTCCCCATGTTGGGGGAGTCCAGAACCAGGGGTCACAGTTTAAGAATAAGGGGTTGGCCATTTAGGACAGAGGCGACAAAAAACTTTTTCGCCCAGAGTTGTGAATATGTGGAATTCTCTGCCACAGAAGGCAGTGGAGGCTAATTCACTGGATGTTTTCAAGAGAGAGTTAGATTTTGCACTTAGGGCTAAAGGAATCAAGGGATGTGGGGAAAAAGCAGGAACAGGGTACTGATTTTAGATGATCAGCCATGATCATATTGAATGGCGGTGCTGGCTCGAAGGGCCGAATGGCCTACTCCTGCACCTATTTTTCTATATTTCTAAGTTTCTAATCAAGGACAGTGGAGAGATTGCTGAGGTTAGTGTTGTGCAGGGTTCAAGAGCCTGATGGTTGTTGGGCAGAAGCCATTTTCCTGGCAGCATTACAAACACTGAGCTCATAAGGTCATAAGTGATAAGAGCAGAATTAGGCCATTTGGCCCATCAAGTCTACTTCACCATTCAATCGTGGCTGATCTATCTCTTCCTTCTAACCCCATTCTCCTGCCTTCTCCCCACATCCTCTGACACCTGTATTAATCAAGAATCTATCTATCTCCGCCTTAAAAATATCCAATGACTTTGCCTCCACAGTCTTCTGTGGCAAAGAATTCCACAGATTCACCACCCTTTCACTAAAGAAACTCCTCCTCATCTCCTTCCTAAAAGAACGTTCTTTAATTCTGAAGCTGTGACCTCTAGTCCTAGACTCTCCCATTAGTGGAAACATCCTCTCCACATCATTGTGTAAGAAAGAACTGCAGATGCTGGTTTATATCGAATGACATTCATTCTATCCAAATGTCAACTAACTCCAATTTCATATTCATCTATCCTTGCTTCCAGTTCACCCCTACAATCCGTCTGAAGAAGGGTCTCAACCCGAAATATCACCTATATATTTTCTTCAGGGACGTTGCCTGACCCACTGAGTTTCTCTCGCATTTTGTGCCTATCTTTGGTGTAAAACGAGCTTCTGCAGTTCCTTCTTATTCCAATTGCTTTGACATTTTCACAGCAATGACTGTCTCGATTTTTCATAAGACTGACGCAAGTTTCAAAGTGAGTCTGAAATGTTACCCGGTCAGGCAATCCTATTATCAATCAGAACTGAATAGTAATCTGTAAATTTGAATTGAAACTTAGTGTAACACACAGTACTGAGTATTATGCAGCAGGGAATGACAGGGGAGGGGTTGTTAATGTAGACACGTTAGACTGCAGATGATGGAAGTTGATGAGAATGGTGGGTGGAGCATGGAACTGAACAAGAAGGGTAGGGTGGGCAGATGGGAAGTGAAGGGGGAGGGGGGAACCCTGTGGAAGGAGTGTGCAGGAACCGAAGATAGACACAAAGTGCCGGAGTAACTCAGCGGGACAGGCAGCATCTCTGGAGAGAAGGAGTGGGTGACGTTTTGGGTCGAGACCTTTCTTCAGTGTGTGACTGATGGACAGATGGACTGGGTGGGGGAGTGGAAAGAAAAGTGGTGATTAGGTGGTGGGGGTCATATATGAGAGAGAGAGCAGACCCGGGTAGATCAAGGGGAAGGAGGACAGAGTGAGTGTGGGGTAGCCAATGTTGATGCTGTTGGGCTGTAGACTAGCCAGGTGGAACATGAGGTGCTGATCATCTGGTTAGTGTGAGGTTAGTAATGGCATCTTTAACACATATATGGACCATGCAGACATCTCCACAACAACTGGTTTACCAGCTGCTTCATTAAACCTCCTGGCATTGACAGAGCATCTTAAAGTTAAGCTGTCAGATATCAAGAACCATTTTGAGCGGAGCTGCAGGTAGTAACTGAATGATCACTTGTCCCCTCTGCTGCTCTTCAATAGGTCTGTGAAATCTACCTCATTCACATTGCAATGGATAAGAGAATATCGCAGCAATCTCAATCTACAAAGTAGCACTCAAACAAAAGATATCAATGAAGTTACTAAAACACTTTAAATCTGCATCAATAGTCCATTTGACTTACTCCATTCGATGTGAAATGCAGCTCACAGCTTGGAGGGTTCCAACTTGAGGTAATGTAACCTCATATCAGATGGAACATGTAGCTGAATTAATGCAAGACATTTGTAATTACAGCAGCAGTTCAAGTTCAAATTACATTGAATGTAACGTGCACCAATTGGTACAGTGAGATTTGAGTTACCGTACAGCCACACAATAAAAAATAACACAATACACGATAGAATTTAACATGAACATCCCCCACACAGTGGAGTCAATGTTTCCCACTGTGAGGGAAGGCAATAACGTTCAGTCCTCTTCATCTTTGTTCACCCCTGGTCGGGGTCTTTGAACCCGCCGCTACGGGCGGCCCGATGTTCAGGTCCCCTCACCGGGATGATCGGAACTCCGACGTCGGAACGGAAGAACCCTCTCAGCGGCTTGGAGTTTCCGAATCGGCCATTTAAACTACTGACCAAAATAAAAGAATTGAAATTGGGCTGGGAATGAACTGGTCCAGTCATGCTTCGGATAAAAGTGACTGACAAATGGCACGGTGAAAGGACATCAAATCCAGGGGTGTGAACGTCCATCATTGAGTCCAGTATCTAACCAAGTAGTCAAATGTTTATAAGTTATCGCAGCAGAATTAGGCCATTCGGCCCATCGTCCACTCTGCCATTCAACCTTGGCTGATCTATCTCTCCTTCTCAATACCATTTGCTCCCCTCTCCCCATAACCCTTGACACCCTTACTTACTAACTAAGAATCTGTCAATTTCCGCCTTAAAAATAGCCATTGGCCTCTACAGCCTTCTGTGGCAATGAATTCCACAGATTCAACAACCTCTGAATAAAGAAATTCCTCCACATCTCCTTTCTGAAGGTACATCCTTTTATTCTGAGGTTATGGTGTCTGGTCCTAGACTCTCCCACTAGTGGAAACATCCTCTCCACATCCACTCTATCCAAACCTTTCACTATTTGGCATGTTTAAATGAGGTCCCCCCCCCCCCCCCCCCCCCCTCATCCTTCTAAATCTCATCCAATGTTGTTGGATACGTTGGAATAGAGATCTGCCAACTAAACAAGCAATTGAAGAACATGAGAATGAGTTATCAGAGTAGCAGATGCTAAAACATGCTACAATCTACAAATACCCAGCAGCCAAGTTCAGGTTGATTATTGTCACCTGTACCGAGGTACAGTGAAAAGCTTTGTTCTGCATGCAATCCAATCAGATCAGATATACCACACATAAACACAATCGCCAAACTCAAGTCCAATAGGTAGAGCAAAGGGGAAGATACAGAATGCAGAATATAGTTCTCAGCATTGTAGCGCATCAGTTCCATTTGATTCATTGTCTACTATTGTTAATTTTGTGTTGCCGGTGCTTGGAGTCCTGCCAGCTCTTGCAACAATTCCTTACTGAAGTTTTTAAACTTTATTCAGATGTGTTACTGTATACTTAAGCAAAGGGCAATATCTTCTTCACTGAAGCAACAGTATACCCTGTGCAACCACCCTGAGAATGAGAAACCTTTTCAAGTCACAAAGTACTTGCATCCTGTAAGATAGAGCAGAACCAACCTGTGAGAGGGCCGCATTGTTATAGAAGAATGCCATTCCTGACAACAATATTTGCTTTTATTTCCAGCCTACTCTCAGGTTCAGCTGGTTATTGCAGCATTTATTGCGCATTGTGTTATGAAACTTCTCATCTGGCCGTGACCTCGGTGCAGATATCGAGAGGAGAATTCCAGGATTCCGAGCCGACGGAGAGAGGAAGGATGGTTTGTCATTTGATGAAAAGAAATGCAGATGGTCCCACAATCATACCACGGCTGTCTTTGGTGCAGGGTGGTGGTGTTGACGATGAGGAGTGTTCTCAGACAAAGTTTGCAAAGTTCCTGCAATAAACCTGCAGCATAGGACAACGTTCCAGAGCATCGCAGTGATGTAACACGATTTTGATCCTTTCTAAGTGATTGATTATAGCAAGGAGTGACCAATGGATTTCACTCTATCAGAGAGTGTTGTGGACTGCCAGGTCCCTCTGTATACCCGGTTAATGTTGTGGACTGCCAGGTCCCTCTGTATACCCAGTTAGTGTTGTGGACTGCCAGGTCCCTCTGTATACCCGGTTAGTGTTGTGGACTGCCAGGTCCCTCTCTATACCCGGTTAGTGTTGTGGACTGCCAGGTCCCTCTGTATACCCGGTTAGTGTTGTGGACTGCCAGGTCCCTCTGTATACCCGGTTAGTGTTGTGGACTGCCAGGTCCCTCTGTATACCCGGTTAATGTTGTGGACTGCCAGGTCCCTCTGTATACCCAGTTAGTGTTGTGGACTGCCAGGTCCCTCTGTATACCCGGTTAGTGTTGTGGACTGCCAGGTCCCTCTGTATACCCGGTTAGTGTTGTGGACTGCCAGGTCCCTCTGTATACCCAGTTAGTGTTGTGGACTGCCAGGTCCCTCTGTATACCCGGTTAGTGTTGTGGACTGCCAGGTCCCTCTGTATACCCGGTTAATGTTGTGGACTGCCAGGTCCCTCTGTATACCCGGTTAGTGTCGACACTGAGGGGAGCAGAGGTGAGGAAGTCAGTGCCCGCACTGACCGACTGACCAGGAGCACAAGCTCATGATCTGCCCCCCCCCCCACCCGCCCCCTGTGAGTAGCATCTCTGTGTTCCAGTGCTGAAGTTGGTGCCACCTGCCATGGCAACAGAAACATAGAAACATAGAAAGTGGGTGCAGGAGTAGCCCATTCACCCCTTCTTTAGTTTAGTTTGGAGATACAGCGCGGAAACAGGCCCTTCGGTCCACCGAGTCGGTGCCGACCAGCGATCCCTGTACACTAGAACTATCCTACACGCTGGTGATAATTTAAATTTTTTACCGGAGCCAATTAACCTACAAGCCTGTATGTCTTTGGAATGTGGGAGGAAACCGGAGATCCCGGGGAAAACCCACACGGTCACGGGAAGAACGTCCAACTTCTTGCCAGCACTGCCATTCAATATGATCATGGCTGATCATCCACAATCAGTACCCCGTTCCTGCTTTCTCCCCATATCCCTGACTCCATTAGCCCTAAGAGCTAAATCTAACTCTCTCTTGAATACAATGTCTCCCCAGTGCCTCTAAAGATGCGAACACTGGTTGTTATGGTTGATGTTGTTGTTGCTTGCAACATGCCTGTAAACCTGCAGAAGATAACATTTACATTGCTCCAGTTTCTTTTGGAACATACAATAAATAAACACTTTGTGTATGAAGGAACTGCAGCTGCTGGTTTACACCGAAGATAGACACAAAATGCTGGAGTAACTCAGCGGGTCAGGCAGCATCTCTGGAGAGAAGGAATGGGCAACGTTTTGGGTCAGAACCCTTCTTCAAACCCTCAAACACTCGAGCTGGAAATGTGAAGGGCAGGAGTGCAGAGTCCGTTTGTATTTGTGAAGCTTTGTTTTCACAGATGAGCAATCTCGATCAGAATTGGTGAAAGGCACATCTCAACATTTGTCTTCACAGCCACTGTTAAGCTCAGCGTGTTTGCAGCTTGCAGTGTTTCTTTAATATCAGTTTTTTTTTTAATCCATAGATTTCAATAAAAAAGACATGTTTTTTAAAAATTGGTACAAATTTGGAATTTTTGTTTTTGGATGATGGGTCACCAGTTTGCACACCTCCTTTCACGAGCACACAGCAATTGCTTTTATCTGAGTTGTTGCTGGATATTACAAAAATCTCCAGCAAGGATTGTAATATCTCCAAAAAAAAATTTGAATAGAATCCTTAGGCTTTTGTTTGCTGAAACAGTGGGGCAAAGTCTCTCTGGACTGAGGTTTGCAGAGCAAAGGCATAGTGATGCTGTTGTACTTTACGCGTTAGTCTGGAGAAAGCTACAGGCTTTGCTTTCATTATGTCATGAAGTGGTCGAGAAGTAATGGCTGGCCACGGGCAGGCAGCTGGAACGTATTCACAATCTTTGGAAACCGTCACAAGAATCGCATCTGCGTTCAGCAAGTCAAATATTTTCATTTATGTTATTTCTGTTAAAAAAACGGCATTGTTAAATTTCAGGATTAAGTCCAAAATAAATCACATTTAGCCAAATTGTGATTGCATGGGGCTCTTCGGTACTGGGCTCTTTAACTAAATGAAAGCATTTGTTAGAAAAGGTCAAACAACAGCCATCCAAAATTGGGGCAGTGGGCATGAATGGCCGGTTTGTTGAGTGTGTTTCTCATGTTGCTCCTTGCATTACAATTTTGGATACTTACAGATGATTATGAAATATAAGGCTGGAACATGGGATCGGAAATGTTTGTAGAGACAGCTCAACAAGTGATCATTCATCTTGCTGCACCTCGAGCGATAAATGAACAGTGGATAACTGGGCAAACAGCTTCCCATTAGACGACAGGACGTAAACTGCTGATCAAAGATCACATACCCAGTTCTTTCATCTTGGTACTACATAGTAACATAGAAAATAAGTGCAATGACTCTCACCCCCAAAAACAAAACTATTGGATTAACAAAAATACAAGGTGCAGGAAGAACTCGGCATGTCAGGCAGCATCTGAATGAATGAATGAATAAGTTTATTGGCCAAGTATTCACATACAAGGAATTTGCCTTGGTGCTCCACCCGCAAGTGACAAATGACATACAGTGACAGTTAAGGATGACACATAAAATATTAAACATTAATAATGAAACATTATCGATTAAACATGTGAATGAAATAAAATACCAGAGCAAAAGGAGGCTACAGATTTTTGGTTATTGAGTAGAGCTACTACTCGTGGAAAAAAGCTGTTTTTATGTCTGGCTGTGGCAACTTTGGAGTTGCCTTCCAGAGGGAAGTGATTCAAAGAGTTTGTGGCCAGGGTGAGAGGGGTCAGAGATGATCTTACCCGCTCGCTTCCTGGTCCTTGCAGTGTACAGTTCATCAATGCAGGGAAGGTTGCAGCCAATAACCTTCTCTGCTGATCGGATGATTCGCTGCAGCCTCCAGGTGTCGTGCTTGGTGGCTGAGCCAAACCAGACCATGATGGAGGAGGTGAGAACAGACTCTACGATGGCCGTGTAGAATTGGACCATCATTGCCTGTGGCAGATTGTGCTTCCTCAGCTGCCGTGGGAAGTACATCCTCTGTTGTGCCTTTTTGACTGTGGAGTCGATGGAAGCCCCCCATTTAAGGTCCTTGGAGATGATGGTTCCCAGGAATGTAAAAGACTCCACAGATGTGACTGTGGTGGTGTTGTTGATGGTGAGTGGGGTGAGGGGAGGGGGAGCTCTCCTAAAGTCTACAATCAGTTCCAGGACGCCAGCTGTGACACTTCCTGTCTGTAGGCAGATTCCTCCCCATCCTGGATCAGTCCAATCAGGGTTGTGTCATCCGCAAACTTGAGAAGCTTGACAGAGGTGTCTGTGGAGGTGCAGTCATTGGTGTAGAGAGAGTAGAGGAGAGGGGAGAGTACGCAGCCTTGCGGTACTCCTATGCTGAGCATTTGCGGGTCCGAGATGTGCTTTCCCAGCCTCACAAGCTGCTTCCTGTCTGTCAGGAAGTTGGTGATCCACTGACAGAGGGGTTCAGGCACAGTCAACTCGGAAAGTTTGGAGTGTAGTAGTTCTGGCACAATGGTGTTGAATGCAGAGGTAAAATCAACAAACAAAATCCTCGCATAGGTCCCCTGGCGGTCTAGGTGCTGGAGGATGAAGTGCAGGCCCAGGTTGACTGCATCATCCACAGATCTATTGGCCGGATATGCAAACTGCAGAGGGTCCAGCGGGGGGTTTGTGATATTTTTCAGCTTGGCCAGCACAAGCCTTTCAAGGGTCGTCATGACTACAGAGGTCAGTGTGACAGGCCTGTTGTCATTAAGACCATTAAGATCTGTGGAGGGAAATTAACAGATGCCGTTTCAGGTCAGGATTCTTCTTCAAACTGATGCCTGAACAGATGCTGCCTGGCCCGCTGAGTTATAGTGTCATAGAGTCATTCAGCGTGGAAATAGGCCCTTCAGCCCAACTTGCCCACACCGGCCAACACCAGCTACAATGCATGTGTTTGGCCCATATCTCTCTAATCCTGTCCTATCCATAAGTTCCTCCAGCAATGTTCTTTGCTCCAGATTCCAGCATGTGCAGTTGCTTGAGTCTCTATTGTAGGTATCACACAATTCTCAGGATCATTTGTAAGTTTCTCTAATGAATTTAAGTGACCAGACTTTCAGCAGACTAGCTAACCTGTTCTTCAAGCAGAAAACTATCAGAGACTCTCTACATATGTTGCCACAAGATTGATTTATTTGTGAAGTTGACTTGCTGGGTAATTCAATAACCACAACAAGTAGACACAACAAGTTGTGACCACTGCCCAGTCCATCACTGGTTCTGACCTCTCCACCATCGAAGAGATTTATCGGAGTCGCTGCCTCAAAAAGGCAGCCAGCATCATCAGAGACCCACACCACCCTGGCCACACACTCACTCATCTCACCCCTGCCATTGGGAAGAAGGTACAGGAGCCTGAAAACTGTAACGTCCAGGTTCAGGAACTGCTTCTTCCCTACAGCCATCAGGCTATTAAACACGACAACCTCCGAATAATTCTGAACTACAACAGACTATTATTATAATAATTATTATGAATGTTATTATTGCACTATTATTGTTTGTTTTTGGAGTGTGTGTATGTATATAAACATATATATATATGTGTGTGTGTGCGTGTGTGTGTACTTGTGGGTAAGTGTATATATGAACTTTCTCTTGTTTATTATATAGTTTACAGTGTACCATGTTTACATATAATGTGTTGTGCTGCAGCAAGTCAGAATGTCATTGTTCTATCTGGGACACATGACAATAAAACTCTCTTGACAAGGGTAATGTGTAGAAAGGAACTGCAGATGCTGGTTTATCCTGAAGATAAACACAAAAGTGCCTGAGTAACTCACCGGGCCAAGCAGCATTCCTGGAGAAAGAGGATGGGTGACGTTTCGTGTCGGGACCCTTCTTCAGACTCCAGAGTAATATTCTGTTTCCATCGTGACATCCTTCAGACCAAGGACTATATAAACCTACATGGAATATTTGATTATCCCCAAAAGTGAATGGATTATGCTGCGATCAAAACCGTATCCATGTTAGTTTGTGATCATTGATTTTTGTACATAGTTGGAACAATTTTGGCCATCGCTGTAATGGACTGCAACAGCAATGATTCCTGTGTGTAAACAAGGATCCCCTGATACTCAGCCTGAAGAAGGGTCTCCACCCCGAAACGTCACCTATTCCTTCGCTCCATAGATGCTGCTTCACCCGCTGAGTTTCTCCAGCAATTTTGTCTACCCTGATACTCCAATGCCTTTCATATTGTTGATGCTATGTAAAAGCTGGCTGCATCAACTGTTTATTCTGCTCCTGGCTACAGTGGATATGTTTAAGGCAGAGATAGATAGATTCCTTGGTTAGTGCGGGTGTCAGAGGTTGTGGGGAGAAGGCAGGAGAAGGGGAAAAAGGAGGGAGAGATAGATCAGCCATGATTTAATGGCAGAGTAGACTTGATAGGCCGAATGGCCTAATTCTGTTCCTATCAAGTACAGCAGGCAGTGAAGAAAGCTAATGGCATGTTGCCTTCATTGCGAGAGGATTTGAGTTTAGGAGAAAGGAGGTCCTACTGCAGTTGTACAGGGCTCTGATGAGGCCGCACCTGGAGTATTGTGTGCAGTTTTGGTCTCCTAATTTGAGGAAGGACATTATTTCTATTGAGGGAGTGCAGCGTAGGTTCACCAGGTTAATTCCCGGGATGGCGGGACTGACATATGATGAAAGAATGGGTCGACTGGGCTTGTATCCACTGGAATTTAGCAGGATGAGAGGGATCTTATAGAAATATGTAACATTCTTAAAGGATTGGACAGGCTAGATGCAGGAAAAATGTTCCCCATGTTGGGGGAGTCCAGAACCAGGGGTCACAGTTTAAGAATAAGGGGAAGGCCATTTAGGACTGAGATGAGGAAAAACTTTTTTACCCAGAGAGTTGTGAATCTGTGGAATTCTCTACCACAGGAGGCAGTGGAGGCCAATTCACTGGATGTTTTCAAGAGAGAGTTCGATTTAGCTCTTAGGGCTAAAGGAATCAAGGGCTATGGGGAAAAAGCCGGAACGGGGTACTGATTTTGGATGATCAGCCATGATCATATTGAATGGCGGTGCTGGCTCGAAGGGCCGAATGGCCTACACCTATTTTCGATGTTTCTATCACTTCTGACCTTATGACAAGACTCCTGCCTCCTGCTGGCCGTGCCCTGCATTGACTGACATCCTCCTAGGTTGTAACTTCCAACTCAATCCCACAGAAAAGACCCTCATGTCCCAACTACCTCGAGGTGACCTGATGAAATCATCTCGGGCGTCAGATGCACTGTACAATTGCAACACCTGCATGATACCAGCGCCACATGGCAAGGTATCCTTAAAGAACATAACAGGTAATATCAGTTTAGTTTAGAGATACAATGCGGAAATTGGCCCTTCGGCCCACCAAGTCCGTGCTGACCAGCGATCCCCACACACTAGCACTATCCTACAAACTAGAGACAATTTACAATTATACCAAAGCCAATTAGCTATAAACCAGTACGTTTTTTGAGTGTGGGAGGAAACCGGAGCACCCAGAGAAAACCCACGGTCACAGGGAGAACGTACAAACTCCATACAGACAGCACCGTAGTCGGGATCGATCCTGGGTCTCGGGCACCTTGAGGGAGCTGTTCTACCCGCTGCACCACCGTGCCGCCCTTATTGAGGTGTACAAGAAATTTCTCCAATAATTTCCCTACAACTCTCTGTCGCGGAGTTACCCAACTCTCCACAATCCTTTAGTTACAAAGAGGAGCAACCTTAGCCACGGTTCCATGTGCATGTCCTTGGTGCTCCTTGGCAACAACTCTACCGCTGTACCACCGCAAAATTAATTTATTTACAAATATTCATTCCTAAAATGATGCTTTAAAATAGAAATTGCTTTGTCAGTCTTTCAATCAAGGCAGTGGTTGGTTAACTTTGATGATGTGCGTGTAATTTGTACGCAAAGATCTACTTGCTATCGTGCCATGTAGGAGCAAGGCATGTACTGTATACAGCATGTACTGATCTGCAGTCCGCCCAATATCATGCCTTTCCTGCAAGCGTCTTGAATTCACCACTGCAGCATCTTCTTATTCAGTACTGTCAGCTACTCTGCCATTCACTTGTTCTTGCTTTCATGATAACTTCCAACTTGTGGTGATAAATATCATCTATCCTTTATAGTTCATTCTAATTATGGTGGCACAGCGGTAGAGTTGCTGCCTTACAGCGCTAGAGACCCGGGTTCGATCCTGACTACGGGTGCTGTCTGTACGGAGTTTGTACGTTCTCCCCCGCGACCTGCGTGGGGATTTCTCCGGGATCTCCGGTTTCCTCCCACACTCCAAAAGATGTACAGGTTTGTAAAATAATTGGCTTGGTATGATTGTAAATTGTCCCAAGTGTGTCTAGGATAGTGTTAGTGTGCGGGGATCGCTGGTCAGCGTGGACTCGGTGGGCCGAAGGGCCTGTTTCCCGCGCTGTATCTCTAAACTAAACTAAACTACTCCAAATGTCATGCACAAGAACCACTGTATTCTGTTCAAGTTCTGGGAGCATCAAGTCTAGTCTACAATTCAAACATGGCTGATCTATCTTTCCCTCTCAACCCCATTCTCCTGCCTTCTCCCCATAACCCCTGACACCCTTGTGATCCCCAAGGAACAAGGTACCGAAGAGATTGTGTTAGTTAATATTGACAAGAATTCTGAACAGGAAATTTAGATTGGTTTCAGATACACAGCATGGAAACAGGCACTTTGGCCCTCAGAGTCCACACCGACCATCGATCTCCCGCTCACACTAGTTCTGTTGTCCCACTCTCTCACTCAGTGGGCCAATTTACAGTGGGCCAATTAACCTGCAAACCCGCACGTCTTTGGGACATGGAAGGAAACCAGGGCACCTGGATTAAACCCACGTGGTCACACACAGGGACTCCACACAGACAGAAAGCACCTGAGGTCAGGATCGTTTCCCCGGGTCACCAGCAATGGCTCTACCAGATGCCGCCCTAGTGTTCTAATACTCGGCCTGAGATTCCAAACGTCTTGCATGGGAACCTCTGCGTGCTGTTGTCCCCAAGGGAAAAGGACTGCGAGCTTGGACTATGTTTAGTTGATATTGGCATTGAGGAAATTATTTGGATAATCTGCACAAAAGTCCAGTATAACTGGTGGTGGACAAGTTCTGTGGAAAGCAGGTGTGACAAACCACAGGTCGGAGAGCTGTGAAACTTCTGCTTCCTTCAAAAAATGCATGTTTTTGATGTTCCCACAATTGGCCTGTATCGTGTTCAATCATGTCAAAGTTCTCTGGATACTTTCAAGAGAGAGCTAGATAAGGCTCTTAAAGATAGCGGAGTCAGGGGATATGGGAAGAAGGCAGGAACGGGGTACTGATTGGGGATGATCTGCCATGGTCACATTGAATGGCGGTACTGGGCTCGAAGGGCCGAATGGCCTACTCCTGCACTATTGTCTATTGTCTATGTCGGAAGGAACTGCAGATGCTGGTTTAAACCGAAGATAGACACAAATGCTGGAGTAACTCAGCGGGACAGGCAGCATCTCTGGAGAGAAGGGAATGGGTGATGTTTCGGGCCTGAAGAAGGATCTCGACCCGAAACGTCACCCATTCCTTCTCTCCAGAGATGCTGCCTGTCCCAGCTGAGTTACTCCAGCTTTTTGTGTCTATCTTCGTGTTCAATCGTATTAACTCATCACTCACTCATTACTCTATCACCACAGTAAAAAAACTAGCAAAATCAAAAGTGGTTATTCATGAATAGTAATTAACAGTATAAGTATGAGTTTAATGATGTGATAATGAACTGCTGGCTTTCATCTGAAACTAATACCTTGCTCAATCTGAGATTATTACACATTTTTCTCAAAGAGAAAAGGGCAACTCTTGGCTAATATCTTAAATATTTTACAGAGCCTGGTATAAAGATTAAATTATAATGCAGATAGAAATATCATAAATCTATTTATTGAGGAAGAAAGAGTGATATTCTCTAATTGAAACTCCAGCTTCAGTGTGGGTGAATCACTGAGCGTAATGTTTTAGGGTCAGTGAGTTTTCAAGCAGTAATTAAGGCTGACGAACCCATTTAAAATTCACTTAGAGCTCGCCAGGGACACAGTGTGACATTTTCAACGTATTTTAAAACATGAGTGGAAAAAGTGCAGAGAAGATTTACGAGGATATTGCCAGGGCCTGAGCTATAGGGAGAGGTTGTGGCAGGTTAGGACTTCAACACAGGGGGTTGAGGGGTGATTTTTTAGAGATGTATAAAATCATGAGGCAAATAGATAGGGTGAATGCACCGTCTTTTTTCCCCAGGAACCAACAACTAGAGGACAGAACTTTAAGGTGAGAGGGGAAAGATTTAATTGGAATCTGAGGGGCAACCTTGTCGCTCAGAGGGTGGTGGGGGCATGGAACTAGCTGCCAGAGGAGGTAGTTGAAGAAGTCCAATAATTGCATTTAAAAGACATTTGGACAGGCACGTGGATAGGAGACATGGGGGGCAAACATGAGCAAATTAGACTAGCTTAGATGGGTCAACATGGATGAATTGGGCCGAAGGGCCTGTTTCCATGCTGGATGACCATGTGACCGCGACCATTGGTGATACCTGTAGTTTTCATCAATCCAAGTACATTCTCCTGGTATCAATAATGCGAGCAGGAAAGCTGCTCTGTCTTTGACGGAGGCTGTGTTGCTGACATCAGATTCCAAGTTCCACCAATCCTGGAGCTACTTGACGACGCAAGAAAGTGCAGATGCTAGAATCTCGAGCTGGAAAAACGATAAAGTGCTGGAGGAACTCGGCAGGTCAGGCAGCAGCATCTGTGGAGGGGATGGAGGGATGATGTTTCTGGTCGGGACCCTTCTTCAGACTGATTGTAGTAGTGAGAAGAAAGCTGGAGAAAAGAGATGCCTTATCTGACACCCCGTGGTCACCTTTACACCACCAGACTTTCCCACTTCCTCCACCCATCTGCCAATTCATCCCCCCTCATCTGCATCCACCTATCACTTTGTCAAGCTTTGTCCCGCCCCCACCTTCATATCCAGCTTCCTCCCCCCCTAATCCAATCATTCTATAGGAGGATACCGACCCAAAACATCATTCCTTCCCCAGATGCCGCCTGACCCGCTGAGTTCCTCCAGCACTTTGTGTGTTTTTTTCCCTGGAGTTACTTTCCAGTCACTTTCATGTTGTAATGTAAGTTAACACGGATTGTTATGCCATGATTACAACCTTAAAATCTGGGCCATTATCGTTCTGGTTGTGACCACTGCCCAGTCCATCATCGGCTCTGACCTCCCCACCATCAAAGGGATCTATCGCAGTCGCTGCCTCATAAAGGCTGCCAACATCATCAAAGACCCACACTATCCTGGCCACACCATCCAGGTTTAAGTTCAGGGGCGACCGCGCTTTTGCGATTGCAGCACCTAGACTGTGGAACAGCATCCCTCGTCTCATCAGAACTGCCCCCACCATCGACTCCTTTAAGTCTAGACTTAAAACCTATTTCTCACAAGCGTTTCTTGAGGTCCTCTGAGGGAGCGCTGTATGTATGTATTTATGTATGTATTGTTGATCTATGTACCACTGTATGTAGCATGTTAGTACCTGCACTGATGTAAAGCCCTTGGGTCAACGAGAGTTGTTTTTAAATGTGCTATAGAAATAAAATTGACTTGACTTGACTTGACTTGACTTGACACACTCAACTCTCCGTTGCCATCGGGAAGAAGGTACAGGAGTTTGAAATCTGGAACATCCATGTTCAGGAACAGCCACTTCCCCACAGCCATCAGGCTATTAAACACAACATCAAACAAACTCTGAACTATAACAGCCTATTGCACTTTGTCTGTTTATTTATTGTGTATATATATGGTCTATGGTATATAGACACACTGAACTTTTATCTCCTGTTCTATATTATGTTTACATATTCTGTTGTGCTGCATCAAGCAAGAATTTCATTGTCCTATCTGGGACACATGACAATAAAACTCTCTTAACTCTTGACTCTTGGTTCCTTTCTGGTTTTTACGTATTTATTTTTCTATTCAGCCTCTCTCTCTTTCTGCCTCTTTATTTTTCTTTCTGCTTCGCTCTGTGTTTGCTTCTTGCTCTGGGTATTTCTCAACCCTTGGGTTTATTTGGGTCAACACTGCATGTTGTCAGTAGTTCTGTTCATTCTGAGTCCAAGTGCCCGTTTCCCTTCCTGCTGCATCACCAGCTCGAAGCAAGTCTGACAACACAAAGCAGCAGCTGTAGTGTGCGAGAGATATCTGACGAAGCAGAACGCTGTGATTACACCACGTCTGCCCCTTGGATCCACCTTCCTATCCCCTGAATATATTTTTTCAAAAGGTCACTGAGTATAAGATTCATTCACCCAATCAAACATTCAAGAATTCACGTTTAATTTTCATGCTAAGTTTCTGAGAGTAAGAATTTGACTGTAAAATAATGTGCAGGAAATGCCTGGAATATTCTCCAACCTTGCTGGTCGGAGCTGGCTGGAGCATTCTCTGGAATTTGTAAACTCAAGACTATCTTAACCAAGGAATAGGATTGCCATCTAGTTGGTGAACATGTTCACAGAGATATTTTGTTGTTTGTTTTGAGATGCCACCATCCACTTAACACAAAGTGTTGATTCAATGATGATGTCTGAATTAAAGACCAAGACTCCAGTTTGTGAAAGTACGGGAGGAATTCACAGATAATCAACTAAAATGCAAGAGCTACTTGAGGGAAACTTGTAGAAATTCATCTGTGCAATATCCCACCGCAAATATGGACATACATTCAGTCACCAATAGTAGGCTATGTTATGCTGATATGCTGAGAGAATGGAGCGGCTGGGCTTGTACACTCTGGAGTTTAGAAGGATGAGAGGGATCTTATTGAAACATATAAGATTATTAAGGGTTTGGACACGGTAGAGGCAGGAAACATGTTCCCGATGTTGGGGGAATACAGAACCAGGGGCCACAGTTTAAGAATAAGGGGTAAGCCATTTAGAACGGAGACGAGGAAACACTTTTTCTCACAGAGAGTTGTGAGTCTCTGGAATTCTCTGCCTCAGAGGGCGGTGGAGGCCGGTTCTCTGGATACTTTCAAGAGAGAGAGCTAGATAGGGCTCTTAAAGATAGCGGAGTCAGGGGATATGGGGAGAAGGCAGGAACGGGGTACTGATTGGGGATGATCAGCCACGATCACATTGAATGGCGGTGCTGGCTCGAAGGGGCGAATGGCCTACTCCTGCACCTATTGTCTATTGTCTATTGTCTATTAAAATATTTGCATTTTTCTACCATCCACAACATGATGATGAACATGAACAGAGGTGATCACAATCTGTCCTCGTTTCCCTTGCAAATTGAAGGTATGTAGGGAGATCCACTCATGGGAAGTTTAGTCAGAGCAGACACGAAGATGTTCCTTGTAGGAAGGAACTGCAGATGCCGCTTTAAACCAAAAATAGACACAAAAAGCTGGAGTGACTCAGCCGGTCAGGAGAGAAGGAATGGGTGACGTTTTGGGTCGAGACCCTTCTTCAGGCTGAGAGTCAGGGGAAAGGGAAACAAGAGATATAAGTGGTGATGTGGAGAGATATAGAACAAATGAATGAAAGATATGCAAAAAAAGAAAGGTTGATAAAGGAAACAGGCCATTGTTAGCAGTGGGCTAGGTGAAAATGAATAACAGACAATGAGACTCCACAAGGCGACTGATGCTAGTACGGGTTGGGTGGTGAAGGGATGCAGAAAGAGGGGATACAAGGGTCACTTGAAGTTAGAGAAATCTAGATTCGTACAGCTGGGGTTGAAATTTCTTAAGCAAAATACGAGGTGCTGTTCCTCCAATTGTGTTTGGCCTCAGACTGACATGTTCCATTTTGAAGATGTTCCATTTGTCAAGAATTGGAAACCAAACCAATAATCAAGACTAAATCCAACGGGCATTCTCGTGTCTGGAAGACTAAAATGATGAGTTTCAGGAGAAGATGATCGCACTGAATTGCTCGACATTGTTTTCACCATTCTGCGGTATAGCAGTCTTCATTATAGTTATTGTATCTATTAGCATTTATGTAGTGTACTGAGCTTGATGTGTACAAGGAATTCCATTACACCCTGCTGTATATGGCAATAAACTACTCTCTCATCTGTCTCGTCCGGTTGAATCTCTGGTCTAAAGTGACCCCAGGGCTCTTGCTGGTTGGGATCTTGGTGGTGGTTTTGCCATGGAATGTGACGTGTGTCTGCCTTGTTGCACTGTGTCTGTGATACTGGGGACCCTGGCTGGCAGCTGACATAGATCGTGCACTTAGTGTGGTGGTGAATATTCTGCCCTGACCGCTCTCGAGCTGGGCCCTAAAGCCACGAGGATAGACACAAAATGCTGGAGTAACTCAGCATTTCTGGAGTGAAGGAATGGCTGACGTTTCGGGGCAAGACCCTTCATCAGACTGAAATCAGACTTCTCCAGACTCAGACAGATAGAATGTTCCGGGAGCCTTGCATTTTTAAAATTAATTTTCAACAAGTGTAATTATTAAACTACATAGGGATTGGTCACATTTAGAGCTTCTGTTGAACGTAGTTTTATTCCTGTCTTTGAAAGGGTGACATTCAATGTAAAATAAATGAAACCTTCAATTTGACTGACGGAAGTGAAAATGAGGAGGCCGGGTTTAAACAACTCTGAGGAGTCCATTGACTTGTAGAACGAAGAGACAGGTGGTTAGTGAGATTTAATGAGGGCAATTTGTGAAGTGATATCTTTTTGAAGCGTAAAAGACAAGGCATGAGAGTAAACACACTGAGATACAAGGCAGAGTTCGCACAGTATCCTGAAGGAATCTGACACATGGCCCCAACACCATTGACAATGAGAATGCACACCTCCAGATCCAGGGACAGCTTCTTCCCAGCTGTTATCAACCGTCCTCTCACCAACCAGTGAACGGTCCTGACCTCCCATCTACCTCATTGGACACCTTCTATCTTTAACCAGACTTTCCTGGACTTTACCTTGCGCTAAATGTTATACCCTTCATGCTGTATCTGTACATTGTGGACGGCTCGATGGTAATCATGTATTGCCTTCACTGTACCTGGGTACAGGTGACAATATATAACTAAAGCCAACTTTAGAATGGGTGGTGGGCTTGCTGTCCAGAGCTGGTGACCATACTGCTGTACATGACTGAGACTGAGATCATGTACATGATCTATGTGTATTTATTCTCCATCCACTGTGGTTTTCTGCACATATTGATCTGATTGTGGTCATTGAAGTTTCTATTGTAAGTTCTGTTCCCTCTGGTCTTTAATAATAATTTTTCTGACCAAATTGATTTTCTTTCCCGATGTTGGGGGAGTCCAGAACCAGCGGCCACAGTTTAAGAATAAGGGGTAGGCCATTTAGAACGGAGATGAGGAAAAACCTTTTCACACAGAGAGTTGTGAGTTGGTGGAATTCTCTACCTCAGAGGGCGGTGGAGGCCAATTCTCTGGATGCTTTCAAGAGAGAGTTGGATAGAGCTCTTAAAGATAGCAGAGTTAAGGGATATGGGGAGAAGGCAGGAACAGGGTACTGATTGTGGAAGATCAGCCATGATCATATTGAATGGCGGTGCTAGCTCGAAGGGCCGAATGGCCAACTCCTGCACCTATTGTCTATTGTATGCTGCACAATTGCCTGCAGTGAATCGAGATTTATACCCCAACCAACCCCCCACCCTCCACGCCCCCCCCAAACCCTCCGCACAGTTCCCCACATTGGCAGCACAATGTTGGTGACAAACACTCGCTTTTCTTGTGTAGGAAGGGACCGCAGATACTGGTTCGCAACGAAGGAAGACACAAAATGCTGGAGCAACTCAGCCGCTCGGGCAGCATCTCTGGAGAGAAGGAACAGGTGACTTTTCGGGTCGGAACCCTTCTACTTACAGTCTGAATAGACAATGGACAATAAGTGCAGGAGTAGGTCATTCAATGTGATCGTGGCTGATCGTCCCCAATCAGTACCCCGTTCCTACCTTCTCCCCATATCCCCTGACTCCGCTATCTTTAAGAGCCCTATCTAGCTCTCTCTTGAAAGTATCCAGAGAACCGGCCTCCACCGCCCTCTGAGGCAGAGAATTCCACAGACTCACCACTCTCTGTGAGAAAAAGTGAAGAATGTCACCTGCTCCTTTTCTCCAGAGATGCTGCTTGACTCACTGAGTTACTGCAGCACTTTGTGCCAATGCTCACTATTCTTCAATGCATAATCCCTTAGAAATTTCAGACAGATCCAACTATTAGAATATTAGCTGATATTTGAGTTTTTATTCCGAGCAGAGCAGAGAAGACCAGGGTAAAGAAGTCAGAGGGTGCAGTGGTGAGGCCACAACCAGATTAGCATGTGCGTGGTGAAGATGTTCGTTTAAACCGAAGATAGACACAAAATGCTGGAGTAACTCAGGCAGCATCTCTGGAGAGAAGGAATGGGTGACGTTTCGGGTCAAAACCAATCTTCAGACGATATTCGTTGGCACAGTGTGAGAAAAATAGAAACATAGAAACATAGAAAATAGGTACAGGAGTAGGCCATTCAGCCCTTCGAGCCAGCACCGCCATTCAATATGATCATGGCTGATCATCCACAATCAGTACCCCGTTCCTGCTGTCTCCCCATATCCCCTTAAATGTCCTGAAGGGCATTGACCCAGGGCAGATGGTAGTGATTCACCAGCCTAGTGGCAGGGATGGGTGGCCAAAGATGCAGGAACGTCCTGGAGATGAGAGGGTTAGGAACACAAGAAATCTAAAGTGTAGTTATTGTTTAAACCTGTGGAATGTTTCGATGGGATGGAAAGTTAAAGCTGAGGTCAGTGGTGAGTCAGTTGGTTGCAGTGTGAGAGACTTTGATCCGTGGAAGATGAGAGATGACCGGTGTGTCTCCTTGATGGGGGTCAAGAGTGATGGGGAGAAGGCAGGAAAATGGGATTAGGAGGCAGAGATCAGCCATGATTGAATGGCGGAGCGGACTCGATGGGCCGAATGGCCTAATTCTACTCCTATACCTTGTGTGAACTTGTGTGGCATCTCTTTCTTCCAGTTCTCCTGCAGCTTGGCCATGGCCACTGGGGTAAACCAGGCAGTAACCACGACGCTGAACCCTCGGGTCAGGGGCCCAGTGAGTGACATGATCCTCCCTCATTCAGGGGAATGTAGAGAACTCTCGTGTACTGAATGTCCCACAGACCTTCTGCAGAGAGACGGGCTTGATCAAGCTGCTGCTAAAGTCGTATTTCCTGTAAATTTATGATATTGAACATGAGAGTGTCAGGACTATGACCATGGTTTGCGATTATTAGTTTCTAGCATCGTGTGAATGAGGAATAGCCATGGGGCTTGTCTTCCTCGCTCTTTGATGCATTCCCTCTCCTGTTTACTGCAAATGCCTTTGCACTCTAGGCTTGTGGTGGCCTTGGCAGCATGCCTGCGAGCAAGTTAACTCACTGCAAGGAGCTGTGGGCATGTGGTCATCGGGGCAGCAGTGATGAGCTGGGAACATGTACAGCTCACTGACCATAGGCTCAGTGGTTGCACTCGGGACTCTGGCCGTTTGTGCAGGAGTGTGAGAGTTATTATGGGGCGGCACGCTGGCGCAGCCGTAGAGTTGCTGCCTTACAGCGCTTTCAGCACCAGAGACCCGGGTTCGATCCCGTCTACGGTTGCAGTCTGTACGGAGTTTGTACGTTTTCCCCGTGACCACGTGGGTTTTCTCCGAGATCTTCGGTTTCCTCCCACACCCCAAAGACGCGCAGGTTTGTAGGTTAATTAACTCAGTATAAATGTGAATTGTCCCTAGAGTGTGTAGGATAATAATAATAATAATAATAATGAATTTTATTTATGGGCGCCTTATACCGAGGTCTCAAGGACACCTTACAGAGATTTATGGTTAACATATAATCAGAATAATCAGAATTAAAAAAATAAGTTATAAAGGCCAATACACAAATCAGGGACAGAATTCCTTCCAAAAACACAAAAAAGATAGTGTGAAGGGCCTGTCCCACTATATGGGTTTACCCAAGAGCTCTCCCGAGTTTATAAAAAAATCAAACTCGTGGTAAGTACGTAGAATGTACGTAGCGGGTACGTCGGAGCTTGGGACGTCTCTTAGCGGCTCGTAACGCTAACGGCAGGTACTCGAGAAACGCGGTAAGCTCGTGAAGTTTTTTCAACATGTTGAAAAATGTCCACGAGAGCCCCGAGTACCTACGAGCGGCTATTACCGTAATTCTCCGAGTTCGAATCAGGGGAAACTCGGGAGAACTCTTGAATTACCTCGTACAGTGGGACAGGCCCTTTAATGTGCGGGGATCGCTGCTTGGTGCGGACTCGGTGGACTAAAGGGCCTGTTTCTGCGCTGTATCTCTAAACTATTTTTGTTTATTGTATGTTATTATCCAGTATAGTGTTTACAGGCCTGTTCTGCTGCTGCAGGGAAGAATGTCATTGTTCTGTGGTCGGTAAATGTGACAATGACCACTCATGACCTTTGATGGTGTCAGAGGTTACGGGAAGAAGGCAGGAGAATGGGGATAGGAGGGAGAGATGATTGAATGGCGGAGTAGACTTGATGGGCCGAATGGCCTAATTCTGCTCCTATCACTTATGGGCATGACTTGAAACATGACCTTGTCTTAGTGACTTTACACCATGTACATATTTCAGTAAGTTCTGCAATGTTGTTCCCCTGTCTACCTGCCTACTGACACTAAACCAGACTGCTCACTATTTTCCTATCTACTGCTATCACTGAGACAGCCTCCATCCACCTCCACAGCATCAGTGGTGCCTGGCCCACTCTCTGGGTATTTGGTCAATGCCTTTATTCGCTTCAATCTTCAATATTCCAGTGGTATTGGGCACTGAAAATGCAGTCAACTAAAACGTGCCAGATGCATATCAATTATTAATTAACCTACATTGATCAGTATGTTTATGTTTCAACATACCCAACGTTGGGGACTCTCGAACTTGTAATTTAATAACTGGTCTCTAAGTCTGAAGAAATAAATGCTCTAATTTATTCACTGATGTTATCCATGAGCTGAGCATGATTAATGAACACGCGTTAAAGTTGCCGTAACAGCACGTACTGCCAGTTAACGTGCTCTGTTCCTTAGCCAAACCTCTCATTCCACCCTCTAAACATGATTCATCGACAAGACTAAAGGACAAGGCTTGTCAAGGAGCGCTATGCTTGAAATATGTGATGACCTGTTGAAGTCAAACAGCACGGTTACAGGCCCTTCGGCCCGACTCGGCCGTGCCCACCAAGTTGCCCCATCTAAGCTAGTCAACATTTCCTATCCATGCACCTGTCCAGGTGCCTTTTAAATGCTGTTATTGTACCTGCCTCAACTACCTCCTCTGGCAGCTCGTTCCATACACACACCACCCTCTGTGTGGAAAAAGGTGCTCCCCAGGTTCCAAGTAAATCTCTCCCCTCTCACCTTAAACCTCTGCCTTCTGTCTCCAGATTCCCCTGTTCTGAGCATTCACCCTATCTGTTCCCCTCATGCTCTTGACACAAGTATTCAAAATCAGAAGTGTGTTGTGAGGTATTGAAATGAGATTAAAAGCCCTAGAGGTATCTCAGAAACAACTGGATATGAAAGAGCAGGGAATCCTGGATTAATGTGTGAAATGAAACTTTCCACTCTCCCTTCTATTTCTGGTGCTGCTTTGGAACATTAACAAAACGCCGGTGGCCATGGCACAAGAGGTTACGTACAGCAGTCTTGCTCAGCAAATATAAACACTGTAAATCCAAAGAAACGCATAACATTCAAGTTAATGAAACTGGAATGGAACGAGAAGCATCATTTTCTAACCATCAGCTACATCGAGTTCGAAGCTGTGCTCCAATTTTGTTATAATGCGAATGCAATACTCATCTCTTCTCTCACGCACAGATGTTTCAGCAAGGTCGCGGTGATCTGGCTGCTCACATATAACGTTCGTTATTCTTGTCTTACCCTCTGACTGATTGGAAAATAGTATCGCAGCTTTCTCACCAAAGCCCATGACTCCAGTGTGTGTTCTGGCATTTGTGCAGGAGAATGTTGAAGTAAATCAGTGCGGATATTTTAAGCCTTACATCTTCCAGCTGCAGTTTCATGTCGGTCAGTTCAGTTTCAGTTCAGTTTATTGTCACATGTACCGAGGTATAGTGAAAAGCTTTTGTTGCGTGCTAACCAGTCCGCAGAAAGACAATACATGATTACAATCGAGCCGTATACAGTGTACAGGCATATGATAAGGGAATAATGTTTAGTGCAAGATAGCCAGTAAAGTCCGATCAAATGTGTAGGAAGGAACTGCAGATGCTGGTTTAAACCGAAGATAGATAAAAAACAATGCTGGAGTAACTCAGCGGGGCAGGCAGCTCCTCTGGCTGACGTTTTGGGTCAAGACCCTTCAGTCCAATCGAAGATACAACCGATTCATTTACAGTGTATAGATAGACAGCCTAAAGTTGTAGCACAACTTGTTCTATTTGATCTTATTTGATTGTGCACGCCGGGTTGATTGCATTCGTCGAAACAGGGTGGACCACGTGAAGGTTGCAATCTCCCACCCCAAGAGAATAACGTTTAGTGCAAGGTAAAGCCAGCAAAGTCCGATCAAGGATAGTCCGAGGGTCTCCAATGAGGTAGATAGTAGTTCAGGACTGCTCACTGGTTGTGGTAGGATGATTCAGTTGCCTGATAACAGCTGGGAAGAAACTGTCCCTGAGTCTGGAGGTGTGCGTTTTCACACTTCTGTACCTTTTGCCTGATGGGAGAGGGGAGAAGAGGGAATGGCCAGGGTGCGACTGGTCCTTGATTATGCTGCTGGCCTTGCCGAGCCAGCGTGAGGTATAAATGGAGTCAATAGAAGGGAGGTTGGTTTGTGTGATGGTCTGGGCTGCGACCACAATTCACTGCAATTCCTTGCGGTCTGGGATGGAGTTGATCCCAAACCGAGCTGTGATGCATCCTGATAAAATGCTTTAATGGTGCATCTGTAGAAGTTGGTGAGAGTTGTAGGGGACGTGCCGAACTTCCGGAGCCTTCTGAGGAAGTAGAGGTGTGATTGCATCAACATGGGTGGTCCAGGAGAAGTTGTTGGTGAATAATTCAGGTGATGTAATAATTCAGGACGAAAATATGATCACCATTGGAAACTAAATAATTCCAAAGCTGTAAAATCTAAAGACAATGCATCTTTATATTGGTGTAAAAATATACATTCGAACATTATGCATAAATGCTGGCAAATATAATCCACATACAAAGGCCCCCAACTGAAAAACTGCGAGAAAGTGCTGGAGTAACTCAGCGGGTCAGGCAGCATCTGTGGAGAACATGGATAGGTGACGTTTCACAGAGTGCTGGAGTAACTCAGCGGGTCAGGCAGCATCTGTGGAGAACATGGATAGGTGACGTTTCACAGAGTGCTGGAGTAACTCAGCGGGTCAGGCAGCATCTGTGGAGCGAAGGAAATGGGCAACCTTTCGGGCCGAAACCCTGAAGGAAATAGGCAACGTTTCGGGCCGAAACCCGGAAGGGTTTCGGGCCGAAACGTTGCCTATTTCCTTCGCTCCATAGATGCTGCCGGAACATGGATAGGTGACGTTTCACAGAGTGCTGGAGTAACTCAGCGGGTCAGGCAGCATCTGTGGAGAACATGGATAGGTGACGTTTCCCAGAGTGCTGGAGTAACTCGGCGGGTCAGGCAGCATCTGTGGAGAACATGGATAGGTGACGTTTCACAGAGTGCTGGAGTAACTCAGCGGGTCAGGCAGCATCTGTGGAGAACATGGATAGGTGACGTTTCACAGAGTGCTGGAGCAACTCAGCGGGTCAGGCAGCATCTGTGGAGAACATGGATAGGTGACATTTCAGGTCGGGACCTTTATGAATCTGATGAATTGGGGTTTGAAATTTAGCAGATTTAATGTTTTAATTATTTCCTCAGTCGGTACAAAATATCTAGTAAAAACAGGTTGGTGATGTAAACACAGTTAACCTGACAACTCCATTTTACATATCTATTTGTTCTTGGGCTCTGTAAATACAGAGTAGCAGAAGGTTCCTCTCCATGAAGTTAACAGTCAGTAGACTGAGACACAAACAACTGCAGATGCTGGAGTATTGAGCAAAACACAATGTGCTGGAGGAACTCAGTGAGTCAGGCAGCATCTGTGGAGGGAACTGGACACACAACGTTTTGGGTCGGGACCCTTCTACAGATGACTGTAGTAACGAGTATGGGTCAGAACGTGGTGAAAGCAGGAGAGCGGCAGGAGCCACAGAGGGTGGGGCAGTGAGAGAGGGTCTTACACTGAGAGAGGGTCTCACACAACCCCGGCAGAGAGAGCAGGAGAACTTCTTCAGTGGGGAACATCTGAGTAGATGGAATGGAGCAGCAAAATGGAGACACAGAAAACTACAGATGCTGGAAACGTGAGTAAGAAAAAACATCAGAGTAACTGTGGAGAGAATAGACAATGAGGTGTCGGGTCAGAACCCTTCTTCAGACCTGGTGAATAGACAGTTAAAGAAAAGCTTGCAGAACTTTGGTCTTCATGTTACATGTACACATATATAGGAGCCTTTGGATAAGTCATCGAGTCATCGAATGATACAGTGTGGAAACAGGCCCTTCGGCCCAACTTGCCCATACCGGCCAACATGTCCCAGCTACACTAGTCATAGAGTGATACAGCACGGAAACAGGCCCTTCGGCCCAACTTGCCCACACCGGCCAACATGTCCCAGCTACACTAGTCATAGAGTGATACAGCATGGAAACAGGCCCTTCGGCCCAACTTGCCCATACCGGCCAACATGTCCCAGCTACACTTGTCCCACCTGCCTGCGTTTGGTCCATATCCCTCCAAACCTGTCCTATCCATGTAAAGAAATGATATGTACGAAGTTAAATGTGCAAGGAAGAAACTCCAGCAACTACAACGCCACATCATGGTGGACAGCTTTGACTTGAGGTGATTATTTCTGGGGGAATGTACACTTTCAAACTACACGTGTGTTACGGTACTCCGATATTACCGTTTATCAACTTGCCTCGAGATGATTGTGGTCGATACAAGGATCTGTTGGAGCTGTGTCCCGCCCTGCTGAACGCCCACCAATGTTCTCAGTACTAAACGTTCAGGAGATGATTGGTGGCATTGTGAGGTTTGAGGACATCTTCATCTCAAGGGATCAAGTCCACCCTGCTGTCAGCAGCCGTCTGTTTTATGTCTCTGCTTGTGATTTTGGTGTCTCTCTTGTGCTGATGTTGTTACGTGGATCACACAGACCCCACACAGCTAGCAGTAAACACACCAGTATGGGGCTGAAAGCAAGCACATGGACATGACCCATAGACGATGGCCTGGCCATGGCCTCTCACTAAAGCTGGGAGAGATGACATGGTTGGAAAAATGACGGAGAGTGTAGCAGGTCCTCCTGTACATTGTGTGTTTGGTGGGAAACACCTTTAATTTAGCCACGGAAAGTGAATGTCAGTGTACTCCATGGTGTGTGTATGTCACTAACTAGGTACTGTACGGTGTGTGTACTGTACCACGGTGTGTATGGAGGTACAGCATGTACTAAGGTATGTACCCAGGTACGGTGTGTATGGAGGTACAGCATGTACTAAGGTATGTACCAGGTACGGTGTGTATGGAGGTACAGTATGTACCAGGTATGGTGTGTATGGAGCTACAGTATGTACTAAGGTACGGTGTGTATGGAGCTACAGTATGTACTAAGGTATGTACTAAGGTACGGTGTGTGTACTGTACCATGGTGTGTATGGAGGTACAGCATGTACTAAGGTATGTACCCAGGTACGGTGTGTATGGAGCTACAGTATGTACCCAGGTATGTACACAGGTACGGTGTGTGTACTGCCTGGGGTCTCACTCTGCCTCTGCCCGCTGCATTGATGGATTGCTGCTGGCTGTGTGTTGGTATTGCAGTATAAACCACCTTTGCTTTTAGATAAACACATACTGTAGATATGATTCACGTGCAGGCAAAGGAGATCAGTTGAAGTAGATGAGGAGATTTGGCACTGTGTTTGACATGGACACTGTGGGCCAAAGAGCCTGATCCTTGACCGTTCCATTCTGTGTTCTCTGTGGCCTTCCACTATCTCCATCTCACTGTGTGACTGGACATTGACCAAGTATTCCATCGACTTTAGTTTGGAAAGATTGGAGATACAACATGGCAACTGCGGAGAATTGTGGACGCAGCCCAGACCATCACACAAACCAATCTCCCTTCCATTGACTCCATCTACACCTCACGCTGTCTCACCCTGGTCACTCCCTCTTCTCCCCTCTCCCATCAGGCAAGAGGTACAGAAGTGTGAAAACACACACCTCCAGATTCAGGGACAGTTTCTTCCCAGCTGTTATCAGGCAACTGAACCATCCTATCAACAACTGGAGAGCAGTCCTGAGCTCCCATCTAACTCATTGTAGACCCTTGGACTATCTTTATCAATCAATCAATCAATCAATCAAGCACTTTATTTATCCCCGAGGGGCAATTCAAACAAACAATACATTAAATCTGCACCGACCGGTCGACCGCACGAGCAGTGACCCGGCAAGGATTGGGTTGTCAGCAGCGATACAATAATAAAGAACACACAAAAAGTAACACAAACATCCACCACAGCATTCATCACTGTGGTGGAAGGCACAAACATTTGGCCAGTCCTCCTCCATTTCCCCCCCGTGGACAGGACCAGAGTCCAGAGTCAGTCCAGGATCGGCTCTTCCTCACCGGAGACCGCGGCTTTAGATTGTTGTGGGCCGCAGGCCGGCGGTCAAGATTTAAAGTCCCCGCCGCAGCCAGAAGCACCGTAGACTGCAGGGCCGGCGGTCGAAGCTCCCCTCCAGGGGTGATGGTAAGTCCATGCCGGCCCCACGGTAGAAGTTGGCCGTGGGCCGGCAGTGATGGCTTCTTCTTCCCCCGGGTCCCCCACGAGGGATCCCGGGCTGTAGACGCCGCACCAGCTGGAGCTCTGCAGACTGCGGCTTCAGGCTGCCGGCTGCCCCGGGCCAGCGAAATGGAGCGCTCCCCTCCCCTTTAATCGGATTTTACAGGACTTTATATCTTGCACTAAACGTTATTCCCTTTATCCGGTATCTGTACACTGTGGACGGCTCGATTGTAATCATGTATTGTCTTTCCGCTGAATGGTTATCATGCAATAAAATACTTTTCACTGTACCTCGATACACGTGACAATAAACCCAGTGTCAGGATCGAACCCGGGTCTCTGAGGCTGTGAGGCAGCAGCTCTACCCGCTGCACCACTGGCAGTCGTAACTCGCAATCCAGAAACCGCATTTCCAAACAAGGCTGCTGAAGACTTCCTGAGGTCTCGTGCCTTTGCCATAAGCTGGCATGGTTTAATATCGCAGCAAGCTCCGTCCTATCCCCGGCTGCCTGCCACCACCACCCTGGACATCAATACTTCTGTTGTTTACGGTATATGTACAGCCAGAGTTAGAGGGCACATTATGATGCAACATCTGGATCGGTCAGCCATGCTTGGTACCCACACCACAACAGTGCCACCATGCTCTGCATTTGCTCTCCGAGCTGCTTTCTTAAGATATCTTCTATATCCTCCATGAACCACAAAAGTCTTGCATGGTAACAATTTCCTCTACCTGACATATACTTCCTTTTTCCTGACCAAACCCTCAGTTTCCTTTGTCAGCCACGATTCCCTAATCTTACCATCTTTGCTCCGTCCTCTCACAAGGACGTGCTGACTCTAAACTCTAACTCTTTCACTTTCCAACGCCTGCGTGTTTATTGTTCCTCTGGCAGCTGTTCCCAATCTCCGTAACTTCGCCACGACCTGTCTTATTGAAGTCAGCCCTCCCCCACTTTCCCAACTTATCCTTTTCCATGACAACCTTTAGTTTATGGAAATACTGGCTCTGTTTACAAGGGTTCCTGTACAGAAACGTCCACATTCTCTACAGCATCTCGCTAACCTTCAACCTCTATCTCCAGCTTTCAAACACCCACTTACGTACAGTTTATGAATCCCACCATGGACTCCACAGCAATCCCAGTCAACATTGGGAAGGTTAAAATCACCCATCGCTTTAACCCTATTATTGTAACATCCCAATGCTATTTGTTTAGACTTTAGAATTGACTTTAGGCTTTGGAGATACAGCGCAGAAACAGGCCCGTCGGCCGACCGAGTCCGCGCCGACCAGCGATCACCCGTACACGTGTACTACCCCACACAGTAAGGACACTTTTACAACTCACCAAGGCCAATTTACCTGCAACCCTGTACGTCTTTGGAGTGTGGGAGGAAGCCAGAGCACCCGGAGAAAACCCACGCAGTCACAGGGAGAACGTACAAACCCCATACAGACAGCACCCATAGTCAGGATGGAACCCGGGTCTCTGGTGCTATGAGGCAGCAACTCTACCGCTGCGCCACTGTGCCGCACATTTACATACATGTTCCTCCAAATCCCGTGGACAGTTTGGAGACCCATTGTATAAGCCGTCGTGATCACCCTTTTCACGCTCCATATCCCTACTTACGTATCATCAATTGACGATCCCTCAGGACCTTCTTCCTGAGTACTGCTGTCGTGGTCTCCCTGAGAGACAGTGCAATGTCTCCTACTCTTCCGAACCTCACAGTCACACCTGAACACAGAGTTTCACAGAGTGCTGGAGTAACTCAGCGGGTCAGGCAGCATCTCTGGACGACTTGGATAGGTGACGTTTCACAGAGTGCTGGAGTAACTCAGCGGGTCAGGCAGCATCTGTGGAGAACATGGATAGGTGACGTTTCACAGAGTGCTGGAGTAACTCAGCGGGTCAGGCAGCATCTGGATAGAAAATGTTTAAGGTTGGGACCCCTTCTTCAGACTTATTTTATGTTTGTCCAATTTAATGTTTGGTTCCCGTTAGAAACAGATCCCTTTGATGGTAAAGTATAAAATGCAATGCGTATTGTATCTGAGTGCCATGCACAGGGATTATCTTTCAACTCCAATTATGGATTAAATTCTGAACAAATGAACATGTAAACAGCCCTGTGAACGGTATCAATACTTTCATTCATGTGTCTCAATACGTTGATTGGACAAACTTTCTGAACAGCAGGAAGATAAAAATTGTTTAATGGATTGGCATTTTGCAAAACAGAAATAAAAGGAGCTTGTAGCATGGAAGGAGGCTATTTGGCCCATCCTGTCTATGCTAGCTCTTTACAAATGTCACCTAATTGGGTCCATACCTCTGCTCTTTGTCTGAGAGCGTTTTTCTTAATTCTGCATCCTACTCCATTTTAAGTGATTACAATTGTGACTGTTATTGAAAACCACTAAACAGTCTTCTAGATCTTCAATGGATGTGGTTAAATGAAAAACAATTTTCATCTACCCTCTGGTACTTCTAGTAAATTATGATCTTGCAATGTGGTTATTAAAGCCGCCGCTGCCTGTGGAATTGACTGCTCCATATTAACTCGGCTAACGGCCCTTTGAGCACATGATAGACTAATGGAGAATTGATACAGAACGCAACATGGGATGTGGGAACAGAAGCAACTCCGATTTTCACAGAGCAAATAACAAACTAGAAAATAACCAGAGCAGGAAACAGAATCTAACACGAAGAGGATATATTCGGTCCAAAACCGGTTTATAAATAAGGTTGAAAAGGGCCTGTAGCGTGGAAACTTGTGCAGATCCAAAATAACCCAGACGGTAATGAATGTGTCTGCAGTTTGCATGTGGCATTAGGTCTGTGGCTGCAGAGCTGACATGTGTTTTGAATTTTTCATCAGATCCCACAAAGGCCGTTTGCAGCATTACAGATGGTTTAAATTTGTTCTTTTTATTATCAACCATAGGCTGAAGCGTTTAAACATGCCCCGAACCGCTAATAGCAGCGCAAGCCTCGTGCATAGAGCAGAACTTTTAATAAACTTCAGAAATAAGCAAACGTTCTTGACTGGATCTGTAATACATGCACATAAAATATGTATGTGATCATGGGAGAGGAATTGTTGGATAGCTTTTAAAATTGTTGGCAAAGGCACGTAGCCCTGAATAGCCTCAATCAGTGCTGTGATTGTCCAATGACTTTGCCAGATTCCAGCATTTCCAATACAGCAAGCCTTCCGGTATTTCACTACATGGTCATCTGTAGAATAATGGTCAAATCTAATCTTTGTACCATGAAATCAGAAAAATGTTTCCTTGGTATTTTACACTCCAGCAAGTGTCATCACCTCAGGTGGCCAGGTATGTACTGGATCTTGTGGAGGTGTGGACAAATGCAGAGGTATATGTGAGGACACTTCAATCAGTTGTGAATTTATATAATCAGTTGTTTGTGCTGCTTTGAGAGTGTGATCCACGAGCATCTCAGCAATGCAGATCCCACTGCACGACTCCCCCTTGATATTGCAACTCAGGCTGGGAGACGACGGAGCTGGAAATGCTGGAGTAACTCAGCGGGTCAGGCAGCATCTGTGGAGAACATGGATAGGTGACGTTTCACAGAGTGCTGGAGTAACTCAGCGGGTCAGGCAGCATCTGTGGAGAACATGGATAGGTGACGTTTCACAGAGTGCTGGAGTAACTCAGTGGGTCAGGCAGCATCTCTGGAGCGGGTGACGTTTTTTGGTCGAGACCCTTCTTCAGACCCATTGAGTTATTCCAACAATTTGTGTCTATCTTCAGTGTAAACCAGCACCTGCAGTTCCTTCCTACACATTCTTATTCAGATGAAGGCCGTGGACAGATGGACACTGATGGGATGTCCAGTGTGGTGTTCAGGCCTTTTACACACCCACATTGCACGCTGATGATCCTGATATGAAGTTCCTTCCTACCTACAGCACAAGTAGCGTTAGGAAGGGTCTCAGTGACGGGCTGGTGACACAGCCCTGCGATTGGTGCCATTGTGGAGTTAATAATGAGTAATCTACCAGAATTAATGGACGAGAAACTTCCAAATGAGGGAATAAGTAGGTTTATTAATCACTCTCCATTGACTTGATATATAACTAAAATAAGATTGCAGATATGCAGATTCGCAGTTAATCCACATGCACCGGGCTTTAAGGATACTAATGCCTGCACCAAATGGTGAAATGTCTGAGAATGGAATATTACAGCATCTTCTGATTATTTATTTGTAAAATAAATGTGTAGATGAATGATGGCCAGCACCACTGCAATGCTGTTGTCATCAGCAATGCTCCACACATCACACGAGCTGGGAAACATGATTACATGATGCAGCATTTATTAGGTACACAGCAGTTGAGTTTTGTTGGCAGCCTCGCACAGACTGCAGTGTAGTTCTGCATGTGACTCGACTGATGGCATTGGTGCAGAGGCTGTAGAATGCAGCAGGTAAAAACTGTCGCCATGTGGAACGCACGACCGTGACTTGGAATGCAAGTCCCAAACGAGGATCCAAGGACCGCTCCTACATGAGCTAAAGGACCATCCCCGCCAAATGATAGTACCAGAAACGTCACCTATTCCTTCGCTCCATAGATGCTGCCTCACCCGCTGAGTTTCTCCAGCATTTTTGTCTACCTTCGATTTTTCCAGCATCTGCAGTTCTTTCTTAAACATCCCTGCCATTGCCATGGCTTCTGGCAGTAACATTTCTCCAAGGAGTCGTGGTACAGGGGGACTTGAGTTCCCACAGAACAGTCCATACTGAGGTTATCATGTATCTGTACACTGTAATAGGCTCGATTGTAATCATCTATAGTTTTACAATATAGAAGCTTTTCACTGTACCTCGGTACACGTGACAATAAACTAAACTGATGCATTGTGGGGAGTTAAATAAAGCCAGGCCTGTCGTCTACACGTCAAACAAACACAGATTGTAAAATACCTTGTGTTTTTATTTCTTCCAACATAACCTGTTCCTTCACCATCCTCCTCTCATTCAGAGCTTCCCAGCATCCCCTGCTGCAATCTTGGTCCCCACCCATTCTGTTCTCCAACTGTTATGTTGGCAGATGTTCGTACCCAGGCCTTGGTGGGTGCAGGGAAGGTCTTTTACATGTTTTTTACATCGTTGAGGGTCCTCGCTAAACTAGCCTCCATGAGTTCATGAGTCTCCAGGCCAATGTTCCAATCATGCATCAGGCAGCATCTGTGGAGGGATGGGCAGACAAGGTTTCAGGTCAGGACAGTCTGAAGAAGGGTCTCGACCCGAAACGTCACCTATTCCTTCTCTCCACAGATGCTGCCCGACCCGCTGAGTTCCTCCAGCACTTTGTGCTTTGTTCAAAATTCCAGCTCCTGCAGTTTCTCGTGTCTCTGTGACTTTATTATCTTTATTATCCACATAAACCATATCAGTAACAATCTCCTGTTCCACCAGTAACCTGATCTGTCACATTGGTCACAGGGTCTCTCTGACCAGATGACTGTGGGTGGCAAAACCGATGGCAGTGGACCTTTGAGAATGGAATGAGAAATGCAATTGTCACTGATCTGAAATCTACATTGAAGGCTGTACGGAGAAATCGTGAACACACTTTCAATAGACAATAGGTGCAGGAGTAGGCCATTCGGCCCTTCGAGCCAGCACCGGCATTCAATGTGATCATGGCTGATCATCCCCAATCAGTACCCCGTTCCTGCCTTCTCCCCATATCCCCTGACTCCGCTATCTTTAAGGGCCCTATCTAGCTCTCTCTTGAAAGCATCCAGAGAACCAGCCTCCACCACCCTCTGAGGCAGAGAATTCCACAGACTCACAACTCTCTGTGTGAAAAAGTGTTTCCTCGTCTCTGTTCTCAATGGCTTACCCCTTATTCTTAAACTGTGGCCCCTGGTTCTGGACTCCCCCAACATCGGGAACATGTTTCCTGCCTCTAGTGTGTCCAAACCCTTAACAATCTTATATGTTTCAATGAGATACCCTCTCATCCTTCTAAACTCCAGAGTGTACAAGCCCAGCTGCTCCATTCTCTCAGTATATGACAGTCCCTTTCAACAGTCAATGACAGACAGAGGAGGATCTCAGTGCCCAACCTGATAATACCCAAAAAACAAGTTATAGTAATAGTCATGGGAAGTTTGGTTTGAGTCTCATCGATGTGATTGTGAAAAGAGAATAAGGACAATAACATCAGGGTGGCACAGCGGTAGTTGCTGCCTCACAGCACCAGAGACTAGGGTTCGATCCTGACTACGGGTACGATCTACCTGTGACCGCGTGCCTAACCCTAAACTAAACTAATTAAAATAAATGAGCCTTCCCAATGTCTCGGCTTGCATGAACAGTACTGGTCCATTTGAAGATTCACCAGGTGCTTGAGACCAGCGCACGAGTGCCAGAGCACACGAGTGTCTGTACACGAGTGTCTGTACACGAGTGTCTGTACATGAGTGTCTGTACACTAGTCCCTGTACACGAGTGTCTGTACACTAGTCCCTGTACACGAGTGTCTGTACACGAGTGTCTGTACACGAGTGTCTGTACACGAGTGCCTGTACACAAGTGTCTGTACACAAGTGTCTGTACTCGAGTGTCTGTACACGAGTCCCTGTACACGAGTGTCTGTACACTAGTGCCTGTACACAAGTGCCTGTACACGAGTGCCTGTACACGAGTGTCTGTACACTAGTGCCTGTACACTAGTGCCTGTACACAAGTGCCTGTACACAAGTGTCTGTACACGAGTGCCTGTACACGAGTGTCTGTACACTAGTCCCTGTACACGAGTCCCTGTACATGAGTGTCTGTACACGAGTCCCTGTACATGAGTGTCTGTACACGAGTGTCTGTACACTAGTCCCTGTACACGAGTGTCTGTACACTAGTCCCTGTACACGAGTGTCTGTACACGAGTGTCTGCACACGAGTCCCTGTACACGAGTGTCTGTACACTAGTCCCTGTACACAAGTGTCTGTACACTAGTCCCTGTACACGAGTGTCTGTACACGAGTGTCTGTACACGAGTGTCTGTACACGAGTCCCTGTACACAAGTGTCTGTACACGAGTGTCTGTACACGAGTGTCTGTACACGAGTGTCTGTACACTAGTCCCTGTACACGAGTGTCTGTACACGAGTGTCTGTACACGAGTGTCTGTACACTAGTGCCTGTACACGAGTGTCTGTACACTAGTGCCTGTACACGAGTGTCTGTACACAAGGGCCTGTACACAAGTGTCTGTACACGAGTCCCTGTACACGAGTGTCTGTACATGAGTATCTGTACACGAGTGTCTGTACACTAGTGCCTGTACACGAGTGTCTGTACACTAGTGCCTGTACACGACTGTCTGTACACAAGGGCCTGTACGCAAGGGCCTGTACACAAGTGTCTGTACATGAGTGTCTGTACATGTGTGCAGGAGATGCAAGCACCTTCCAGGGGCAGCAGCCTCTGCTATTTAGGTACCTCTCAACTGTGGCCCAGGAGCCTACAACATACGTCAGGTTGAGTGAAGCATATGCTATTTCATCAGCTGAAAGAATTCAATGTCCAGAGGGCACCTGCACCAGATGGAGCAGCAGGCAGGGATTTAAACTCTATTGCACTACTTTGAACAGGCAAATCCCACATGTTAACAAGCCTCCAGACAACATTGAATTGAATTCTCAAAAGATCTTTGATAATGTTCCATGGAAAAGCCTTTTAACTACTATTTAGATCCAAGGAATTAAAAGCTAACCAGGTAACTGTATGGGCACTGGGTCCACAATGGGGAAGACTTGGTTTAACATAAATACTCTTCAAGTTCCATTCACGGTTTGATGACCACTGAAGACTTTCCAAAATTGATGGCAGGTTCTTGGATGTTGACATAACGTGAAACAAGGTATGGGCGGCTAGGCGATCACTGCACGAGATTGATTCCATTCATAGGGTCTGGATCAATGAAATTGATGTCCAAATGAAAAGCATATTGATTTTAATGCAGAAGAATGTAAAATTAGAATATTAAATTTCAATGCATGAATGAGAGATATTCATTTAATATATCTTCTTTGGTGTATGGACACACTGATCTGGTCTGTATTATGCCTACAATATTCTGTTGTGCTGCAGCAAGCAAGAATTTCATTGTCCTATCTGGGACACATGACAATAGACTCTCTTGACTTGACGACTTGACTTGGTGAATCTATGGAATTCATTGCCACAGTTGTGGGTGGAGGCCAAGTCATTGGGCATTTTTAGAGCAGAGATTGATAGGTTCTTGATTAGTACCGGTCAGTGTCAAAGGTTATGGGGGGGAAGCAGGAGAATGGGGTTGAGAGGGAAAGATAGATCAGCCATGATCGAACGGTGAAGCAGGCTCTATGGGTGATTGGCCTAATTCTGTTCCTGTGTCTTGTGAACATAACCTCAAGTCTATTACCCATGGTGGGGGAATTTAGAGCCAGAGGTCACGGGTTTAAGCTGAGATGGAAAAAAAACATTTATAGAAACCTAAGGGGCAACTTTTTCACCCAGACGATGGTGGGTGTATGGAACGAGCTGCTGGAGGAGGTAATCGAGGCAGGGACAATAACTACATTTATTGGACATTTGCACAGATACATGGATAGGAAAGGTTTATTCGACACCTCAAATACATTGGACAGAGAGGAAGGGTGTTGAGGGCCAAATGCAGGCAAATTTAACCATCCCAGTATGCCAAGTGGGTCAGCATGGACAAGGTGGGCCGAAGGGCCTGTTTCTGTGCTGTACTCTCTGACACTATTGATATCGTTATTAATAATTACTCACTGAAACAACGCAATCATTGTTACACTTTTACCATTAAGGCAAATCAAGTAAATGGATAGACACAAAACGCTGGAGTAACTCAGCGGGACAGGCAGCATCTCTGGAGAGAAGGAATGGGTGACGGTTCAGGTCTTCAGATTAGAAGGGTCTCGACCCGAAACGTCACCCATTCCTTCTCTCCAGAGATGCTGCCTGTCCCACTGAGTTACTCCAGCATCTTGTGTCTATCTGAATAAAAACGTTGGTCTGGCAATTTGCGATGTAAAGGGCTTGTCCCACTTGGCGATCTTTACAGCGACTGCCGGCATCGTTGAGCGACGTATTAGGTCACCGAAAAATTCACGGCGTGACGCGGAGTGATGACGTATTGACGCGCGGTGTTTTTTCGAGTGTCGCAACATTTTTTTGTGGCCGCTGGATATTGAAATGTTCAAAATCTTTTGGCGACCCTGATATGACGCCGGCAGTCGCTGAAAAAGTTGCCAAGTGGGACAGGCCCTTTAAGTGGTTTAACCTGGTTTAGGCCAGAGTGGTTTCACATTGTGAACTTAAACTGACACAAAGTCTACCCCTGGCCTGTGCGTTTTTGTGCAGTCGTTACTTGCCCATTCAGAACGTGCAGTTGGCAGCGCCCACATGGCACAGTGTGTGTGTCAGAGTTATTGAGCATTAGAGCTATGCTTATCACTCCCCACAGATGGGAGCCTGTCTCATCATTATTCACGTTTTCCTTCCAATGCAGCAATCGTACGTCTCCAGTAAACTTCCAGCTCTCTGCCTTATTCATACATTCCTCTTTCAACGTTATTCTCAGGGAAAGAGAACCAAGCAATTAACTTCATGATATCTTATTAACATTCCCCTCAATCATTAAGATGCCCTCGCTCCTAAAGTAAACGGGCTGTCTGTCGGCTCTGTGTCTAGTTTTAAAACAGCTGTGAATTTGTTTGGACAGCCAGTCTGAGCCTAGACTTCTACAGTCAGTGGGCATCTGGGGCAGATTGGTGGTGGAGGTACCACAGGCAGAGTGCGACACGGGCCGAGTGGATGTGAACCTGGTATGTGACTGAAGGTACTGCAGATGCTGGCTTACAACAAAGACAGACCCTTCAAGAGATTCAAGAGAGAGTTAGATAGAGCTCTGATGGCTAACGGAATCAGGGATATGGGGAAAAAGCAGGAACGGGGTACTGATTCTGGATGATCTGCCATGATCATATTGAATGGCAGTGCTGGCAAGTAGGGCCGAATGGCCTACTCCAGCACCTACTTTCTATGTTTCTATGACCTGAAACATCACCCATTCCTTCTCTCCAGAGATGTTGCCTGTCCTGCTGAGTTACTCCAGCATTTTGTGTCTATATTCTGAAGAAACCTGTGGCAGATTTCACTGAATGCGAGGTTAACTATCATACGTATGTGAATCGTATGTGAATCTGGGATGGATCCCACCAAATGGCAGGAGGGCAGATGCTTGGGATGGCTCAGATGCTGCATTGTGCTTTTTAAAGGCTCAATTATTTAGTGATTTCAATAAGTATTTTTAATCCGTGCCCACCTGTACTTGTCAATTCTCACTGCCAGAGACTGTGAATCCATCATGAATTTCATTTAAATTCAAAGCCTCTGGGGGTTTATTGTCTTATCGTTTAAAGAATGATGCATTTAGTTTGCAAAGTATAAAGTATTCAATTGGATATTTGCTTTTGAAAAGATCTTGTTGAAGAAACCAAGTTATGTGAAACCAGAAGATGAAAGGTTTATCGTTTAATGTTAATCGGGCCCGGCCTTTTAGAAGGTTGGATTCCCACAAATTTAAGGCAGAAATAAATGGAAATAGAAAATAAAATTGTTCACAGCCGATCGAACATCTATTCTGGTGCACACAACTACAGCTTAATCCCTTTTCATCAATGCCTTTCATACATTTGATCAATACTCTGTGGATGATACAGAATGCAGAGGAGGGGTCTGGCCCAGAATCTACTGACCAGCACAACCTATACCTGCAGCATTTGACCAGCAATCAGTGTCATAAGTGATAGGAGCAGAATTAGGCCATTCGGCCCATCAAGTCTACGCCGCCATTCAATCATGGCTGATTTATCTCTCCCTCCGAACACCCGTACTAATCAAATCTATCTATCTCTGCTTTTAAAAATATCCCACTGACTTGGCCTCCACAGCCTTCTGTGGCAAAGAATTCCACAGATTCACCACCCTCTGACGAAATTAATTAATTCTCATCTTTCCTAAAGGACGTCCTTTAATTCTGAGGCTGTGACCTCTAGTCCTAGAATCTCCCACTAGTGGAAACATCCTCTCCACATTCACTATATCCAAGCCTTTCACTATTCGGTAAGTTTCAACGAGTTCCCCCCTCATTCTTCTAAACCCCAGCGAGTACAGGACCAGTGCCGACACACTCATGAGTGTCTGGCATAACTTCAAACCATCCTGGACCTGCTTAGCCCAGAATACAGAGATGAACCGCTGACTGAAACCAGAGCCTTGAATAAAGTAACGCTGTCATCTGGACCGCTTGGGCAAAATCAATCCATGGACCTCCTTGGTGTCTTTGACAACTGGAAAAGACTGTCATCAGTTTAGTTGGCAGACTCCGGAGACACGGGGAACTGCAGATGCTGGAATCTGGAGCAAAACACAAAGTGCTGGAGGGAACTCAGCGGGTCAGGCAGCATCTGGTGGAGAACATGGATAGGTGAGGTTTCACAGAGTGCTGGAGTAAACTCAGCGGGTCAGGCAGCATCTGTGGAGAACATGGATAGGTGACATTTCACAGAGTGCTAGTGTAACTCAGCGGGTCAGGCAGCATCTGTGGAGAACATGGATAGGTGACGTTTCACAGAGTGCTGGAGGAACTCAGCGGGTCAGGCAGGATCTCTGGAGAACATGACATGTGACGGGAAAGGCAATGTTTTGGGTCGGGACCCTTCTTCAGACTGATTAATCGTCCCCTAACTGAAATGTCGAATGTCCATTCCTCCACACATGCTGCCTGACCCACTTTGTGTTGCCCCCAGACCTGTGTGCTTTACCAACTCCCTCTCCCCTGACATCTGTCTAAAGAAGGGTCTCGACCCCGAAACGCCACCCATTCCTTCTCGCCAGAGATGCTGCCTGTCTGTCCCGCTGAGTTACTCCTGTGTCTATCTTTGGTGTAAACCAGCATCTGCAGTTCCTCCTTACACACTCACGAGCACTACTGAGGTACTAACCATCTTAACAGCAATCAACTTTGGCTGGCAACCACACCTGAGCAGATGAGTATGTTCGTGTTGTCTACACGGCCACCAATTACACAACGTTAATCACACATTGCAATCTTACTCCATCTCATTTATTTCCCATTGCAGATGATAAACTGTTCTGACAATTAAAACCACAGTACAGTCTCCTTCATTGTGCTAAATCCGTACTAATAATATATTGCACATTCTAGTCAACCAATAATTACATTTGGTTTTTCAAGTCAAAAATGGTTTCCTTTCGGATGAAAATGGCTCCTTCATGAAGCAGATTTGTTGGATTCTTTTTTTGCCTTACTGCTGGAGTTTAGTTTAGTGTCACGTGTACCGAGGTACAGTGAAAAGCTTTTGTTGCCTGCTAACCCGCCAGCCAGCCAGCAGAACGACAATACATGATTATAATCGAGCCATTTACAGTGTACAGATATATGATAAGGGAATAAATGTTTAGTGAAAGGTAAAGCCAGCAAAGTCTGATCAAATGTGTAGGAAGGAACTGCAGATGCAGGTTTAAACCGAAGATACACAAAATGCTGGAGTAACTCATCGGGACAGGCAGCATCTCTGGAGAGAAGGAATGGGTGATGTTTTGGGTCAAGACCCTTCTTCAGTCCAATCGAAGATAGTTCTAAGGGTCCCTGGTGTGGTAGATAGTAGTTCAGGATTGCTCTCCGGTAGAATTGTTGATAATGCATGTGGGCATTGGGCATTGCACCACTGGCTCCGAGACTTTAGACCCCAAAGGTCTGATGAGGTCACTTTCAGGGTATAGTTAGTGCTTTATAAAAGCCAATAGAAGTTGCAGCAGTGAGTTAGTGAGCTTCACAAACACCGACAGGAACATCTGAAGGAAAAAGTTTCGTATTAGAAACATAGAAACATAGAAATTAGGTGCAGGAGTAGGCCATTCGGCCCTTCGAGCCTGCACCGCCATTCAATATGATCATGGCTGATCAATCCAACTCAGTATCCCGTACCTGCCTTCTCTCCATACCCTCTGATCCTTTAGCCACAAGGGCCACATCTAACTCCCTTTAAATATAGCCATTGAACTGGCCTCGACTACCCTCTGTGGCAGAGAGATTCCAGAGATTCACACTCTGTGTGAAAAAAGTTCTTCTCATCTCGGTTTAAAGGATTTCCCCCTTATCCTTAAGCTGTGACCCCTTGTCCTGGACTTCCCCAACATCGGGAGCAATCTTCCTGCATCTAGCTGTCCAACCCCTTAAGGATTTTGTACGTTTCTATAAGATCCCCTCTCAATCTCCTAAATTCTAGAGAGTATAAACCAAGTCTATCCAGTCTTTCTTCATAAGACAGTCTGACATCCCAGGAATCAGTCTGGTGAACCTTCTCTGCACTCCCTCTATTAGTTTAGTTTATTGTCACGTGTACCGAGGTACAGTGAAAAGCTTTTGTGTTGCGTGCTATCCAGTCAGCGGAAAGACAACACATGATTACAATCGAGCCGGCCACAGTGTACAGACACAGGATAAAGGGAATACCGTGAATAAATAATGTTTACTTCAAGATAAAGTCCAGTAACACGGAAAAACGCAGTTAACCGAGGAAAAGTAACAGTGAAGCAGATGGCGCAACAGAATTTTGTTCAAGACAATAGAATTGTCAGCCAAGGATATTAATAGGTCATAAATTCTAGGAGCAGAATTAGGCCATTCGCCCCATCAAGTCTACTCTGCCATTCAATCATGGCTGATCTATCTTTCCCTCTCAACCCCATTCTCCTGCCTTCTCCCCGTAACCCCTGACACTCGCACTAATCAAGAATTATAGTTACCTGGGGGTTCTCTAAAAATAATCCCTCTTTAGTCAGAGGTGGTGAATCTGTGGAATTCTTTCCCACAGAAGGCTGTGGAGGCCAAGTCAATGGATATACTTAAGGCAGAGATAGATGGATTCTTGATTAGTACGGGTGTCAGGGTTTATGGGGAGAAGCAGGAGAATTGGGGTTAGGAGGAGAGAGAGAGATCAGCCATGATTGAATGGTGGAGTAGACTTGAGGGCCGAATGGCCTAATTCTGCTCCTATCACAATTGATCTAATTGACCTTGTGACCTGCAATGGAGATTGTTTTGGTGCACTATTATGATGTTATCGTTTTCAATATTATGATCTGGTCACTACACTACCTCAGCAACTATGAACTGTGTCTTTGCATTGTAGTTTGACACAGTTATAGTCACCTAGCATTGTGGTTATTCAGTTATGGTATTATTGATTATTATATATTTATTTGTCTGTGTGGTTTTGTGTTTATGGGCCTGTAAAGCTGTACTCAGTAAGAAAGTGTCGGAAGGAACTGCAGATGCTGGATTATAATGAAGACAGACAAGGTGCTGGAGTAACTCAGCGGGTCAGGCAGCATCTGTGGAGAAAAGCAATGGTCGAGACTCTTCTTCAGCCTCAACGACCTCCTCTGGCAGGCTGGTTCCACATCAGTGACTTTGAATTTAATGTCCATCAACACTTTATTCCTGCGACCAAAATGCACGACTCCACACTTTGCTCCACTATATTCCATCAGCCACTTCTCTGCCCAACGTGTCCAAGTCCTTCTGCAGAGTCCCTGCCCCTCCATCTATCTCCGTATCAGCGGGAGAGCGAGTAGCCGCCGTCCGGCCGATGTCGCGGCTTTGTCAGCGTCTTGTCTCCCTTCACTGAGAAATGGCCAAACATCGTCCAGCCTCAGCCTCCGCCTGGCTCTCCTCATCTCGTAGCCTCTCCCTCTCCCTCTCCTCCCCTCTCTCTCCTCTCCCTCTCCCTCTCCCTCCTCTCTCCCTCTCTCGTTCATTCTCTCCCTCCCTCTCCCTCTCCCTCTCCCTCTCCCTCCCTCTGGTTCATTCTCTCCCTCCTCTCTCCCTCTCCCTCTCCCTCTCCCTCCCTCTCGTTCATTCTCTCCCTCCCTCTCCCTCTCTCCCTCTCCCTCTCCCTCTCTCTCGTTCATTCACTCTCCCTCTCCCTCTCTCTGGTTCATTCTCTCTCTCCCTCTCCCTCTCTCCCTCTCTCTCTCCCTCTCCCTCCTCTCTGGTTCATTCTCTCTCTCCCTCTCTCTCTCCCTCCCTCTCTGGTTCATTCTCCCTCTCCCTCCTCTCTCGTTCATTCTCTCCCTCTCTCTCTCCCTCCCTCCTCCCTCTCTCCGCTGCGGGGAAGGATTTTCCGGATCTCGGTGCCAGGATTGTGGCTTCAGGCCACTGGGCTCGGCATCGCTGGCGGATGCGCCCCGCCCCTGGTTGCAGCCCCCACCCCCAGCCCCAGCTCCACCCCCCTGCCTCCACCCCTTCCCTCCCTCCCTCCCTCCCTCCCTCCCTCCCTCCCTCCACAGCGGGTCTGTCTGTCTGTCTGTGTGTCTGTGTCACGGCCAAGGAGCTGCTGCCGGATCGCGGATCAGTCCCGGAGCAGCGCGGGCTCCATCCACCCATCCATGCCGCATCAGGTACGGGCCGGCCGGGTGGGGGGGTGGGGGGTGGGGGTCGTCTCTGTCCGGGGGGGTCGGGGGCCGGGGGCCGGGGTCCCGGGACAGACCCGCACCCTCTGTCTGTCCCGCAGCGCAGGGCGGGGCAGCGGGTTTTTGCTCCGGTTCCCGCTGCCGGGAATGTTGGGGACGGGAGACACAGCGAGCCCGACCCCCCCCTCTCTCTCTCTCTCTCTCTGTCCCCACCCCCGGGGCGATCTTGTGTCCGTGGTGGTTGTGGGGGGGGGGGGGGACACAGAACCCCCCCGGGGGAGCGGGGCCGTGAGACCGGGACCCCCCCCCCCCCACACACCCACACATACACACACACACATACCCACACACACCCACACACACATACCCCCCCCACACACACACATACACCCCCCCCCACACACCCACACACACACACACACGGGGAGCTCTGGCCGGGGGGGGGGGGTCGTTGGGCAGCGGCGCGGGGCGTGTGGCCGCGGGAGGGGAACAAAGACTCGCCCCCCCCCTCCAGCCCCCCCCCCCCCACACAAGGCGGGGAAACGACGGTGCCCGGGGTCCGGGTGAAGCCGCTGCACCGCAGGGCGGGGACTGGAGGACAGGGTGGAGTGTGTGTGTGTGTCTCTGTGTGTGGGTCTCTGGGTGTGTGTGGGGAGAGGGGGAGGGAAAGGGGTTGGAATTGAGAGGGAGGGGGGGGGCGCCAGCCGAATCGGTTTGAGATGCATCTGTGAAAAGGGAATGCGAAATGATAGCGAGGTTCCGGTGGCAGCCGCCCAGCGATTGTGTGTGTGTCTGTGTGTGTCTATGTGTGTCTATGTGTGCATGTGCGTCCGTGTGTGTGTGTGTATGTGTGTGTGTCTGTGTGTGTATGTGTCTGTGTGTGTGTGTGTGTCTGTGTGTGTGTGTGTGTGTCTGTGTGTGTGTGTGTCTGTGTGTGTGTGTGTGCCTGTCTGTGTGTGGTTTCTGTGTGCATGTGCGTGCGTGTGTGTCTGTGTGTGTGTGTGTCTCTATGTGTGCATGTGCGTCCGTGTGTGTGTGTGTCTGTGTGAGTGTGTGTCTGTGTGTATGTCTGTCTGTCAGTGTGTGTGTGTGTGTGTCTGTGTGTATGTCTGTCAGTGTGTGTGTGTCGGGGGTGGGGTGTGCAGTGCGGACAGGGAGGGTGCAGGATCACATGGGCTGCTGTCACTGGGCTGTGGGTCGCTGGCTGCATCCACTGGCGGCAACAGCAATGCAGAAGGACCCCCCCCCCCCCTCCAGATGTGACCCCCCCCCCTGTTTGTGGGATCTTGCTGTGTGCGGACACTGCGGGCCTGTTTATTACCGAGCCACGGATGTGAAAGCTGCCACATTGCACGCTGAGAGGCAGTGGTGATCAATATTACAGATTTGAATTATTACTAATATATGAATATTAGAGGCTGGGTCTCTTTGTGAAAACTTCTGCACAATAATTTGATGAAGTAGCATTTATTGCTCTTGCCGGGCTTTGAATGGCAGATTATGTTCAACCGTGGAGAATATTTTTAACCGCAAATCCTTGCCCTGTGATTGTGTTGAGTCATGCCTTGTATAAAACCACTGTACGTACGTCAGTGATCATCCTCTCAAGCATCTTAGTCATACAGCACAGAAACAGGCCCTTCGGCCCAACTCACCCATGCTGACCAACATGCTCCATCTACACAAGTCCCACCTGCCTTCGTTTTGGCCCATATTCTGCTAAAGTTCTCCTATCCATGTACCTGTCCAAGTCTCTGAAGAAGGGTCTCGACCCAAAATGTTACCCATTCCTTCTCTCCAGAGATGCTGCCTGTCCCACTGAGTTACTCAGCTTTTTGTGTCTATCTTCTGAAGAAACGTGTGGCAGATTTCACAGCAGCCCAGCTGTGCTGCCGTTATGCTTCTCTGCAGAAACACCATGCGCTGGAGCTAACTGTGGTCGTGGAGTCCATCTCCATTAATGAGTAGGAAAGAACTGCAGATGCTGGTTTAAATCGAAGATAGACACAAAAAGATGGAGTAACTCAGCGGGACAGGCAGCATCTCTGGAGCGAAGGAATGGATGACGTTTCAGGTCGAGACCCTTTCTTCAGGGAAGTGGGTGGGACAGAGATAGAATGTAGTTTGGAGACAGTAAGACTGGTGGGGAGAACTGGGAAGGGGGAGGGGATGAGAGAGGGAAAGCAAGGGCTATTTGAAGTTAGAGAAGTCAATGTTGATACTGCTGGGGTGTAAGCTATCCAAGCAAAATATGAGGTGCTGTTCCTCCAATTTGTGCTAGGCCTCACTCTGACAACGGAGGAGGCCCAGGACAGAAAGGTCAGTGTGGGAATGGGAGGGGGAGTTGAAGTGCTGAGCAACCGGGAGATCAGGTAGGTTAAGGCGGACTGAGCGGAGGTGTTCAGCGAATGATCGCCGAGCCTGCGCTTGGTCTCGTCGATGTACAGGAGTTGACACCTGGAACAGCGGATACTGTAGATGAGATTGGAGGAGGTGCAGGTGAACCTCTGCCTCGCCTGGAAAGACTGTTTGGGTCCTTGGATGGAGTCGAGGGGGGAGGTAAAGGGACAGGTGTTGCATCTCCTGCAGTTGCTGGGGAAAGTACCTGGGGAGGGGGTGGTTTGGGTGGGAAGGGACGAGTTGACCAGGAAGTTGCGGAGGGAACGGTCCTCTGCGGAAAGCAGAAAGGGGAGGAGTTGGGAAGATGTGGCCAGTAGTGGGATCCCGTTGGAGGTGGCGAAAATGTTGAGGATTATATGGTGTATGAGGCAGCTGATGGGGTGGAAGGTGAGGACGAGGGGGACTCTAACCCAAACTCACCTCCATTAATGCTGAGCGCTGTTTGCATGCAGAACCTTGCAAACTGGTGGGGCAGCAGTCACTGCCTTATTGTAGAGCGAGGCAGAGCAGCAATGTGTTAGCTGTGCAGTAACGCTACCTGGTCCTTGCACCTGGTCATGTTTAAGAAGGAACTGCAGATGCTGGCAAAATCGAAGGTAGACAAAAATGCTGGAGAAACTCAGCGAGTGAGGCAGCATCTATGGAGCGAATGAATAGGTGACGTTTCGGGTCGAGACCTTTCTTCAGACTGATGTGGGGTGGGGGCGGGAAGAAAAAAGGAAGAGGCGGTGTCGTGGGCTGTGGGAGAGCTGGGAAGGGGAGGGGAAAGAGGGAGAAAGCAAGACTACCTGAAATTGGAGAAGTCAATGTTCATACCGCTGGGGTGTAGATATGAGGTTTACATTGACCATTGATATGAACTTTGAACTTCTCCATGAAGTTTATGTGTGTGTAGAGATGGGGAAGGAGATCTCCTACCGTTTGGCAGAGACCCTGTGGGCTGGAAGGGCCTCTTCCCGTGCTGTCCTGTCCTGTGTATGTTCTGTCAGCAGGCTACAGACTCAGCTGTGTTTGATGCATCTGAAGTTGCATCAGGATTAATAACTGCTCTAAGTTAAGGATCATTCCTGCTTGAATCATTTGTGCTTCCGGTTGTCATAGTGTCACGTTCCCAGCAGCCATGATTAACGACAGAGGTACAAGAAACTGCAGATGCTGGAATCTTGACCAAAACACAGTGCTGGGGGAACTCAAGGGCGGCACCGGTGGCGCAGCGGTAGAGTTGCTGCCTCACAGCACCAGAGACCGGGGTTCCATCCCGACTACGGGTGCTGTCTGTACGGAGTTTGTACCTTCTCACCTTGACCTGTGCTGGTTTTGTCCGAGATCTTCTGTCTCCTACATTCCAAAGATGTACAGGTTTGTACGTTAATTGGCTGGTTATGATTGTAAATTGTCCCTATTGTGTGTAGGATAGTGTTAATGTGTGGGGATCGCTGGTCACCGCGGACATGGTGGGCCAAGGGCCTGTTTCTGTGCTGTATCTCTAAACTAAACTCAGCGTGTCAGGCAGCATCTGTGGATCACTCTGAAGAAGGGACCCGACCCCAAACATCATCTATCCATTCCCTCCACGGATGCTGCCTGTCCCGCTGAGTTCCTCCAGCACTTTGTGTTTTCCAATTCATGAGAGATTAATTTAAGAAATGATGTTTGAACTGATGGCAGTCCATGGTATATCAGTAAATAAGGTGATGCTGGAGCTAGTCTCTGTGTGTGATTCCAATCGCCTGGGGTGATTTAATGAGGGAACGCACACTCTCTGGATAGACACAATGTGCTGGACAGGCAACAACTCTGGAGAAAAGGAATAGGTGACATGTCAGGTTGAGACCCTTGTTCAGACTCGGTGTGAAGAACGGTTCCAACCTGAAACGTCATCATAGAGTCTTGGAGTCCTACAGTGTGGAAACAGGCCCTTTGGCCCAACCCCTTCTCTCCAGAGATGCTGCCTGACCCGCTGAGTTACTCCAGCACTTTGTGCCTATCTTCGGTGTAAACCAGCATCTGCAGTTCCTTCTTGCACATTCTGTGGATTTGTTTTTCACAAATGCCTGGATCGACTCCTGACAACTGGTGACTTTGACCCAGTAATGGACGTCATTCTGTCCGAGGTGTCCTGGAGTCTGAAGATCTGAACACTGGCCGTTAAATTAGCTGGAGACCGGTCTATGGGTCACTGGTGTTTTGTAAACAGATTGTGTTTAAAGTTAGCCTTGGAGTGGACCAGAGAACCTGTTGACCCGACAGATATCTCCAGGTATTTCTTCATTTGTGTTTGACTTGGGGGATTGTCAGCTGTCTGGCTGATAGGGTCTCGAGCCCAACCAGTGTAAAAGCTCAGTGCCTGGAATGCCAAATCAGCTCACCGCACCAATGGATGGATGGATGCCCTCTGTTAGTCTAGTTTTGAGATACAGCACGGAAATCCGTACCAACCAGCAATCCCCGCACATTAACACTATCCTACACGCCCTAGGACAATGTTTACATTTTTACATTTATACCAAGCCAATTAACCTACAAACCTGTACGTCTTTGGAGTGTGGGACGAAACCGAAGATCTCGGAGAAAACCCACGCAGGTCACGGGGAGAAGGTACAAACTCCGTACAGACAGCACCTGTAGTCAGGATGGAACCCGGGTCTCTGGCGCTGTGAGGCAGCAACTCTACCGCTGCACCGCCCGCACTGTTCTCATTGATGCCTTCCTTCAGCTTTGTTTGAAGAGTATTCCTCTCCTGTGAAGTGGGCAACCTATGATACTCTGCTGTTCATTTGTTGGCATTGAGATCTACTTATTACTCAAGATATCTGACTGTAAGTGAAATAACTCACTGACATAAGTGAAACACAGCATTAATGGCAATCTATGATTCACACTGAACAGCAACGCTTTACTAATGGTGTCCCTGTGTGTAAACTGTCTCAGGGTCTGTTTCAGAAACATTGTAAACACACAAATCAGCATCTTGTTACACCCCACCCCACCCCTAACAATTCCCATAGACTCCATCTACTCTTCAGGCTTCCTCGAAAGCAGCCAACATAATCCAGGACCATTTTCACCCTGGTCACTCCCTCTTCTCCCCTCACGCAGCAGATACAAAGGTTTGGAAGCACGTGCCACCGGATTCAGGATCAGCTTCTTCCCGGCTGTTATCAGACGACTGAACTGTCCTCTTGTAAACCTTGGATGTACGTATTCCTAATCTGACCATTTACTTTGTTATGGCCCCTTGTGCCTTCTTTATCTGCACTTTCTCTGCAGTTGTAACACAGTATTTTGCACTATGTTCTGTTTCTCATCTTGCATTATCATGCATAGTGTGATTTGACTGAATAGCCCAACAACCAGTTTTCA
>CM075982.1:72861647-72974099 GCA_038087875.1 Malacoraja senta
CCGCTGCCATGGCCACCAGGTAACGAGTGGTGCAGGTGGAGAGGCCGCACTTTCCCCGGGACAGGATCACAATCGCCACTAAATTCACTGCGGAAAGACAAGGGAACGGACACTGGGCATTTACCCAACACGGTCTCCGGGGCTGAACACCGGCTCGACTTTCAGCTCAAGATCAGGAGTGTTGGAGTCGGTGCGCGGCTGCTGCAAGTTTAACAATGTCAGAGCCGGCTCCGACTGTGCCCGACCTGCCTGCCTGCTTCAGGGGAGAAGAGATAAGGTGACGGGCGGGTGGGGTAAAGGGCAGGGGAGGGAACGAGTAGCCACCCACCCATCTACAATAGGCGTAATGGTCCTTTCTATAGTGAACCCTGCTGCTGCTCACAGTCTGTGATGAGCCCGCTTTCACAGACTTAACCGTGAGCGGCCGGCCCCGTTTAACCAGGGCTCTGGGAACTCGGCATCTGATGGGGACGAGGAGGGAGACTTCCAGAGGGAAGGCAGGGGCAACTTAGAATCCGGCAGCAGCAGCAGCAGAGTGGCTCCGTTAATGGATTCATTCCACAGTGAGTTCAGTAGACAACAGGTGCAGGAGGAGGCCATTTGGCCCTTCGAGCCAGCACCGCCATTCAATGTGATCATGGCTGATCATCCCCAATCAGTACCCCGTTCCTGCCTTCTCCCCATATCCCCTGACTCCGCTATTTTTAAGAGCCCTATCTAGCTCTCTCTTGAAAGCATCCAGAGAACCTGCCTCCACCGCCCTCTGAGTCAGAGAATTCCACACTCACCACTCATCACTCTCAAGCTTCCACTGAGGTTATCCCAATGGCTTCTTGATGCAAACTACTTCATCTATTGCATTATCCCCAAACTCTGCCCTTCCAGAACCAGGTTAGCATTCAGCACAGATAAGGGAAATTACTCAGAAAGGACTTTACACAAGAGTAGACAAAAGTGCTGGAGAATCTCAGCGGGTGAGGCAGCATCTATGGAACGAAGGAAACAGGTAACGTTTCGGGCCAAAATCCTTCTTCAGACTGGAAATAGTTACCTATTTCCTTCGCTCCATAGATCCTGTCTCACCCGCTGAGTTTCTCCAGCACTTTTGTCTACTTTCGATTTTCCAGCATCTGCAGTTCATTCTTAAACACTTTACACAAGAGTGCAGCTGATAGGAGCAGAATTAGGCCATTCGGCCCATCATGTCTACTCCGCCATTCAATCATGGCCGATCTATCTTTCCCTCTCAACCCCATTCTCTTGCCTTCTCCCCGTAACCCCCCGACACCCGCACTAATCAAGAATCTATCACTCTCCGCCTTAAAACTATCCATTGACTTGGCCTCCACCCCCGTCTGCTGCAATGAATTGCACAGATTCACCACCCTCTGTCTAAAGAAATTCCTCCTCATCTCCTTTCTGAAGGTAAAGGTAAAGCTGGGGGAAGAACGCACTACAATGGCCGCCATATCCAATCATCCCTGATATTCCTCTTTCTCTCCCTCCCCACACAAGGTGCCCTTCACACTTCCCTCCTGAAGCAGAGGCCAATTGTTGCAAATGAGAGTCCACCCCTTCTGGTCCAGACGGTCGACGCAGAAAGCGGAGTAACTCAGCGGGACAGGCAGCATCTCTGGAGAGAAGGAATGGGACTGAAGAAGGGTCTTCATCCGAAACGTCACCCATTCCTTCTCTCCAGAGAAGCTGCCCGTCCCGCTGAGTTACTCCAGCACTTTGTGTCTATCTACGATTTAAACCAGCATCTGCAGTTCATTCCCACACACGAAATCCAGACGGTGCCAGGAATGCAAACTATTATCCCCATGTATGGATGGTGTGGGATATATGTACCAAAGCACAGAGACAGGGGGGGGGGGGTAGTTAGTCGGGTTAGTTTAGACATACAGCGGCTAATCTCAGCAGACTCAAGATGGTGCAGGTGAAGTAACAACACACACACACGGCGGTAGATCCGCGGCCACTGGTTCAGGAGATCGATCCAATTATTGACCAAAATGCTGTGGGTGGAATCCGACTGTGACAGACAGACTCCACAGTGAGACACAGTGTCCACAGGAGCGGGTGTTCACTCTGATCAATAAATCAGTCACAGTGAACTTCACAACGTGAACCCCTCTCTCCCAGTCACACCGTCCCGGAGAGCTGCCTGCCTGCCTGCCTGTCCCGAGCACTGGGACAACACTGAAGGCAAGAACAACATTCTAGTGGCTCCCGGCCGGCAGCAGTGAGAGAAAAAGGGGCTTAGTTTCAGCTGTCTGAAAATAAGAAATATCACAGCATTAATTCACAAATATTTCACTGTGAGGATTGATATTCTTCACATATTCTTGTACAACGATCATCAGTTGGGAACTTGTAACATAATGAGAATCAGGCCAACACCAGTTAACACACGGATGGAATTATAAAACTTGAATTGTTCTGCTCACTTACCAGGGACACCAATGGCAGCAATGATCACGTACACGATTCTCTCCACGGCGAAATATTCATAAATATGCTGCCCCATTTTCTGTGCCCAGCGACGTGTCCCCGTGAGCTACCGGTAATGTCTCGGAATGAAATGCTGGGACAGAACATTCCTGGGGATTTTATACCATTTTCCGTCTCCACCGGGACAGTGAAGTTTCAACAGAGTTTAAAAATAGAGATTTTGAAATGATTCACAAACAGATGACATCAGCCGAGTGAAATCCCTGCTGAGACAGGTTGTGATTTATTCAGGGTATTGATTGAGAAACTCCAAAGACTGGGAATTGTGGCGATAGATACTGAGGGATGGAAATTGGGAGAGGCGGCATTGTTCCAGCAAAGGGGATATTGTTTCAAACTCCATCAGATCCAACTCTCCACCTCATGTTGGTTGTCTGATTTCCTTCAATCCGTTTCACTCAGCAAGGCAATGCCAAATTCCAGGGACCCTCTCAGGGCTGCTGGTGCCCAGTTTGAAGGTGGACTGGACTGGGCGACCTTTGTCCACAGGTTGAGGAATTAGTTCAACACATCACCTCGGACTAAAATGCCCCCCCATCCCTCCACTCTGCTTCACCACTCAATATGATCGCGGCTTGACTGACTGTGACCTCAACCCCACACTCCCGCTGACTGACCCCGGTAACCATTCATTCCCTGCTTGCCTGGAATAGATCTGACTATACCATGGGACAATAACATTCTCTGCCTTCCTTCATCACCTCTGAGGGGGAACGACCCAAAGACTCACGACACTCAGAGAACAGAAACATTGCCGCCTCAGAATTGTCCTAAACCTAAATAAAACGGCGAATGATGCAGCACCTCTCCCTCCTCTCTTTCTCTCTCCCTCCATCCTCACTGCTGTCACTCTCTCTGAACTGTTACTCTATTTCCTACGCTCTCTATTCCCCCTCTCTGGGCTGCCCTCTCTCCGTCCACTGATGGAGTGACACACAGTGGGATAGTACTGATGGAGGGGTAACAATGGGGCAGATCTGACACAGTGACAAACTGCGGTGGTACTGATGGAGGGACACACTGTGGTGGTACTGACGCAGTGACACACTGTGGTGGTACTGATGGAGGGGACACACTGTGGTGGTACTGATGGAGGGACACACTGTGGTGGTGGTACTGATGGAGGGGACACACTGTGGTGGTACTGATGGAGGGGATACACTGTGGTGGTACTGATGGGGGGACACACTGTGGTGGTGGTACTGATGGAGGGGACACACTGTGGTGGTACTGATGGAGGGGACACACTGTGGTGGTACTGATGGAGGGATACACTGTGGTGGTGGTACTGATGGAGGGGACACACTGTGGTGGTACTGATGGAGGGGACACACTGTGGTGGTACTGATGGAGGGATACACTGTGGTGGTGGTACTGATGGAGGGGACACACTGTGGTGGTACTGATGGAGGGGACACACTGTGGTGGTACTGATGGAGGGGACACACTGTGGTGGTACTGATGGAGGGACACACCGTGGTGGTACTGATGGGGGGACATACTGTGGTGGTGGTACTGATGGAGGGGACACACTGTGGTGGTGGTACTGATGGAGGGGACACACTGTGGTGGTGGTACTGACGGAGGGACACACTGTGGTGGTGGTACTGATGGAGGGGACACACTGTGGTGGTGGTACTGATGGAGGGGACACACTGTGGTGGTGGTACTGATGGAGGGGACACACTGTGGTGGTGGTACTGATGGAGGGGACACACTGTGGTGGTGGTACTGATGGAGGGGACACACTGTGGTGGTACTGATGGAGGGACACACTGTGGTGGTGGTACTGATGGAGGGACACACTGTGGTGGTACTGATGGAGGGGACACACTGTGGTGGTACTGATGGAGGGACACATTGTGGTGGTGGTACTGATGGAGGGGGACACTGTGGTGGTACTGATGGAGGGGACACACTGCGGTGGTACTGATGGAGGGACACACTGTGGTGGTGGTACTGATGGAGGGACACACTGTGGTGGTACTGATGGAGGGACACACTGTGGTGGTGGTACTGATGGAGGGACACACTGTGGTGGTGGTACTGATGGAGGGGACACACTGTGGTGGTGGTACTGATGGAGGGACACACTGTGTGGTGGTACTGATGGAGGGGCACACTGTGGTGGTGGTACTGATGGAGGGGACACACTGTGGTGGTGGTGCTGATGGAGGGGACACGCTGTGGTGGTACTGATGGAGGGACACACTGTGGTGGTGGTACTGATGGAGGGACACACTGTGGTGGTGGCACTGATGGAGGGGCACACTGTGGTGGTACTGATGGAGGGACACACTGTGGTGGTACTGATGGAGGGACACACTGTGGTGGTACTGATGGAGGGACACACTGTGGAGTATTACTGATAGCGTGACACACTGTGGAGTAGTAATCTGGGGTAGTACTTATAGTGACAGATTTTCATATCGTTTCGAGGATTCTTTCCTTTAGTCACTCTGATTGAAGACACGGGTTCAGGAGGTAATCGAAACGCATTCACGAGCTCTCCCCGAGACATTCAATGCCGTCGAAAGGGAAATCTTCCAAACACAGTCTCTTGATTAATAGTTTCTTTAGTGTAGTAGCAAAAACAGTAAGATATTCATCCAAACTTCTTCTTGTATAACTACACTAGACTAAGTGAGACCCGTTGGATCCCAGCTTCACACAGGAGGGCTGGTCCCACAAAGCAATTTTCCACCTCTCCACCAATTCCAATATTGCTGGCCAGTGGGGGGGGGGGGGGGGTTACTGGAGCACTAACATCGGTTTTGTGTGCCGAATGGATTCTTGGGCTGGCAGCTCAGAAATTCAGGCCTGGTGGGCTGGCAGCTCAGAAACTCAGGCCTGGTGGGCTGGCAGCTCAGAAACTGCCAGAAATTCTACTGAAAACAGGTGACAGAGTCTGTGAGAGAGAAGGAGGAGAGGGTGGACAATCAATTTTAGACATTTTCATGTCTTTTTACAGATCACAGAAATGAAGGAGGAACGTCTATCCTTGCGTTGATCGCTGGAGTGCTAGTATGGGTGTTGTGGGCTGAAGGGACTGGTTTCCAGAGGGCTAGTATGGACATTGTGGACTGAATGGATTCTTGGACATGCAGTTCACTAAGTCATGACTGATGGGCTGGCACTTCAGTCAATTACAGCTGGTGTGGTGCCAGTTCACTCAGTTACCCCTCCTTCCTTCACCCCCAACTCTGCTCCTTGCATTTCCCCTCCCCCCCCACGCATTCAGTCCATCTCTCCTCAACCTCCCCCCCAGGCACTCTTAGTGGCTCTCTGACAGCGCAACCATTCCTGCCCATTACGTACCCATTGTGATGAAGAACACGCAGACATGGCAAGGTGAAAAAGGATTTATTAAAGTTTAAAATATGAACGAGTCTTAAAACAATGCAAGTCCAACCTCACAGCACTCCAAGCACAGTGCAGGCAGCAACTCCAACCTCACAGCACTCCAAGCACAGTGCAGGCAGTAAGTCCAACCTCACAGCACTCCAAGCACAGTGCAGGCAGTAAGTCCAACCTCACAGCACTCCAAGCACAGTGCAGGCAGCAAGTCCAACCTCACAGCACTCCAAGCACAGTGCAGGCAGTAAGTCCAACCTCACAGCACTCCAAGCACAGTGGGGGCAGCAAGTCCAACCTCACAGCACTCCAAGCACAGTGCAGGCAGCAAGTCCAACCTCACAGCACACTAAGCAGAGAGCAGGCAGTAAGTCCAACCTCACAGCACTCCAAGCACAGTGCAGGCAGTAAGTCCAACCTCACAGCAAGCAGAGTGCAGGCAGTAAGTCCAACCTCACAGCACTCCAAGCACAGTGGAGGCAGCAAGTCCAACCTCACAGCACTCCAAGCAGAGTGGAGGCAGTAAGTCCAACCTCACAGCACTCCAAGCAGAGTGCAGGCAGCAAGTCCAACCTCACAGCACTCCAAGCAGAGTGCAGGCAGTAAGTCCAACCTCACAGCACTCCAAGCACAGTGCAGGCAGTAAGTCCAACCTCACAGCTCTCCCAGTAGAGTGGAGGCAGCAAGTCCAACCTCACAGCACTCCAAGCAGAGTGGAGGCAGCAAGTCCAACCTCACAGCACTCCAAGCACAGTGCAGGCAGCAAGTCCAACCTCACAGCACTCCAAGCACAGTGCAGGCAGCAAGTCCAACCACACTCCAAGCAGAGTGCAGGCAGTAAGTCCAACCTCACAGCACTCCAAGCACAGTGCAGGCAGTAAGTCCAACCTCACAGCACTCCAAGCAGAGTGCAGGCAGCAGGTCCAACCTCACAGCACTCCAAGCAGAGTGCAGGCAGTAAGTCCAACCTCACAGCACTCCAAGCAGAGTGCAGGCAGTAAGTCCAACCTCACAGCACTCCAAGCACAGTGCAGGCAGTAAGTCCAACCTCACAGCACTCCAAGCAGAGTGCAGGCAGTAAGTCCAACCTCACAGCACTCCAAGCAGAGTGCAGGCAGTAAGTCCAACCTCACAGCACTCCAAGCAGAGTGCAGGCAGTAAGTCCAACCTCACAGCACTCCAAGCAGAGTGCAGGCAGTAAGTCCAACCTCACAGCACTCCAAGCACAGTGCAGGCAGTAAGTCCAACCTCACAGCACTCCAAGCAGAGTGCAGGCAGCAAGTCCAACCTCACAGCACTCCAAGCAGAGTGCAGGCAGTAAGTCCAACCTCACAGCACTCCAAGCACAGTGCAGGCAGTAAGTCCAACCTCACAGCACTCCAAGCACTCCAACAGAGACACACACATAGAGACACACACATACACAAACACACACACAGAGCACACACACAGAGACAAACACACAGAAACACACACACAGAGACACACACACACACACAGGAACACACAGCGAGGCACACACAGGGACACACACACAGGGACACACACACAGGGACACACACACAGGGACACACACAGGAACACACACACACAAAAACACACACACACACACACACACACACACAAAGACACACACACACACACAAACAAACACAGAGACACACACACACACTCACACAAATAAAGACACACAAACACAGACACACACTCACGCACAGCACCAATAATAAAATGCCAAGTAACTTCAGAATGTGGCAACCATAATGAATCCTGTTAACACAGTCCTGATCTAATAAAACGTTTATTCACTGTTTTTCCTTCCAAAAACGGTTGCACAGCAAGCCACATTTAAAACGCAAGCCACATTAAAACGCAAGCCACATTTATAAAGCAAATCACATTTTAAAATATAGGCACAGCTTAGCGGCACAGTCAAAGGGCACAGTTGTCAATTAGCGGCACCGTCAAAAGGCACACTTTTCAATTAGCGGCACAGTCAAGAGGCACACTTTTCAATTAGCGGCACAGTCAAGAGGCACGTAAAAACATTTATTCCTTCCAAACAGTTCCAAATAAACCACATAAAAGCACATAAAACCACACTCACAGTTTAGGGGACATGTGTTCAGTGATCAGTTTATTCACTGCTCAGACTGAGAGTCGTGAACTCTCCCTCCCCCATCTTGCAGCGACTGCGGCAATTCCACACTTCCGGGTTTATAGTCCCTCCCCCTCCCACCGGATGGGGCGTGTCCTCCATGGCATGATTGACAGGAGAGAGAATTTCAACATTATTTAAACATTAATAAGTCTTATATTTTTCATCTATGGCCCTGACAGCTGGAGGGGAACTGAGTAATATGGCCAAAAATCGAAGCCGTGAGTGGAAGTGATTTTTCTAAAACCAATATACATTGCAAACAGAAAGTGGTCAAGATTTGACTTTGAATCACTTGCCTATGCATTTTCAAAGCAACTGCACTTGTCTTTGCATTTTCAAACCAAACGCACTTGCCTTTGCATTTTAAAAGCAACCTCACTTGCCTTTGCATTTTCAAAGCAAACCACCTTTTGCATTTTCAAAGCAAACCACCCTCTGCATTTTCAAAACAAACCACCTTTTGCATTTTCAAAGCAAACCTTTATGTATTTTCAAAGCAAACCATCTTTTGCATTTTCAAAGCAAACCACCTTTTGCATTTTCAAAGCAAACCACCTTTTGCATTTTCAAAGCAAACCATCTTTTTCATTTTCAAAACAAACCACCTTTTCAAAGCAAACCACCTTTTGCATTTTCAAAGCAAACCACCTTTTAAATTTTCAAAGCAAACCATCTTTTGCATTTTGAAAGCAAACCATCTTTTGCATTTTCAAAACAAACCACCTTCTGCATTTTCATAACAAACCACCTTCTGCATTTTCAAAACAAACCACCTTTTGAATTTCCAAAGCAAAACATTTTTCGCATTTTCAAAGCAAACCACCTTTTGCATTTTCAAAACAAACCACCTTTTGCATTTTCAAAACAAACAACCTTTTGCATTTTCAAAGCAAACCACCTTTTCAAAGCAAACCACCTTTTGTATTTTCAAAGCAAACCACCTTTTGCATTTTCAAAGCAAACCACCTTTTGCATTTTCAAAGCAAACCACCTTTTGCATTTTCAAAGCAAACCACCTTTTGCATTTTCAAAACAAACCACCTTCTGCATTTTCAAAACAAACCACCTTTTGCATTTTCAAAGCAAACCTTTATGTATTTTCAAAGCAAACCATCTTTTGCATTTTCAAAGCAAACCACCTCATGCATTTTCAAAGCAAACCACCTATTCAAAGCAAACCACCTTTTGCATTTTCAAAGCAAACCACATTTTGCATTTTCAAAGCAATTTTTTTTCTCGCATTTTCAAAACAAACCAGCTTTTGCATTTTCAAAGCAAACCACCTTTTGCAATTTAAAAGCAAAGCACCTTTTGCATTTTCAAACCAAACCAGTTTTAGCATTTTCAAAGCAAACCACCTTTTGCATTTTCCAAGCAAACCACATTTTTGCATTTTCAAAGCAAACCCCCTTTAACATTTTTCAAAGCAAACTACCATTGGCACTTTCAAAGCAAACCACATTTACCATTTTCAAAGCAAATCACCTTTTGCATTTTCAAAGCAAACCACCTTTTGCATTTTCAAACTAAAACACCTTTTGCATTTTCAATGCAAACAGCAAACCACCTTTTGCATTTTCAAAGCAAACCACCTTTTGCATTTTCAAAGCAAACCACGGTTGAATTTTCAAAGCAAACCACCTTTTGCATATTCAAAGCAAACCACCTTTTGCATATTCAAAGCAAACCACCTTTTGCATTTTCAAAGCAAACCACCTTTTGCATTTTCAAAGCAAACCACTTTTTGCAATTTCAAAGCGAACCACCTTTTATATTTTCAAAGCAAACCACCTTATGCATTTTCAAAGCAAACCACATTTTCAAAGCGAACCACCATTTGCATTTTCAAAGCAAATCATCTTTTGCATTTTCAAAGCAAACCTTTTTGCATTTTCAAAGCCAACCATCTTTTGCATTTTCAAAGCAAACCACCTTACGCATTTTCAAAGCAAACCACCTTTTCAAAGCAAACCACATTTTGCATTTTCAAACCAAACCACCTTTTGCATTTTCAAAGCAAACCACCTTTTGCATTTTCAGCACCATCTCTCCACTAAGTCACGGAATGAGCGGCAATTTTGCGGCAATTTTGCATTAAGCACAGTCCTGATCTAATAAAACGTTTATTCACTGTTTTTCCTTCCAAAAACGGTTGCACAGCAAGCCACATTTAAAACGCAAGCCACATTAAAACGCAAGCCACATTTATAAAGCAAATCACATTTTAAAATATAGGCACAGATTAGCGGCACAGTCAAAAGGCACAGTTTTCAATTACCGGCACCGTCAAAAGGCACACTTTTCAATTAGCGGCACAGTCAAGAGGCACACTTTCCAATTAGTGACACCGTCAAAAGGCACTCTTTTCAATTAGCGGCACAGTCAAAAGGCACACTTTTAAATTAGCGGCACATTCAAAAGGCACGTAAAAACATTTTTTCCTTCCAAACACAGTTCCAAATAAACCACATAAAAGCACATAAAACCACACTCACAGTTTAGCGGACATGTGTTCAGTGATCAGTTTATTCACTGCTCAGACTGAGAGTCGTGAACTCTCCCTCCCCCATCTTGCAGCGACTGTGGCAAGTCCACACTTCCGGGTTTATAGTCCCCCCCTCCCACCGGATGGGGCGTGTCCTCCATGGCATGATTGACAGGAGAGAGAATTTCAACATTATTTAAACATTTATAAGTCTTATATTTTTCATCTATGGCCCTGACAGCTGGAGGGGGACTGAGTAATATGGCCAAAAATCGAAGCCGTGAGTGGAAGTGATTTTTCTAAAACCAATATTCAGTGCAAACAGGAAGTGGTCAAGATTTGACTTTGAATCACTTGCCTATGCATTTTCAAAGCAACCGCACTTGCCTTTGCATTTTCAAAGCAAACGCACCTGCCTTTGCATTTTCAAACCAAACGCACTTGCCTTTGCATTTTAAAAGCAACCTCACTTGCCTTTGCATTTTCAAAGCAAACCACCTTTTGCATTTTCAAAGCAAACCACGTTTTGCATTTTCAAAGCAAACCACCTTTTGCATTTTCAAAACAAACCACACTCTGCATTTTCAAAACAAACCACCTTTTGCATTTTCAAAGCAAACCTTTAAGTATTTTCAAAGCAAACCATCTTTTGCATTTTCAAAGCAAACCACCTTATGCATTTTCAAAGCAAACCACCTTTTCAAAGCAAACCACCTTTTGCATTTTCAAAGCAAACCACCTTTAAATTTTCAAAGCAAACCACCTTTTGCATTTTCAAAGCAAACCATCTTTTGCATTTTCAAAGCAAACCACCTTGTGCATTTTCAAAACGAACCACCTTCTGCATTTTCAAAACAAACCACCTTTTGCATTTCCAAAGCAAAACATTTTTCGCATTTTCAAAGCAAACCACCTTTTGCATTTTCAAAGCAAACCACCTTTTGCATTTTCAAAGCAAACCACCTTTTGCATTTTCAAAGCAAACCACCTTTTGCATTTTCAAAACAAACCACCTTTTGCATTTTCAAAACAAACAACCTTTTGCATTTTCAAAGCAAACCACCCTTTCAAAGCAAACCACCTTTTCAATTTTCAAAGTAAACCACCTTTTGCATTTTCAAAGCAAACCACCTTTTGCATTTTCAAAGCAAACCACCTTTTGCATTTTCAAAACAAACCACCTTCTGCATTTTCAAAACAAACCACCGTTTGCATTTCCAAAGCAAAACATTTTTCGCATTTTCAAAGCAAACCACCTTTTGTATTTTCAAAGCAAACCACCTTTTGCATTTTCAAAGCAAACCACCTTTTGCATTTTCAAAGCAAACCACCTTTTGCATTTTCAAAACAAACCACCTTTTGCATTTTCAAAACAAACAACCTTTTGCATTTTCAAAGCAAACCACCCTTTCTAAGCAAATCACCTTTTGCATTTTCAAAGCAAACCACCTTTTGCATTTTCAAAGCAAACCACCTTTTGCATTTTCAAAGCAAACTACCTTTTGCATTTTCAAAGCAAACCACCTTTTGCATTTTCAAAACAAACCACCTTCTGCATTTTCAAAACAAACCACCTTTTGCATTTTCAAAGCAAACCTTTATGTATTTTCAAAGCAAAACATCTTTTGCATTTTCAAAGCAAACCACCTCATGCATTTTCAAAGCAAACCACCTATTCAAAGCACACCACCTTTTGCATTTTCAATCCAAACCACCTTCTGCATTTTCAAAGCAAACCACCTTTTGCATTTTCAAAGCAAACCACCTTTTGCATTTTCAAAGCAAACCACCTTTTGCATTTTCAAAACAAACCACCTTTTGTATTTTAAATACAAACCACCTTTTACATTTTCAAAGAAACCACATTTTGCATTTTCAAAGCAATTTTTTTTCGCATTTTCAAAACAAACCAGCTTTTGCATTTTCAAAGCAAACCACCTTTTGCATTTTCAAAGCAAACCACCTTTTGCATTTTCAAAGCAAACCACCTTTTGCATTTTCAAAACAAACCAGCTTTTGCATTTTCAAAGCAAACCACCTTTTGCAATTTCAATGCAAACCAGCAAACCACCTTTTACATTTTCAAAGCAAACCACCGTTTGCATTTTCAAAACAAACCAGCTTTTGCATTTTCAAAGCAAACCACCTTTTGCAATTTCAATGCAAACCAGCAAACCACCTTTTACATTTTCAAAGCAAACCACTTTTTGCATTTTCAAAGCAAACCAGTTTTAGCATTTTCAAAGCAAACTACCTTTTGCACTTTCAAAGCAAACGACCGTTTGCATTTTCAAAGCAAATCACCTTTTGCATTTTCAAAGCCCACCACCTTTTGCATTTTCAAAGTAAACCACCTTTTGCATTTTCAATGCAAACCAGCAAACCACCTTTTGCATTTTCAAAGCAAACCACTTTTTGCATTTTCAAAGCAAACTACATTTAGCATTTTCAAAGCAAATCACCTTTTGCATTTTCAAAGCAAACCACTTTATGCATTTTCAAAGCAAACCACCTTTTCAAAGCAAACCACCTTTTGCATTTTCAAAGCAAACCACCTTTTAAATTTTCAAAGCAAACCACCTTTTGCATTTTCAAAGCAAACCATCTTTTGCATTTTCAAAACAAACCACCTTCTGCATTTTCAAAACGAACCACCTTCTGCATTTTCAAAACAAACCACCTTTTGCATTTCCAAAGCAAAACATTTTTCGCATTTTCAAAGCAAACCACCTTTTGCATTTTCAAAGCAAACCACCTTTTGCATTTTCAAAGCAAACCACCTTTTGCATTTTCAAAGCAAACCACCTTTTGCATTTTCAAAACAAACCACCTTTTGCATTTTCAAAACAAACAACCTTTTGCATTTTCAAAGCAAACCACCCTTTCAAAGCAAACCACCTTTTCAATTTTCAAAGCAAACCACCTTTTGCATTTTCAAAGCAAACCACCTTTTGCATTTTCAAAGCAAACCACCTTTTGCATTTTCAAAACAAACCACCTTCTGCATTTTCAAAACAAACCACCGTTTGCAGTTCCAAAGCAAAACATTTTTCGCATTTTCAAAGCAAACCACCTTTTGTATTTTCAAAGCAAACCACCTTTTGCATTTTCAAAGCAAACCACCTTTTGCATTTTCAAAGCAAACCACCTTTTGCATTTTCAAAACAAACCACCTTTTGCATTTTCAAAACAAACAACCTTTTGCATTTTCAAAGCAAACCACCCTTTCAAAGCAAATCACCTTTTGCATTTTCAAAGCAAACCACCTTATGCATTTTCAAAGCAAACCACGTTTTCAAAGCAAACCACCTTTTCCATTTTCAAAGCAAACCACCTTCTGCATTTTCAAAACAAACCACCTTTTGCATTTTCAAAGCAAACCTTTATGTATTTTCAAAGCAAACCATCTTTTGCATTTTCAAAGCAAACCACCTTATGCATTTTCAAAGCAAACCACCTATTCAAAGCACACCACCGTTTGCATTTTCAATCCAAACCACCTTCTGCATTTTCAAAGCAAACCACCTTTTGCATTTTCAAAGCAAACCACCTTTTGCATTTTCAAAGCAAACCACCTTTTGCATTTTCAAAACAAACCACCTTTTGTATTTTCAATACAAACCACCTTTTACATTTTCAAAGAAACCACATTTTGCATTTTCAATGCAATTTTTTTTCGCATTTTCAAAACAAACCAGCTTTTGCATTTTCAAAGCAAACCACCTTTTGCATTTTCAAAGCAAACCACCTTTTGCATTTTCAAAGCAAACCACCTTTTGCATTTTCAAAACAAACCAGCTTTTGCATTTTCAAAGCAAACCACCTTTTGCAATTTCAATGCAAACCAGCAAACCACCTTTTACATTTTCAAAGCAAACCACTTTTTGCATTTTCAAAGCAAACCAGTTTTAGCATTTTCAAAGCAAACCACCTTTTGCATTTTACAAGCAAACCGAATTTTTGCATTTTCAAAGCAAACCCCCTTTAACATTTTCAAAACAAACAACCTTTTGCATTTTCAAAGCAAACCACCCTTTCAAAGCAAATCACCTTTTGCATTTTCAAAGCAAACCACCTTTTGCATTTTCAAAGCAAACCACCTTTTGCATTTTCAAAGCAAACTACCTTTTGCATTTTCAAAGCAAACCACCTTTTGCATTTTCAAAACAAACCACCTTCTGCATTTTCAAAACAAACCTCCTTTTGTATTTTAAATACAAACCACCTTTTACATTTTCAAAGAAACCACATTTTGCATTTTCAAAGCAATTTTTTTTCGCATTTTCAAAACAAACCAGCTTTTGCATTTTCAAAGCAAACCACCTTTTGCATTTTCAAAGCAAACCACCTTTTGCATTTTCAAAGCAAACCACCTTTTGCATTTTCAAAACAAACCAGCTTTTGCATTTTCAAAGCAAACCACCTTTTGCAATTTCAATGCAAACCAGCAAACCACCTTTTACATTTTCAAAGCAAACCACCGTTTGCATTTTCAAAACAAACCAGCTTTTGCATTTTCAAAGCAAACCACCTTTTGCAATTTCAATGCAAACCAGCAAACCACCTTTTACATTTTCAAAGCAAACCACTTTTTGCATTTTCAAAGCAAACCAGTTTTAGCATTTTCAAAGCAAACTACCTTTTGCACTTTCAAAGCAAACGACCGTTTGCATTTTCAAAGCAAATCACCTTTTGCATTTTCAAAGCCCACCACCTTTTGCATTTTCAAAGTAAACCACCTTTTGCATTTTCAATGCAAACCAGCAAACCACCTTTTGCATTTTCAAAGCAAACCACTTTTTGCATTTTCAAAGCAAACTACATTTAGCATTTTCAAAGCAAATCACCTTTTGCATTTTCAAAGCAAACCACTTTATGCATTTTCAAAGCAAACCACCTTTTCAAAGCAAACCACCTTTTGCATTTTCAAAGCAAACCACCTTTTAAATTTTCAAAGCAAACCACCTTTTGCATTTTCAAAGCAAACCATCTTTTGCATTTTCAAAACAAACCACCTTCTGCATTTTCAAAACGAACCACCTTCTGCATTTTCAAAACAAACCACCTTTTGCATTTCCAAAGCAAAACATTTTTCGCATTTTCAAAGCAAACCACCTTTTGCATTTTCAAAGCAAACCACCTTTTGCATTTTCAAAGCAAACCACCTTTTGCATTTTCAAAGCAAACCACCTTTTGCATTTTCAAAACAAACCACCTTTTGCATTTTCAAAACAAACAACCTTTTGCATTTTCAAAGCAAACCACCCTTTCAAAGCAAACCACCTTTTCAATTTTCAAAGCAAACCACCTTTTGCATTTTCAAAGCAAACCACCTTTTGCATTTTCAAAGCAAACCACCTTTTGCATTTTCAAAACAAACCACCTTCTGCATTTTCAAAACAAACCACCGTTTGCATTTCCAAAGCAAAACATTTTTCGCATTTTCAAAGCAAACCACCTTTTGTATTTTCAAAGCAAACCACCTTTTGCATTTTCAAAGCAAACCACCTTTTGCATTTTCAAAGCAAACCACCTTTTGCATTTTCAAAACAAACCACCTTTTGCATTTTCAAAACAAACAACCTTTTGCATTTTCAAAGCAAACCACCCTTTCAAAGCAAATCACCTTTTGCATTTTCAAAGCAAACCACCTTATGCATTTTCAAAGCAAACCACGTTTTCAAAGCAAACCACCTTTTCCATTTTCAAAGCAAACCACCTTCTGCATTTTCAAAACAAACCACCTTTTGCATTTTCAAAGCAAACCTTTATGTATTTTCAAAGCAAACCATCTTTTGCATTTTCAAAGCAAACCACCTTATGCATTTTCAAAGCAAACCACCTATTCAAAGCACACCACCGTTTGCATTTTCAATCCAAACCACCTTCTGCATTTTCAAAGCAAACCACCTTTTGCATTTTCAAAGCAAACCACCTTTTGCATTTTCAAAGCAAACCACCTTTTGCATTTTCAAAACAAACCACCTTTTGTATTTTCAATACAAACCACCTTTTACATTTTCAAAGAAACCACATTTTGCATTTTCAATGCAATTTTTTTTCGCATTTTCAAAACAAACCAGCTTTTGCATTTTCAAAGCAAACCACCTTTTGCATTTTCAAAGCAAACCACCTTTTGCATTTTCAAAGCAAACCACCTTTTGCATTTTCAAAACAAACCAGCTTTTGCATTTTCAAAGCAAACCACCTTTTGCAATTTCAATGCAAACCAGCAAACCACCTTTTACATTTTCAAAGCAAACCACATTTTGCATTTTCAAAGCAAACCAGTTTTAGCATTTTCAAAGCAAACCACCTTTTGCATTTTACAAGCAAACCGCATTTTTGCATTTTCAAAGCAAACCCCCTTTAACATTTTCAAAGCAAACTACCTTTTGCACTTTCAAAGCAAACGACCGTTTGCATTTTCAAAGCAAATCACCTTTTGCATTTTCAAAGCCCACCACCTTTTGCATTTTCAAAGTAAACCACCTTTTGCATTTTCAATGCAAACCAGCAAACCACCTTTTGCATTTTCAAAGCAAACCACTTTTTGCATTTTCAAAGCAAACCACATTTAGCATTTTCAAAGCAAATCACCTTTTGCATTTTCAAAGCAAACCACCTTTTCCATTTTCAAACTAAAACACCTTTTGCATTTCAATGCAAACAGCAAACCACCTTTTGCATTTTCAAAGCAAACGACCTTTTGCATTTTCAAAGCAAACCACCTTTTGCATTTTCAAAGCAAACCACGTTTTGAATTTTCAAAGCAAACCACCTTTTGCATTTCAAAGCAAACCACGTTTTGCATTTTCAAAGCAAACCACTTTTTGCAATTTCAAAGCAAACAACCTTTTGCATCTTCAATGCAAGCCACCTTATGCATTTTCAAAGCAAACCACCTAGTCTAAGCAAACCACCTTTTGCATTTTGGAAACAAACGACCTTTTGCATTTCCAAAGCAAACCACCTTTTTGCATTTTCAAAGCAAACCACTTTGGGGCATTTTTATACCAAACCACCTATTGCATTTTCAAAGCAAAACACCTTTTACATTTTCAAAGCAAACCACCATTTGCATTTTCAAAGCAAACCAACATTTCCATTTTAAAACCAAACCACCTTTTGCATTTTAAAACCAAAACACCTTTTGCATTTTAAAAGCAAACCATATTTTGCATATTAAAAGCAAGCCACCTTTTGCATTTTCAAAGCAAACCACCTTTTGTATTTTCAAAGCAAACCACCTTTTGCATTTTCAAAGCAAAACACTTTTTGCTATTTCAAAACAAACCACCTTTTGCATTTTCAAAGCAAACCACCTTTTGCATTTTCAAAGCAAACCACTTTTTGGCATTTTTATACCAAACCACATTTTGCATTTTCAATGAAAACCAACATTTGCATTTTCAAAGCAAACCACCTTTTGCATTTTCAATGAAAACCAACATTTGCATTTTCAAAGCAAACCACCTTTTGCATTTTTAAAAGCAAACCACCTTTTGCATTTTCAAAGCAAACCACCATTTGCATATTAAAAGCAAGCCACTTTTTGCATTTTCAAATCAAACCACGTTTTGTATTTTCAAAGCAAACCACATTTTGCATTTTCAAAGCAAACCACGTTTTTGCAATTTCAAAGCAAACCATCTTTTGCATTGTCAAAGCAAACCACCTTTTCCATTTTGAAGCAAACCATCTACTGCATTATAAAATCAAACCTTTTTGCATTTTCAAAGCAAACCACCTTTTCCATTTTCAAAGCAAACCATCTTCTGCATTTTTAAAGCAAACCTTTTTGCATTTTCAAAGGAAACCACCTTTTGCATTTTCAATGCACCTTTTCCATTTTCAAAGTAAACCATCTACTGCTTTTTTAAAGCAAACCTTTTTGCATTTTCAAAGCATACCATCTTTTGCATTTTCAAAGCAAACCACTTTTTGCTATTTCAAAACAAACCACCTTTTGCATTTTCAAAGCAAACCACCTTTTGCATTTTCAAAGCAAACCACCTTGTGTATTTTCAAAGAAACCACCTTTTTCATTTTCAATGCAAACCAGCAAACCAACTTTTGCATTTTCATAGCAAACCTTTTGCATTTTCAAAGCAAACGACCTTTTGCATTTTGAAAGAAAACCACATTTTGCATTTTGAAAGCAAACCTCCTTTTGGCATATTTATAGCAAACCACCTATTGCCTTTTCATAGCAAACCACCATTTGCATTTTCAAAGCAAACCACCTTTTGCATTTTCAAATCAAACCACCACTTGCATTTTCATAGCAAACCACCATTTGCCCTTCAAAGCAAACCATTATTTGCATTTTCAAAGCAAACCTTTTGCATTTTCAAAGTAAACCCTTTGCATTTTCAAAGCAAACCTTTAGCATTTTCAAAGCAAACCAGCTTTTTCATATTCAAAGCAAACCACCTTTTGCATTTTCAAAGCAAACCACCTTTTGCATTTTCAAAGCATACCATCTTTTGCATTTTCAAAGCAAACCACCATTTGCATTTCCATTAAAAATCAGCTTTTGCATTTTCAATGCAAACCAGCAAACCACCTTTTGCATTTTCAAAGCAAACGACCGTTTGCATTTTCAAAGCAAACCACCTTTTGCATTTTCAAAGCAAACCACTTTTTGGCATTTTTATACCAAACCACATTTTGCATTTTCAATGAAAACCAACATTTGCATTTTCAAAGCAAACCACCTTTTGCATTTTTAAAAGCAAACCACCTTATGCATTTTCAAAGCAAACCACCATTTGCATATTAAAAGCAAGCCAGTTTTTGCATTTTCAAATCAAACCACGTTTTGTATTTTCAAAGCAAACCACATTTTGCATTTTCAAAGCAAACCACTTTTTTGCAATTTCAAAGCAAACCATCTTTTGCATTTTCAAAGCAAACCACCATTTCCATTTTCAAGCAAGCCATCTACTGCATTATAAAATCAAACCTTTTTGCATTTTCAAAGCAATCCACCTTTTGCATTTTCAAAGCAAACCACCTTTTGCATTTTCAAAGCAAACCACTTTTTGGCATTTTTATACCAAACCACATTTTGCATTTTCAATGAAAACCAACATTTGCATTTTCAAAGCAAACCACATTTTGCATTTTCAATGAAAACCAACATTTGCATTTTCAAAGCAAACCATCTATTGCATTTTTAAAGCAAACCTTTTTGCATTTTCAAAGGAAACCACATTTTGCATTTTCAATCCACCTTTTCCATTTTCAAAGCAAACCATCTACTGCTTTTTTAAAGCAAACCTTTTTGCATTTTCAAAGCATACCATCTTTTGCATTTTCAAAGCAAACCACATTTTGCATTTCCATTAAAACGCAGCTTTTGCATTTTCAATGCAAACCAGCAAACCACCTTTTGCATTTTCAAAGCAAACGACCGTTTGCATTTTCAAAGCTAACCACCTTTTACATTTTCAAAGCAAACCACATTTTGGCATTTTTATACCAAACCACCTTTTGCATTTTCAAAGCAAATCACCTTTTACATTTTCATTGAAAACCAACATTTGCATTTTCAAACGAAACCACCTTTTGCATTTTAAAAGCAAACCACCTTTTGCATTTTCAAAGCAAACCACCATTTGCATATTAAAACAAAGCCACTTTTTGCATTTTCAAATCAAACCACGTTTTGTATTTTCAAAGCAAACCAATTTTGCATTTTCAAAGCAAACCACTTTTTTTGCAATTTCAAAGCAAACAATCTTTTGCATTTTCAAAGCAAACGACCTTTTGCATATTAAAAGCAAACGAACTTTTGCATTTTCAGAGCAAACGACCTTTTGTATTTTCAAAGCAAACCTCCTTTTGCATTTTCAAAGGAAACCACCTTTTGCATTTTCAAACCACCTTTTCCATTTTCCAAGCAAACCATCTACTGCTTTTTTAAAGCAAACCTTTTTGAATTTTCAAAGCAAACCACCTTTTGCATTTTCAAAGCAAAACACCTTTTCCATTTTCAAAGCAAACCACCTTTTGCATTTTCAAAGCAAACCACCTGTTGCATTTCCATTAAAAAGCAGCTTCTGCATTTTCAATGCAAACCAGAAAACCACCTTTTGCATTTTCAAAGCAAACGACCTTTTGCATTTTCAAAGCAAACCACCTTTTGCATTTTCAAAGCATACCATCTTTTGCATTTTCAAAGCAAACCACCTGTTGCATTTCCATTAAAAAACAGCTTCTGCATTTTCAATGCAAACCAGAAAACCACCTTTTGCATTTTCAAAGCAAACCACCTTTTACATTTTCAAAGCAAACCACTTTTTGGCATTTTTATACCAAACCACCTTTTGCATTTTCAAATCAAACCACCTTTTACATTTTCATTGAAAACCAACATTTGCATTTTCAAAGCAAACCACCTTTTGCATTTTAAAAGTAAACCACCTTTTGCATTTTCAAAGCAAACCACCATTTGCATATTAAAACAAAGCCACTTTTTGCATTTTCAAATTAAACCACGTTTTGTATTTTCAAAGCAAACCACCTTTTGCATTTTCAAAGCAAATCACTTTTTTGCAATTTGAAAGCAAACAATCTTTTGCATTTTCAAAGCAAACGACCTTCTGCATATTAAAAGCAAACGACCTTTTGCATTTTCAGAGCAAACGACCTTTTGCATTTTCAAAGCAAACCTCCTTTTGCATTTTCAAAGCAAACCACCTTTTGCATTTTCAAAGCAAACCACCTTTTGCATTTTCAAAGCAAACCACCTTTAGCATTTTCAAAGCAGACCACCTTTTTTTGCATGTTCAAAGCAAACCACACATTTGCAATTTCAAATCAAACCACCTTTTGCATTTTCAAAGCAAACCACCTTTTCCATTTTCAAAGCAAACCATCTAATGCATTTTTAAAGCAAACCTTTTTGCATTTTCGAAGGAAACCACCTTTTGCAATTTCAATCCACCTTTTCCATTTTCAAAGCAAACCATCTACTGCTTTTTTAAAGCAAACCTTTTTGCATTTTCAAAGCATACCATCTTTTGCATTTTCAAAGCAAACCACCTTTTCCATTTCCATTAAAAAACAGCTTTTGCATTTCCAATGCAAACCAGCAAACCACCTTTTGCATTTTAAAAGCAAACGACCGTTTGCATTTTCAAAGCAAACCACCTTTTGCATTTTCAAAGCAAACCACCATTTGCATTTTTATACCATACCACCTTTTGCATTTTCAAAGCAAACCACCTTTTACATTTTCAATCAAAACCAACATTTGCATTTTCAAAGCAAACCACCTTTTGCATTTTCAAAGCAAACCACCTTTTGCATTTTCAAAGCAAACCACCATTTGCATATTAAAAGAAAGCCACTTTTTGCATTTTCAAATCAAACAACGTTTTGTATTTTCAAAGCAAACCACCTTTTGCATTTTCAAAGCAAACCACTTTTTTGCAATTTTAAAGCAAACCATCTTTTGCATTTTCAAAGCAAACCACCTTTTCCATTTTCAAAGCAAACCATCTACTGCATTTCTAAAGCAAACCTTTTTGCATTTTCAAAGCAAACCACCTTTTGCATTTCAAAGTAAACCTCATTTTGCATTTTCAAAGGAAACCACCTTTTGCATTTTCAAACCACCTTTTCCATTTTCAAAGCAAACCATCTACAGCTTTTTTAAAGCAAACCTTTTTGAATTTTCAAAGCAAACCACCTTTTGCATTTTCAAAGGAAACCACCTTTTGCATTTTCAAAGAAAACCACCTTTTCCATTTTCAAAGCAAACCATCTATTGCATTTTTAAAGCAAACCTTTTTGCATTTTCAAAGGAAACCACATTTTGCATTTTCAATCCACCTTTTCCATTTTCAAAGCAAACCATCTACTGCTTTTTTAAAGCAAACCTTTTTGCATTTTCAAAGCATACCATCTTTTGCATTTTCAAAGCAAACCACCTGTTGCATTTCCATTAAAAAGCAGCTTCTGCATTTTCAATGCAAACCAGAAAACCACCTTTTGCATTTTCAAAGCAAACGACCTTTTGCATTTTCAAAGCAAACCACCTTTTGCATTTTCAAAGCATACCATCTTTTGCATTTTCAAAGCAAACCACCTGTTGCATTTCCATTAAAAAACAGCTTCTGCATTTTCAATGCAAACCAGAAAACCACCTTTTGCATTTTCAAAGCAAACCACCTTTTACATTTTCAAAGCAAACCACTTTTTGGCATTTTTATACCAAACCACCTTTTGCATTTTCAAATCAAACCACCTTTTACATTTTCATTGAAAACCAACATTTGCATTTTCAAAGCAAACCACCTTTTGCATTTTAAAAGTAAACCACCTTTTGCATTTTCAAAGCAAACCACCATTTGCATATTAAAACAAAGCCACTTTTTGCATTTTCAAATTAAACCACGTTTTGTATTTTCAAAGCAAACCACCTTTTGCATTTTCAAAGCAAATCACTTTTTTGCAATTTGAAAGCAAACAATCTTTTGCATTTTCAAAGCAAACGACCTTCTGCATATTAAAAGCAAACGACCTTTTGCATTTTCAGAGCAAACGACCTTTTGCATTTTCAAAGCAAACCTCCTTTTGCATTTTCAAAGCAAACCACCTTTTGCATTTTCAAAGCAAACCACCTTTTGCATTTTCAAAGCAAACCACCTTTAGCATTTTCAAAGCAGACCACCTTTTTTTGCATGTTCAAAGCAAACCACACATTTGCAATTTCAAATCAAACCACCTTTTGCATTTTCAAAGCAAACCACCTTTTCCATTTTCAAAGCAAACCATCTAATGCATTTTTAAAGCAAACCTTTTTGCATTTTCGAAGGAAACCACCTTTTGCAATTTCAATCCACCTTTTCCATTTTCAAAGCAAACCATCTACTGCTTTTTTAAAGCAAACCTTTTTGCATTTTCAAAGCATACCATCTTTTGCATTTTCAAAGCAAACCACCTTTTCCATTTCCATTAAAAAACAGCTTTTGCATTTCCAATGCAAACCAGCAAACCACCTTTTGCATTTTAAAAGCAAACGACCGTTTGCATTTTCAAAGCAAACCACCTTTTGCATTTTCAAAGCAAACCACCATTTGCATTTTTATACCATACCACCTTTTGCATTTTCAAAGCAAACCACCTTTTACATTTTCAATCAAAACCAACATTTGCATTTTCAAAGCAAACCACCTTTTGCATTTTCAAAGCAAACCACCTTTTGCATTTTCAAAGCAAACCACCATTTGCATATTAAAAGAAAGCCACTTTTTGCATTTTCAAATCAAACAACGTTTTGTATTTTCAAAGCAAACCACCTTTTGCATTTTCAAAGCAAACCACTTTTTTGCAATTTTAAAGCAAACCATCTTTTGCATTTTCAAAGCAAACCACCTTTTCCATTTTCAAAGCAAACCATCTACTGCATTTCTAAAGCAAACCTTTTTGCATTTTCAAAGCAAACCACCTTTTGCATTTCAAAGTAAACCTCATTTTGCATTTTCAAAGGAAACCACCTTTTGCATTTTCAAACCACCTTTTCCATTTTCAAAGCAAACCATCTACAGCTTTTTTAAAGCAAACCTTTTTGAATTTTCAAAGCAAACCACCTTTTGCATTTTCAAAGGAAACCACCTTTTGCATTTTCAAAGAAAACCACCTTTTCCATTTTCAAAGCAAACCATCTATTGCATTTTTAAAGCAAACCTTTTTGCATTTTCAAAGGAAACCACATTTTGCATTTTCAATCCACCTTTTCCATTTTCAAAGCAAACCATCTACTGCTTTTTTAAAGCAAACCTTTTTGCATTTTCAAAGCATACCATCTTTTGCATTTTCAAAGCAAACCACATTTTGCATTTCCATTAAAACACAGCTTTTGCATTTTCAATGCAAACCAGCAAACCACCTTTTGCATTTTCAAAGCAAACGACCGTTTGCATTTTCAAAGCAAACCACCTTTTACATTTTCAAAGCAAACCACATTTTGGCATTTTTATACCAAACCACCTTTTGCATTTTCAATGCAAACCAGCAAACCACCTTTTGCATTTTCAAAGCAAACCACTTTTTGCATTTTCAAAGCAAACCAACATTTCCATTTTAAAACCAAACCACCTTTTGCATTTTAAAACCAAAACACCTTTTGCATTTTAAAAGCAAACCATCTTTTGCATATTAAAAGCAAGCCACCTTTTGCATTTTCAAAGCAAACCACCTTTTGTATTTTCAAAGCAAACCACCTTTTGCATTTTCAAAGCAAACCACCTTGTGTATTTTCAAAGCAAACCACCTTTTTCATTTTCAATTCAAACCAGCAAACCAACTTTTGCATTTTCATAGTAAACCTTTTGCATTTTCAAAGCAAAGGACCTTTTGCATTTTCAAAGAAAACCACATTTTGCATTTTGAAAGCAAACCTCCTTTTGGCATTTTTATAGCAAACCACCTTTTGCCTTTTCAAAGCAAACCACCATTTGCATTTTCAAAGGAAACCACTTTTTGCAATTTCCAAGCAAACCAACGTTTGCATTTTCAATGCAACCCACCTTTTTCATTTTAAAAGCAAACCACCTTTTGCATTTTCAAAGCAAACCACCATTTGCATTTTCAAAGCAAACCTTTTGCATTATCAAAGTAAACCCTTTGCATTTTCAAAGCAAACCTTTAGCATTTTCAAAGCAAACCAGCTTTTTCATATTCAAAGCAAACCACCTTTAGCATTTTCAAAGTAAACCACCTTTTGCATTTTCAAAGCATACCATCTTTGCATTTACAAAGCAAACCACCTTTTGCATTTCCATTAAAAGGCAGCTTTTGCATTTTCAATGCAAACCAGCAAACCACCTTTTGCATTTTCAAAGCAAATGACCGTTTGCATTTTCAAAGCAAACCGCCTTTTGCATTTTCAAACCAAAACACTTTTTCGCATTTTTATACCAAACCACCATTTGCATTTTCAATCCACCTTTTTCATTTTCAAAGTAAACCATCTACTGCTTTTTTAAAGCAAACCTTTTTGCATTTTCAAAGCAAACCACCTTTTGCATTTCCATTAAAAAGCAGCTTTTGCATTTTCAATGCAAATCAGCAAACCACCTTTTGCAATTTCAAATAAAACAACGTTTTGTATTTTCAAAGCAAACCACCTTTTGCATTTTCAAAGCAAACCACTTTTTTGCAATTTCAAAGCAAACCATCTTTTGCATTTTCAAAGCAAACCACCTTTTCCATTTTCAAAGCAAACCATCTACTGCATTTTTAAAGCAAACATTTTTGCATTTTCAAAGGAAACCTCCTTTTGCATTTTCAATCCACCTTTTCCATTTTAAAAAGCAAACCATCTACTGTTTTTTTAAAGCAAACCTATTAGCATTTTCAAAGCATACCATCTTTTGCATTTTCAAAGCAAACCACCTTTTACATTTTCAAAGCAAACTACTTTTTGGCATTTTTATACCAAACCACCTTTTGCATTTTCAAAGCAAACCACCTTTTACATTTTCATTGAAAACCAACATTTGCATTTTCAAAGCAAACCACCTTTTGCACTTTAAAAGCAAACCACCTTTTGCATTTTCAAAGCAAACCACCATTAACATATTAAAACAAAGCCACTTTTTGCATTTTCAAATCAAACCACGTTTTGTATTTTCAAAGCAAACCACCTTTTGCATTTTCAAAGCAAACCACTTTTTTTGCAAATTCAAAGCAAACAATCTTTTGCATTTTCAAAGCAAACGACCTTTCGCATATTAATAGCAAACGACCGTTTGCATTTATAGAGCAAACGACCATTTGCATTTTCAAAGCAAACCTCCTTTTGCATTTTCAAAGCAAACCACCTTTTGCAATTTCAAAGCAAACCACCTTTTGCATTTTCGAAGCAAACCACCTTTAACATTTTCAAAGCAGACCACCTTTTTTTGCATGTTCAAAGCAAACCACACATTTAGAATTTCAAATTAAACCACCTTTTGCATTTTCAAAGCAAACCACCTTTTCCATTTTCAAAGCAAACCATCTACTGCATTTTTAAAGCAAACCTTTTTGCATTTTCAAAGGAAACCACCTTTTGCAATTTCAATCCACCTTTTCCATTTTCAAAGCAAACCATCTACTGCTTTTTTAAAGCAAACCTTTTTACATTTTCAAAGCATACCATCTTTTGCATTTTCAAAGCAAACCACCTTTTGAATTTCCATTAAAAAGCAGATTTTGCACTTACAATGCAAATCAGCAAACCACCTTTTCCATTTTCAAAGCAAACGACCGTTTGCATTTTCAAAGCAAACTACCTTTTGCATTTTCAAAGCAAACCACTTTTTGGCATTTTTATACCAAACCACCTTTTGCATTTTCAAAGCAAACCACCTTTTACATTTTCAATGAAAACCAACATTTGCATTTTCAAAGCAAACCACCTTTTGCATTTTAAAAGCAAACCACCTTTTGAATTTTCAAAGCAAACAACCATTTGCATATTAAAAGAAAGCCACTTTTTGCATTTTCAAATCAAACAACGTTTTGTATTTTCAAAGCAAATCACCTTTTGCATTTTCAAAGCAAACCACTTTTTTGCAATTTCAAAGCAAACCATCTTTTGCATTTTCAAAGCAAACCACCTTTTGCATTTCAAAGCAAACCACCTTTTGCATTTTCAAAGCAAACCACCTTTTACATTTCCACTAATAAGCAGCTTTTGCATTTTCAATGCAAACCAGCAAACCACCTTTTGCATTTTCAAAGCAAACCACCTTTTACATTTTCAAAGCAAACCACTTTTTGGCATTTTTATACCAAACCACCTTTTGCATTTTCAAATCAAACCACCTTTTACATTTTCATTGAAAACCAACATTTGCATTTTCAAAGCAAACCACCTTTTGCATTTTAAAAGTAAACCACCTTTTGCATTTTCAAAGCAAACCACCATTTGCATATTAAAACAAAGCCACTTTTTGCATTTTCAAATTAAACCACGTTTTGTATTTTCAAAGCAAACCACTTTTTTGCAATTTGAAAGCAAAAAATCTTTTGCATTTTCAAAGCAAACGACCTTCTGCATATTAAAAGCAAACGACCTTTTGCATTTTCAGAGCAAACGACCTTTTGCATTTTCAAAGCAAACCTCCTTTTGCATTTTCAAAGCAAACCACCTTTTGCATTTTCAAAGCAAACCACCTTTTGCATTTTCAAAGCAAACCACCTTTTGCATTTTCAAAGCAAACCACTTTTTTGCAATTTGAAAGCAAACAATCTTTTGCATTTTCAAAGCAAACGACCTTCTGCATATTAAAAGCAAACGACCTTTTGCATTTTCAGAGCAAACGACCTTCTGCATTTTCAAAGCAAACCTCCTTTTGCATTTTCAAAGCAAACCACCTTTTGCATTTTCAAAGCAAACCACCTTTTGCATTTTCAAAGCAAACCACCTTTAGCATTTTCAAAACAGACCACCTTTTTTTGCATGTTCAAAGCAAACCACACATTTGCAATTTCAAATCGAACCACCTTTTGCATTTTCAAAGCAAACCACCTTTTCCATTTTCAAAGCAAACCATCTAATGCATTTTTAAAGCAAACCTTTTTGCATTTTCAAAGGAAACCACCTTTTGCAATTTCAATCCACCTTTTCCATTTTCAAAGCAAACCACCTTTTCCATTTTCAAAGCAAACCATCTAATGCATTTTTAAAGCAAACCTTTTTGCATTTTCAAATCAAACCACGTTTTGTATTTTCAAAGCAAACCAATTTTGCATTTTCAAAGCAAACCACTTTTTTGCAATTTCAAAGCAAACAATCTTTTGCATTTTCAAAGCAAACGACCTTTTGCATATTAAAAGCAAACGAACTTTTGCATTTTCAGAGCAAACGACCTTTTGTATTTTCAAAGCAAACCTCCTTTTGCATTTTCAAAGGAAACCACCTTTTGCATTTTCAAATCGAACCACCTTTTGCATTTTCAAAGCAAACCACCTTTTCCATTTTCAAAGCAAACCATCTAATGCATTTTTAAAGCAAACCTTTTTGCATTTTCAAATCAAACCACGTTTTGTATTTTCAAAGCAAACCAATTTTGCATTTTCAAAGCAAACCACTTTTTTGCAATTTCAAAGCAAACAATCTTTTGCATTTTCAAAGCAAACGACCTTTTGCATATTAAAAGCAAACGAACTTTTGCATTTTCAGAGCAAACGACCTTTTGTATTTTCAAAGGAAACCTCCTTTTGCATTTTCAAAGGAAACCACCTTTTGCATTTTCAAACCACCTTTTCCATTTTCAAAGCAAACCATCTACTGCTTTTTAAAGCAAACCTTTTTGAATTTTCAAAGCAAACCACCTTTTGCATTTTCAAAGCAAATCACCTTTTCCATTTTCAAAGCAAACCACCTTTTGCATTTTCAAAGCAAACCACCTGTTGCATTTCCATTAAAAAGCAGCTTCTGCATTTTCAATGCAAACCAGAAAACCACCTTTTGCATTTTCAAAGCAAACGACCTTTTGCATTTTCAAAGCAAACCACCTTTTGCATTTTCAAAGCATACCATCTTTTGCATTTTCAAAGCAAACCACCTGTTGCATTTCCATTAAAAAGCAGCTTCTGCATTTTCAATGCAAACCAGAAAACCACCTTTTGCATTTTCAAAGCAAACCACCTTTTACATTTTCAAAGCAAACCACTTTTTGGCATTTTTATACCAAACCACTTTTTGCATTTTCAAATCAAACCACCTTTTACATTTTCATTGAAAACCAACATTTGCATTTTCAAAGCAAACCACCTTTTGCATTTTAAAAGTAAACCACCTTTTGCATTTTGAAAGCAAACCACCATTTGCATATTAAAACAAAGCCACTTTTTGCATTTTCAAATTAAACCACGTTTTGTATTTTCAAAGCAAACCACCTTTTGCATTTTCAAAGCAAATCACTTTTTTGCAATTTGAAAGCAAACAATCTTTTGCATTTTCAAAGCAAACGACCTTCTGCATATTAAAAGCAAACGACCTTTTGCATTTTCAGAGCAAACGACCTTTTGCATTTTCAAAGCAAACCTCCTTTTGCATTTTCAAAGCAAACCACCTTTTGCATTTTCAAAGCAAACCACATTTGCAATTTCAAATCAAACCACCTTTTGCATTTTCAAAGCAAACCACCTTTTCCATTTTCAAAGCAAACCATCTAATGCATTTTTAAAGCAAACCTTTTTGCATTTTCAAAGGAAACCACCTTTTGCAATTTCAATCCACCTTTTCCATTTTCAAAGCAAACCATCTACTGCTTTTTTAAAGCAAACCTTTTTGCATTTTCAAAGCATACCATCTTTTGCATTTTCAAAGCAAACCACCTTTTGCATTTCCATTAAAAAACAGCTTTTGCATTTCCAATGCAAACCAGCAAACCACCTTTTGCATTTTAAAAGCAAACGACCGTTTGCATTTTCAAAGCAAACCACCTTTTGCATTTTCAAAGCAAACCACCATTTGCATTTTTATACCATACCACCTTTTGCATTTTCAAAGCAAACCACCTTTTACATTTTCAATCAAAACCAACATTTGCATTTTCAAAGCAAACCACCTTTTGCATTTTCAAAGCAAACCACCTTTTTGCATTTTCAAAGCAAACCACCATTTGCATATTAAAAGAAAGCCACTTTTTGCATTTTCAAATCAAACAACGTTTTGTATTTTCAAAGCAAACCACCTTTTGCATTTTCAAAGCAAACCACTTTTTTGCAATTTCAAAGCAAACCATCTTTTGCATTTTCAAAGCAAACCACCTTTTCCATTTTCAAAGCAAACCATCTACTGCATTTCTAAAGCAAACCTTTTTGCATTTTCAAAGCAAACCACATTTTGCATTTCAAAGCAAACCTCATTTTGCATTTTCAAAGGAAACCACCTTTTGCATTTTCAAACCACCTTTTCCATTTTCAAAGCAAACCATCTACAGCTTTTTTAAAGCAAACCTTTTTGAATTTTCAAAGCAAACCACCTTTTGCATTTTCAAAGGAAACCACCTTTTGCATTTTCAAAGAAAACCACCTTTTCCATTTTCAAAGCAAACCATCTATTGCATTTTTAAAGCAAACCTTTTTGCATTTTCAAAGGAAACCACATTTTGCATTTTCAATCCACCTTTTCCATTTTCAAAGCAAACCATCTACTGCTTTTTTAAAGCAAACCTTTTTGCATTTTCAAAGCATACCATCTTTTGCATTTTCAAAGCAAACCACATTTTGCATTTCCATTAAAACACAGCTTTTGCATTTTCAATGCAAACCAGCAAACCACCTTTTGCATTTTCAAATCAAACGACCGTTTGCATTTTCAAAGCAAACCACCTTTTACATTTTCAAAGCAAACCACATTTTGGCATTTTTATACCAAACCACCTTTTGCATTTTCAATGCAAACCAGCAAACCACCTTTTGCATTTTCAAAGCAAACCACTTTTTGTATTTTCAAAGCAAACCACATTTAGCATGTTCAAAGCAAATCATCTTTTGCATTTTCAAAGCAAACCACCTTTTGCATTTTCAAAGCAAACCAACATTTCCATTTTAAAACCAAACCACCTTTTGCATTTTAAAACCAAATCACCTTTTGCATTTTAAAAGCAAACCATCTTTTGCATATTAAAAGCAAGCCACCTTTTGCATTTTCAAAGCAAACCACCTTTTGTATTTTCAAAGCAAACCACCTTTTGCATTTTCAAAGCAAACCACCTTGTGTATTTTCAAAGCAAACCACCTTTTTCATTTTCAATTCAAACCAGCAAACCAACTTTTGCATTTTCATAGTAAACCTTTTGCATTTTCAAAGCAAAGGACCTTTTGCATTTTCAAAGAAAACCACATTTTGCATTTTGAAAGCAAACCTCCTTTTGGCATTTTTATAGCAAACCACCTTTTGCCTTTTCAAAGCAAACCTTTTGCATTATCAAAGTAAACCCTTTGCATTTTCAAAGCAAACCTTTAGCATTTTCAAAGCAAACCAGCTTTTTCATATTCAAAGCATACCACCTTTTGCATTTTCAAAGTAAACCACCTTTTGCATTTTCAAAGCATACCATCTTTGCATTTTCAAAGCAAACCACCTTTTGCATTTCCATTAAAAGGCAGCTTTTGCATTTTCAATGCAAACCAGCAAACCACCTTTTGCATTTTCAAAGCAAATGACCGTTTGCATTTTCAAAGCAAACCGCCTTTTGCATTTTCAAACCAAACCACTTTTTCGCATTTTTATACCAAACCACCATTTGCATTTTCAATCCACCTTTTTCATTTTCAAAGTAAACTATCTACTGCTTTTTTAAAGCAAACCTTTTTGCATTTTCAAAGCAAACCACCTTTTGCATTTCCATTAAAAAGCAGCTTTTGCATTTTCAATGCAAATCAGCAAACCACCTTTTGCAATTTCAAATAAAACAACGTTTTGTATTTTCAAAGCAAACCACCTTTTGCATTTTCAAAGCAAACCACTTTTTTGCAATTTCAAAGCAAACCATCTTTTGCATTTTCAAAGCAAACCACCTTTTCCATTTTCAAAGCAAACCACCTACTGCATTTTTAAAGCAAACATTTTTGCATTTTCAAAGGAAACCACCTTTTGCATTTTCAATCCACCTTTTCCATTTTAAAAAGCAAACCATCTACTGCTTTTTTTAAAGCAAACCTATTAGCATTTTCAAAGCATACCATCTTTTGCATTTTCAAAGCAAACCACCTTTTACATTTTCAAAGCAAACTACTTTTTGGCATTTTTATACCAAACCACCTTTTGCATTTTCAAAGCAAACCACCTTTTACATTTTCATTGAAAACCAACATTTGCATTTTCAAAGCAAACCACCTTTTGCACTTTAAAAGCAAACCACCTTTTGCATTTTCAAAGCAAACCACCATTAACATATTAAAACAAAGCCACTTTTTGCATTTTCAAATCAAACCACGTTTTGTATTTTCAAAGCAAACCACCTTTTGCATTTTCAAAGCAAACCACTTTTTTTGCAAATTCAAAGCAAACAATCTTTTGCATTTTCAAAGCAAACGACCTTTCGCATATTAATAGCAAACGACCGTTTGCATTTATAGAGCAAACGACCATTTGCATTTTCAAAGCAAACCTCCTTTTGCATTTTCAAAGCAAACCACCTTTTGCAATTTCAAAGCAAACCACCTTTTGCATTTTCGAAGCAAACCACCTTTAACATTTTCAAAGCAGACCACCTTTTTTTGCATGTTCAAAGCAAACCACACATTTAGAATTTCAAATTAAACCACCTTTTGCATTTTCAAAGCAAACCACCTTTCCATTTTCAAAGCAAACCATCTACTGCATTTTTAAAGCAAACCTTTTTGCATTTTCAAAGGAAACCACCTTTTGCAATTTCAATCCACCTTTTCCATTTTCAAAGCAAACCATCTACTGCTTTTTTAAAGCAAACCTTTTTACATTTTCAAAGCATACCATCTTTTGCATTTTCAAAGCAAACCACCTTTTGAATTTCCATTAAAAAGCAGATTTTGCACTTACAATGCAAATCAGCAAACCACCTTTTCCATTTTCAAAGTAAACGACCGTTTGCATTTTCAAAGCAAACTACCTTTTGCATTTTCAAAGCAAACCACTTTTTGGCATTTTTATACCAAACCACCTTTTGCATTTTGAAAGCAAACCACCTTTTACATTTTCAATGAAAACCAACATTTGCATTTTCAAAGCAAACCACCTTTTGCATTTTAAAAGCAAACCACCTTTTGAATTTTCAAAGCAAACAACCATTTGCATATTAAAAGAAAGCCACTTTTTGCATTTTCAAATCAAACAACGTTTTGTATTTTCAAAGCAAATCACCTTTTGCATTTTCAAAGCAAACCACTTTTTTGCAATTTCAAAGCAAACCATCTTTTGCATTTTCAAAGCAAACCATCTACTGCATTTTTAAAGCAAACCTTTTTGCATTTTCAAAGCAAACCACATTTTGCATTTCAAAGCAAACCACCTTTTGCATTTTCAAAGCAAACCACCTTTTACATTTTCAAAGCAAACCACTTTTTGGCATTTTTATACCAAACCACCTTTTGCATTTTCAAATCAAACCACCTTTTACATTTTCATTGAAAACCAACATTTGCATTTTCAAAGCAAACCACCTTTTGCATTTTAAAAGTAAACCACCTTTTGCATTTTCAAAGCAAACCACCATTTGCATATTAAAACAAAGCCACTTTTTGCATTTTCAAATTAAACCACGTTTTGTATTTTCAAAGCAAACCACCTTTTGCATTTTCAAAGCAAACCACTTTTTTGCAATTTGAAAGCAAACAATCTTTTGCATTTTCAAAGCAAACGACCTTCTGCATATTAAAAGCAAACGACCTTTTGCATTTTCAGAGCAAACGACCTTTTGCATTTTCAAAGCAAACCTCCTTTTGCATTTTCAAAGCAAACCACCTTTTGCATTTTCAAAGCAAACCACCTTTTGCATTTTCAAAGCAAACCACCTTTAGCATTTTCAAAGCAGACCACCTTTTTTTGCATGTTCAAAGCAAACCACACATTTGCAATTTCAAATCGAACCACCTTTTGCATTTTCAAAGCAAACCACCTTTTCCATTTTCAAAGCAAACCATCTAATGCATTTTTAAAGCAAACCTTTTTGCATTTTCAAAGGAAACCACCTTTTGCAATTTCAATCCATCTTTTCCAGTTTCAAAGCAAACCATCTACTGCTTTTTTAAAGCAAACCTTTTTGCATTTTCAAAGCATACCATCTTTTGCATTTTCAAAGCAAACCACCTTTTGCATTTCCATTAAAAAACAGCTTTTGCATTTCCAACGCAAACCAGCAAACCACCTTTTGCATTTTAAAAGCAAACGACCGTTTGCATTTTCAAAGCAAACCACCTTTTGCATTTTCAAAGCAAACCACCATTTGCATTTTTATACCAAACCACCTTTTGCATTTTCAAAGCAAACCACCTTTTACATTTTCAATCAAAACCAACATTTGCATTTTCAAAGCAAACCACCTTTTCCATTTTCAAAGCAAACCACCTTTTGCATTTCAAAGCAAACCACCATTTGCATATTAAAAGAAAGCCACTTTTTGCATTTTCAAATCAAACAACGTTTTGTATTTTCAAACGCAAACCACCTTTTGCATTTTCAAAGCAAACCACTTTTTTGCAATTTCAAAGCAAACCATCTTTTGCATTTTCAAAGCAAACCACCTTTTCCATTTTCAAAGCAAACCATCTACTGCATTTTTAAAGCAAACCTTTTTGCATTTTCAAAGCAAACCACCTTTTGCATTTCAAAGCAAACCACCTTTTGCATTTTCAAAGCAAACCACCTTTTACATTTCCATTAAAAAGCAGCTTTTGCATTTTCAATGCAAACCAGCAAACCACCTTTTGCATTTTCAAAGCATACCACCTTTTACATTTTCAAAGCAAACCACTTTTTGGCATATTTATACCAAACCACCTTTTGCATTTTCAAAGCAAACCACCTTTTACGTTTTCAATCAAAACCAACATTTGCATTTTCAAAGCAAACCACCTTTTGCATTTTCAAAGCAAACCACCTTTTGCATTTTCAAAGCAAACCACCATTTGCATATTAAAAGAAAGCCACTTTTTGCATTTTCAAATCAAACAATGTTTTGTATTTTCAAAGCAAACCACCTTTTGCATTTTCAAAGCAAACCACTTTTTTGCAATTTCAAAGCAAACCATCTTTTGCATTTTCAAAGCAAACCACCTTTTCTATTTTCAAAGCAAACCATCTACTGCATATTCAAAGCAAACCTCATTTTGCATTTTCAAAGGAAACCACCTTTTGCATTTTCAAACCACCTTTTCCATTTTCAAAGCAAACCATCTACTGCTTTTTTAAAGCAAACCTTTTTGAATTTTCAAAGCAAACCACCTTTTGCATTTTCAAAGGAAACCACCTTTTGCATTTTCAAAGAAAACCACCTTTTCCATTTTCAAAGCAAACCATCTATTGCATTTTTAAAGCAAACCTTTTTGCATTTTCAAAGGAAACCACATTTTGCATTTTCAATCCACCTTTTCCATTTTCAAAGCAAACCATCTACTGCTTTTTTAAAGCAAACCTTTTTGCATTTTCAAAGCATACCATCTTTTGCATTTTCAAAACAAACCACATTTTGCATTTCCATTAAAACGCAGCTTTTGCATTTTCAATGCAAACCAGCAAACCACCTTTTGCATTTTCAAAGCAAACGACCGTTTTCATTTTCAAAGCAAACCACCTTTTACATTTTCAAAGCAAACCACATTTTGGCATTTTTATACCAAACCACCTTTTGCATTTTCAAAGCAAATCACCTTTTACATTTTCATTGAAAACCAACATTTGCATTTTCAAACGAAACCACCTTTTGCATTTTAAAAGCAAACCACCTTTTGCATTTTCAAAGCAAACCACCATTTGCATATTAAAACAAAGCCACTTTTTGCATTTTCAAATCAAACCACGTTTTATATTTTCAAAGCAAACCAATTTTGCATTTTCAAAGCAAACCACTTTTTTGCAATTTCAAAGCAAACAATCTTTTGCATTTTCAAAGCAAACGACCTTTTGCATATTAAAAGCAAACGAACTTTTGCATTTTCAGAGCAAACGACCTTTTGTATTTTCAAAGCAAACCTCCTTTTGCATTTTCAAAGGAAACCACATTTTGCATTTTCAAACCACCTTTTCCATTTTCAAAGCAAACCATCTACTGCTTTTTTAAAGCAAACCTTTTTGAATTTTCAAAGCAAACCACCTTTTGCATTTTCAAAGCAAAACACCTTTTCCATTTTCAAAGCAAACCACCTTTTGCATTTTCAAAGCAAACCACCTGTTGCATTTCCATTAAAAAGCAGCTTCTGCATTTTCAATGCAAACCAGAAAACCACCTTTTGCATTTTCAAAGCAAACGACCTTTTGCATTTTCAAAGCAAACCACCTTTTGCATTTTCAAAGCATACCATCTTTTGCATTTTCAAAGCAAACCACCTGTTGCATTTCCATTAAAAAGCAGCTTCTGCATTTTCAATGCAAACCAGAAAACCACCTTTTGCATTTTCAAAGCAAACCACCTTTTACATTATCAAAGCAAACCACTTTTTGGCATTTTTATACCAAACCACCTTTTGCATTTTCAAATCAAACCACCTTTTACATTTTCATTGAAAACCAACATTTGCATTTTCAAAGCAAACCACCTTTTGCATTTTAAAAGTAAACCACCTTTTGCATTTTCAAAGCAAACCACCATTTGCATATTAAAACAAAGCCACTTTTTGCATTTTCAAATTAAACCACGTTTTGTATTTTCAAAGCAAACCACCTTTTGCATTTTCAAAGCAAATCACTTTCTTGCAATTTGAAAGCAAACAATCTTTTGCATTTTCAAAGCAAACGACCTTCTGCATATTAAAAGCAAACGACCTTTTGCATTTTCAGAGCAAACGACCTTTTGCATTTTCAAAGCAAACCTCCTTTTGCATTTTCAAAGCAAACCACCTTTTGCATTTTCAAAGCAAACCACCTTTTGCATTTTCAAAGCAAACCACCTTTAGCATTTTCAAAGCAGACCACCTTTTTTTGCATGTTCAAAGCAAACCACACATTTGCAATTTCAAATCAAACCACCTTTTGCATTTTCAAAGCAAACCACCTTTTGCATTTTCAAAGCAAACCACCTTTTGCATTTCAAAGCAAACCACCATTTGCATATTAAAAGAAAGCCACTTTTTGCATTTTCAAATCAAACAACGTTTTGTATTTTCAAAGCAAACCACCTTTTGCATTTTCAAAGCAAACCACTTTTTTGCAATTTCAAAGCAAACCATCTTTTGCATTTTCAAAGCAAACCACCTTTTCCATTTTCAAAGCAAACCATCTACTGCATTTTTAAAGCAAACCTTTTTGCATTTTCAAAGCAAACCACCTTTTGCATTTCAAAGCAAACCACCTTTTGCATTTTCAAAGCAAACCACCTTTTACATTTCCATTAAAAAGCAGCTTTTGCATTTTCAATGCAAACCAGCAAACCACCTTTTGCATTTTCAAACCATACCACCTTTTACATTTTCAAAGCAAACCACTTTTTGGCATATTTATACCAAACCACCTTTTGCATTTTCAAAGCAAAGCACCTTTTACGTTTTCAATCAAAACCAACATTTGCATTTTCAAAGCAAACCACCTTTTGCATTTTCAAAGCAAACCACCTTTTGCATTTTCAAAGCAAACCACCATTTGCATATTAAAAGAAAGCCACTTTTTGCATTTTCAAATCAAACAATGTTTTGTATTTTCAAAGCAAACCACCTTTTGCATTTTCAAAGCAAACCACTTTTTTGCAATTTCAAAGCAAACCATCTTTTGCATTTTCAAAGCAAACCACCTTTTCTATTTTCAAAGCAAACCATCTACTGCATATTCAAAGCAAACCTCATTTTGCATTTTCAAAGGAAACCACCTTTTGCATTTTCAAACCACCTTTTCCATTTTCAAAGCAAACCATCTACTGCTTTTTTAAAGCAAACCTTTTTGAATTTTCAAAGCAAACCACCTTTTGCATTTTCAAAGGAAACCACCTTTTGCATTTTCAAAGAAAACCACCTTTTCCATTTTCAAAGCAAACCATCTATTGCATTTTTAAAGCAAACCTTTTTGCATTTTCAAAGGAAACCACATTTTGCATTTTCAATCCACCTTTTCCATTTTCAAAGCAAACCATCTACTGCTTTTTTAAAGCAAACCTTTTTGCATTTTCAAAGCATACCATCTTTTGCATTTTCAAAGCAAACCACATTTTGCATTTCCATTAAAACGCAGCTTTTGCATTTTCAATGCAAACCAGCAAACCACCTTTTGCATTTTCAAAGCAAACGACCGTTTGCATTTTCAAAGCAAACCACCTTTTACATTTTCAAAGCAAACCACATTTTGGCATTTTTATACCAAACCACCTTTTGCATTTTCAAAGCAAATCACCTTTTACATTTTCATTGAAAACCAACATTTGCATTTTCAAACGAAACCACCTTTTGCATTTTAAAAGCAAACCACCTTTTGCATTTTCAAAGCAAACCACCATTTGCATATTAAAACAAAGCCACTTTTTGCATTTTCAAATCAAACCACGTTTTGTATTTTCAAAGCAAACCAATTTTGCATTTTCAAAGCCAACCACTTTTTTGCAATTTCAAAGCAAACAATCTTTTGCATTTTCAAAGCAAACGACCTTTTGCATATTAAAAGCAAACGAACTTTTGCATTTTCAGAGCAAACGACCTTTTGTATTTTCAAAGCAAACCTCCTTTTGCATTTTCAAAGGAAACCACATTTTGCATTTTCAAACCACCTTTTCCATTTTCAAAGCAAACCATCTACTGCTTTTTTAAAGCAAACCTTTTTGAATTTTCAAAGCAAACCACTTTTTGCATTTTCAAAGCAAAACACCTTTTCCATTTTCAAAGCAAACCACCTTTTGCATTTTCAAAGCAAACCACCTGTTGCATTTCCATTAAAAAGCAGCTTCTGCATTTTCAATGCAAACCAGAAAACCACCTTTTGCATTTTCAAAGCAAACGACCTTTTGCATTTTCAAAGCAAACCACCTTTTGCATTTTCAAAGCATACCATCTTTTGCATTTTCAAAGCAAACCACCTGTTGCATTTCCATTAAAAAGCAGCTTCTGCATTTTCAATGCAAACCAGAAAACCACCTTTTGCATTTTCAAAGCAAACCACCTTTTACATTTTCAAAGCAAACCACTTTTTGGCATTTTTATACCAAACCACCTTTTGCATTTTCAAATCAAACCACCTTTTACATTTTCATTGAAAACCAACATTTGCATTTTCAAAGCAAACCACCTTTTGCATTTTAAAAGTAAACCACCTTTTGCATTTTCAAAGCAAACCACCATTTGCATATTAAAACAAAGCCACTTTTTGCATTTTCAAATTAAACCACGTTTTGTATTTTCAAAGCAAACCACCTTTTGCATTTTCAAAGCAAATCACTTTTTTGCAATTTGAAAGCAAACAATCTTTTGCATTTTCAAAGCAAACGACCTTCTGCATATTAAAAGCAAAGGACCTTTTGCATTTTCAGAGCAAACGACCTTTTGCATTTTCAAAGCAAACCTCCTTTTGCATTTTCAAAGCAAACCACCTTTTGCATTTTCAAAGCAAACCACCTTTTGCATTTTCAAAGCAAACCACCTTTAGCATTTTCAAAGCAGACCACCTTTTTTTGCATGTTCAAAGCAAACCACACATTTGCAATTTCAAATCAAACCACCTTTTGCATTTTCAAAGCAAACCACCTTTTCCATTTTCAAAGCAAACCATCTAATGCATTTTTAAAGCAAACCTTTTTGCATTTTCAAAGGAAACCACCTTTTGCAATTTCAATCCACCTTTTCCATTTTCAAAGCAAACCATCTACTGCTTTTTTAAAGCAAATCTTTTTGCATTTTCAAAGCATACCACCTTTTGCATTTTCAAAGCAAACCACCTTTTGCATTTCCATTAAAAAACAGCTTTTGCATTTCCAATGCAAACCAGCAAACCACCTTTTGCATTTTAAAAGCAAACGACCGTTTGCATTTTCAAAGCAAACCACCTTTTGCATTTTCAAAGCAAACCACCATTTGCATTTTTATACCATACCACCTTTTGCATTTTCAAAGTAAACCACCTTTTACATTTTCAATCAAAACCAACATTTGCATTTTCAAAGCAAACCACCTTTTGCATTTTCAAAGCAAACCACCTTTTGCATTTTCAAAGCAAACCACCATTTGCATATTAAAAGAAAGCCACTTTTTGCATTTTCAAATCAAACAACGTTTTGTATTTTCAAAGCAAACCACCTTTTGCATTTTCAAAGCAAACCACTTTTTTGCAATTTCAAAGCAAACCATCTTTTGCATTTTCAAAGCAAACCACCTTTTCCATTTTCAAAGCAAACCATCTACTGCATTTCTAAAGCAAACCTTTTTGCATTTTCAAAGCAAACCACCTTTTGCATTTCAAAGCAAACCTCATTTTGCATTTTCAAAGGAAACCACCTTTTGCATTTTCAAACCACCTTTTCCATTTTCAAAGCAAACCATCTACAGCTTTTTTAAAGCAAACCTTTTTGAATTTTCAAAGCAAACCACCTTTTGCATTTTCAAAGGAAACCACCTTTTGCATTTTCAAAGAAAACCACCTTTTCCATTTTCAAAGCAAACCATCTATTGCATTTTTAAAGCAAACCTTTTTGCATTTTCAAAGGAAACCACATTTTGCATTTTCAATCCACCTTTTCCATTTTCAAAGCAAACCATCTACTGCTTTTTTAAAGCAAACCTTTTTGCATTTTCAAAGCATACCATCTTTTGCATTTTCAAAGCAAACCACATTTTGCATTTCCATTAAAACACAGCTTTTGCATTTTCAATGCAAACCAGCAAACCACCTTTTGCATTTTCAAAGCAAATGACCGTTTGCATTTTCAAAGCAAACCACCTTTTACATTTTCAAAGCAAACCACATTTTGGCATTTTTATACCAAACCACCTTTTGCATTTTCAAAGCAAACCACCTTTTACATTTTCATTGAAAACCAACATTTGCATTTTCAAACGAAACCACCTTTTGCATTTTAAAAGCAAACCACCTTTTGCATTTTCAAAGCAAACCACCATTTGCATATTAAAACAAAGCCACTTTTTGCATTTTCAAATCAAACCACGTTTTGTATTTTCAAAGCAAACCAATTTTGCATTTTCAAAGCAAACCACTTTTTTGCAATTTCAAAGCAAACAATCTTTTGCATTTTCAAAGCAAACGACCTTTTGCATATTAAAAGCAAACGAACTTTTGCATTTTCAGAGCAAACGACCTTTTGTATTTTCAAAGCAAACCTCCTTTTGCATTTTCAAAGGAAACCACCTTTTGCATTTTCAAACCACCTTTTCCATTTTCAAAGCAAACCAGCTACTGCTTTTTTAAAGCAAACCTTTTTGAATTTTCAAAGCAAACCACCTTTTGCATTTTCAAAGGAAACCACCTTTTGCATTTTCAAAGAAAACCACCTTTTCCATTTTCAAAGCAAACCATCTATTGCATTTTTAAAGCAAACCTTTTTGCATTTTCAAAGGAAACCACATTTTGCATTTTCAATCCACCTTTTCCATTTTCAAAGCAAACCATCTACTGCTTTTTTAAAGCAAACCTTTTTGCATTTTCAAAGCATACCATCTTTTGCATTTTCAAAGCAAACCACATTTTGCATTTCCATTAAAACGCAGCTTTTGCATTTTCAATGCAATCCAGCAAACCACCTTTTGCATTTTCAAAGCAAACTATCGTTTGCATTTTCAAAGCAAACCACCTTTTACATTTTCAAAGCAAACCACATTTTGGCATTTTTATACCAAACCACCTTTTGCATTTTCAAAGCAAACCACCTTTTACATTTTCATTGAAAACCAACATTTGCATTTTCAAACCAAACCACCTTTTGCATTTTAAAAGCAAACCACCTTTTGCATTTTCAAAGCAAACCACCATTTGCATATTAAAACAAAGCCACTTTTTGCATTTTCAAATCAAACCACGTTTTGTATTTTCAAAGCAAACCACTTTTGCATTTTCAAAGCAAACCACTTTTTTGCAATTTCAAAGCAAACAATCTTTTGCATTTTCAAAGCAAACGACCTTTTGCATATTAAAAGCAAACGACCTTTTGCATTTTCAGAGCAAACGACCTTTTGTATTTTCAAAGCAAACCTCCTTTTGCATTTTCAAAGGAAACCACCTTTTGCATTTTCAAACCACCTTTTCCATTTTCAAAGCAAACCATCTACTGCTTTTTTAAAGCAAACCTTTTTGAATTTTCAAAGCAAACCACCTTTTTCATTTTCAAAGGAAACCACCTTTTGCATTTTCAAAGAAAACCACCTTTTCCATTTTCAAAGCAAACCATCTATTGCATTTTTAAAGCAAACCTTTTTGCATTTTCAAAGGAAACCACATTTTGCATTTTCAATCCACCTTTTCCATTTTCAAAGCAAACCATCTACTGCTTTTTTAAAGCAAACCTTTTTGCATTTTCAAAGCATACCATCTTTTGCATTTTCAAAGCAAACCACATTTTGCATTTCCATTAAAACGCAGCTTTTGCATTTTCAATGCAAACCAGCAAACCACCTTTTGCATTTTAAAAGCAAACGACTTTTGTATTTTCAAAGCAAACGACCTTTTGCATTTTCAAACCACCTTTTCCATTTTCAAAGCAAACCATCTACTGCTTTTTTAAAGCAAACCTTTTTGCATTTTCAAAGCAAACCACCTATATAATTTTCAAAGCAAACCACCTTTTGCATTTTCAAAGCACACCACCTTTTACATTTTCAAAGCAAACTCCCTTTTGCATTTTCAATGCAAACCAGCAATCCACCTTTTGCATTTTAAAAGCTAACCACCTTTTGCATTTTCAAAGCAAACCACCTTTTGCATCTTCAAAGCAACCACCTTTTGCTTTTTCAAAGCAAACCACTATTCGCATTTTCAAAACAAACCTTTTGCATTTTCAAAGTAAACCCTTTGCATTTTCAAAGCAAACCACCTTTTTTTCATTTTCAAATCAAACCACCTTTTGCGTTTTCAAAGCAAACCACCATATGCCCTTCAAAGCAAACCGCCTTTTGCATTTTCAAAGTAAACCCTTTGCATTTTGAAATCAAACCACTTTTTCATTTTCAAAGCAAACCACCATTTGCATTTTCAAAGCAAACCACCTTTAGCATTTTCAAAGTAAACCACCTTTTGCATTTTCAAAGCAGACCAACTTTTGCATTTTCAAAGCAAATCTCCTTTTGGCGTTTTTATAGCAAACCACCTTTTGCATTTTAAAAGCAAACCACCTTTAGCATTTTCAAAGCAAACCACCTTTTGCATCTTCTAAGCAACCACCTTTTGCTTTTTCAAAGCAAACCACCATTTTCCCTTCAAAGCAAACCACTTTTTGCATTTTCAAAGCAAACCTTTTGCATTTTCAAAGTAAACCCTTTGCATTTCAAAGAAAACCTTTTGATTTTAAAAGCAACCTTTTTTTCATTTTCAAAGAAAACCACCTTTTGCATTTTGAAAGCAAACCACCATTTGCCCTTCAAAGCAAACCACTATTTGCATTTTCAAAGCAAACCTTTTGCATTTTCAAAGCAAACCACCATTTGCATTTTCAAAGCAAACCACCTTTTACATAGTAAAGACAAACAACCTTTTGCATTTTCAAAGCAAACCACCATTTCCATATTAAAAGAAAGCCACCTATGGCATTTTCAAAGCAAACCACCTTTTGTATTTTCAAAGCAAACCACCTTTTGCATTTTCAAAGCAAACCAGTTTTTTTTGCAATTTCAAAGCAAACCACCTTCTGTATTTTCAAAGCAAACCACTTTTTCCTTTTTCAAAGCAAACTATCTACTACATTATAAAGCAAACCTTTTTTGGATTTTCAAAGCAGACCACCTTTTGCATTTTCAAAGCACACCACATTTTGCATTTTCAAAGCAAACCAGCTTTTGCATTTTCAATGCAAACCAGCAAACGACCTTTTGCATTTTCAAACCAAACCACCTTTTGCATTTTCAAAGCAAACCACCTTTTTCATTTTCAAAGCAAACCACCTTTTGCATTTTCATTGAAAAGCAGCTTTTGCATTTTCAATGCAAACCAGCAAACCACCTTTTGCATTTTCAAAGCAAATGACCTTTTGCATTTTCAAAGCAAACGACCTTTTGCATTTTCAAAGCAAACCACCTTTTGCATTTCCAAAGCAAACCACTTTTTGGCATTTTTATACCAAACCACCTTTTGCATTTTCAAAGCAAACCACTTTTTTGCAATTTAAAAGCAAACCACCTTTTGCATTTTCAAAGCAAACCACCTTTTCAATTTTCAAAGCAAACCATCTACTGCATTTTTAAAGAAAACCTTTTTGCATTTTCAAAGCAAACCACCTTTTGCTTTTTCAAAGCAAACCACCTTTTGCTTTTTCAAAGCAAACCACCTTTTCCATTTTCAAAGCAAATCACGTTTTCCATTTTCAAAGCAAACCACGTTTTGCATTTTCAAAGCAAACCTTTTGGCATTTTCAAAGCAATCCACCTTTTCCATTTTCTTTTTTTTGAAAATATTTTTTATTGGAGATAAGTACATAACCTATTAACATCATTATAGTCTTACATTTTTAAATTGATAATATTATCAATTATTATTACATTGTCTCCAATACCTTTTGCCTTTTTTTAAATTTTAAACTAGATAGAACTAAAAAGATAGATGAGGTAAAGAAAGAAAAGAGAGAGAAGAAAAAGAGAAAAAAAAAAAAAAAAAAAAAAAAGAGAGAGATAGTTAAAGAAGAATGGAAAAATTTATTAAAATAAAAAACTTCATTCGAGATATATTCGTACATTTCAGAATATAGCATTTCATCCATTTTTTAGCCCGAGCATTAGTCAGGTTCCCGTGCTGAACCATTCTGACCCTTTAAATAATCAATAAAGGGAGACCATGTTCCAACGAATAATTCCTGTTTGTCCAACAGGGAAAATCTGATTCTTTCCACGTTTAAGGTCTCCGTCATTTCTATAATCCACATTTTGATTGTGGGGGCCGTAGGGCCTTTCCAAAATTTTAGAATTAATTTTTTTCCTGTTATTATACTATAATCAATAAAGTTTCTTTGTGTTGTTGTAAATGTTTGATTTAATTCTGATGTTCCGAGTATTATAAATTTTGGATCCGGGTCCACTTGTGTGCTGGTCACTTTAGATATTATACTAAAAATATTTACCCAGAATTTTTTAATTTTTATACAGTTTGCAAACATATGAGATAAGGTAGCTTCTAAATGTTGACATTTATCACATATAGGTGAGATATGTTGAAAGATTTTATGTAATTTTGTTTTTGAATAATGTAATCTATGTATTACTTTAAATTGTATTAAAGAATGTCTGGCATTTAATGAACATTGATATATATGTTGTAAACTTTCTTCCCAAGTATCTTTCGTTATTATTTGATTGAATTCTTTTTCCCATGTTTGTCTGTGTAAGTCCGTCGATGGAATGTCACTGTCTAATAAGATATTATATATATAAGATATTAATTTTTCTGTATTAGGATGTTTATTCCAACATTCGTCAAGAATTTCTGAATTTCTAATTCGAACATTTTGAGTATTCGATTTTACATAATCTCTGAGTTCAAGATATCTGAAATAATCATTTCCTCGAAGTCCATAAGTCTGTTGCAACTCCTGAAATGTCAGAAAAGTGCCTTCCTTATAAAGTTGTCCCATATTTTTAATTCCATAATTCTTCCATTGTGTAAAACCCCTGTCCAACCATGAGGGCTTAAACAAAGGGTTATTCACAATTGGGAGAAAAAGTGATAAGTTATCTAATTTTAATGTCTTTTTTAATTGTTTCCAAATTCATATAGCACTAAATATTATAGGGTTTTCCCTATAAATGTTTTTGTTTAATTTAGATGTAGCAAATAATATCGAACCGATATCAAAAGGCAAACAATCTTCCTTTTCCATTTTTAACCAATCTGGTTGTTGATCTATTTCTTCCAACCAGAAATTCATATTTTTAATGTTAACTGCCCAAAAATAAAACAGAAAGTTTGGTAAAACCAAACCTCCATTTATTTTTGATTTACACAAATGTCTTTTGTTTATCCTATGATTCTTATAATCCCAGATAAAATCATTAACAATGGAATCCAATTTTTTAAAAAAGTTTTTTGACAAATAAATCGGAATTGTCTGAAAAAGGTATAATATTTGCGGTAAAAAAATCATTTTTATGGCATTAATTTTGCCAACCATTGAGATAGGAAGTGTTTTCCAATATTGAATATTCTTATGTAGTTTATTCAGTAATGGGGGGAAATTTGCTTTAAATAATGATGTATATATCTTAGTTACGTAAATGCCTAGGTATTTGAATTTTTCGTTTACTATTTTAAATGGAAATTGTTGTATTATGTGTTTGTTATGTTCCCTTATTGGCATAATTTCACTTTTATTCCAATTTATTCTGTATCCTGAGAGTGAACCAAATTGGGTTATTAGCTCTAATAAGTTTGGAATACTAATTTCTGGTTTTGTAATGTAAATTAGTACATCATCTGCGTATAGAGAAATTGTATTCACTGTGTCCTTTGTGTTATACCCATGTATTTCCGGATGACCCCTAACTCTTTCTGCGAGTGGCTCAATAGCAAGCGCAAATAATAATGGAGATAACGGGCATCCTTGTCTACAACCTCTAGATAGGCTGAATTTAGATGACAACCTTTGGTTTGTTAATATTCTAGCCGTAGGGTTTGTATATAACAGTTTTATCCATGTGCAGAATTTCTCCCCTAGCTGCATATTTTCCATCACCGAAAATAAATAAGACCATTCAACCTGATCAAATGCTTTTTCAGCGTCAAGTGAGATTATTGCTAGATCTTCATTAATAATTCTCTTAGAATAAATAATATTAAATAATCTTCTTAGATTATAATATGAGTACCGTTTCTGAATAAAGCCTGTTTGGTCAGGGTGTATTAATTTATTCATCACTGTACTTAATCTATGCGCTAGTATTTTAGTTAATATTTTCTGATCTGTATTTAAAAGTGCAATTGCTCTATATGATCCCGGATCTTCCGGATCTTTATTAACTTTAGGAATAAGTGTTATTATAGATTAATTTAAAGTATCCGTTGAGTATAGATATGCTCATACAGCCTTTGTAAACGTGGGGAGAGCAAGTCATAATGTTTTTATAGAATTCAGAGCCTAAACCATCTGGTCCTACTGCTTTACCATTTTTTAAAGAGCCAATAGACTCCTCAATATCCTTTATCGTAATCTCCCTTTCTAATAATTCTCTATCATTTGAATCTAAACCTTTTAAATTACATTTTAGTAAAAAATCTGCTATTCCTTCTGTTTGTGTTACAGTTTTAGTTGAATAAAGGTTATGATAGTATTGGAGAAATCTTTCATTTATGTCCTTAGGCATTTTTAATAATTCTCCTGTCTCTGTTCTAATTTTATGAATTATTTTTTCCCCTTCCATTTTTCGTAACTGACGTGCAAATAGTTTTTGTGGTTTGTCTCCAAATTCAAAATGTAATTGTTTGGTTTTTTGATAAAGTTTTATTACTTGTTCTGAATACATTTTGTTTAATTTATATTTCAATACAGCAATTTTATTATGTTTTGAAATAGATGGCATTCTCGCATTTTCTATATCTAGTTGCTTGATTTCACTTTCCAATGTTTGTTGTTTAATCCTGTTCTCTTTATTATAAAATACTTGAGCAGAAATTAATGCACCTCGAACAAACGCTTTAAACGTTTCCCACATAAGAGAAGTAGGTGTGTCGGGGTTATCATTTACCTCAAAATATATTTGAATCTGTTTAGTAATATATTCCTGGCATGATCTTTCGTTCAAAATTTGTGGGTTAAATCTCCAATATGTTTGTTTCTCGGACATTCCATTTAATTTAATCATGAATGTTACAGGTGCGTGATCTGAGATTATAATATTATGGTATTTTGAGTTATAAGTAAATGGGATAAACGTGGAGTCAACTAAAAAATAATCTATTCTTGAGTATGTTTTATGTACTGGTGAGTAAAATGAATATTCCCGTCCAGTTGGATTTTCAATTCTCCAGACATCCTTAATATTAGTGGTATTAATAAATGAATTTAAAAATACACTTGATTGAGATTTTACTTTTTTTTGCCTTGATGATCTATCTAAGTATGAATCTAATGTACAATTGAAGTCTCCTCCAATTATTAATTTATATTGTGTAAATTCAGGAATTATATTAAATGTTTTATTAAAAAACATAGGGTTATCAAAATTAGGCCCATATACATTAAGAAGAATCACTTTTTCTCCATTTAACTCTCCAACTAATATAATATATCTACCATCAATATCCGCTATTGTTGATGAATTCGTAAAAGGTATTCCTTTACGAATTAATATTGCAACTCCTCTGGACTTATGGGAAAAAGAGGAATGATATGATTCAGCGATCCACTTAGCTTTAAGTCTATGTTGAGATTCCTTTTTAAGGTGTGTTTCTTGAAGGAATATTATATCTGTTTTGATTGAATTTAGATGTGCCAAAACTTTACCTCTCTTAATTGGTTCATTGATTCCCTTGACATTCCAACTACAAAATGTTATTCCCTGACCCCCTCTTGTCATATTAACATCGTGCATATTGTTTCTAAGGTGGTCTATAACCGAGCAGAAGGTGCAACACATAAAACCTGACCCTGCTCCCGAACCTCAAATAGATGAATTTAAAATCATATACATCGCTCTTCCGAACACATCTCCTTGAATTAGTCTTGTAGTTCCATTCAAACATTAAGTTATAAAAATATTTAAAGTGAAAAAAGTGTTAGAATTGGTTAGTATAGGGTGAAAGAAAAAAAACTACATCTACAATTAGTGTAGTTAGTGATAGCCACACTAACGTGGATAGAATTCTAAAGACTTCCGTAGCCTTTGTAAAAAAAAATTCCCAGCTCCGTGCCCGAAAAAAAAAGAAGAATATTTCTGACAATCAAATAACTTCTCTGGGAGTAGCAAACATATATATATACCCATACATACACACACACATACATACATATGTACACATATATATATATATATATATATATATATATATATATATATATATATATATATATATATATATATATACCCATATGCATACATATATAAGCACATATCCCTGCAGAAAAGTCCGAAAACAGCATGAATTCACAACGTTATTATCCTCTACATACCATATTAATATCTTCGCTAAATCTATAAATTTAATTTTTAATTGAAAAATAAAGAGAAAACCGTCAAGATGTGAGAAAAAGTGTTTCCTCGTCTCCGTTCTAAATGGCCGACCACTTATTCTTAAACTGTGTGTGTGGCCCCTGGTTCTGGACTCCCCCAACATGGGGAACATGTTTCCTGCCTCTAGCGTGTCCAAACCCTTAACAATCTTGTATGTTTCAATAAGATATCCTCTCATCCTTCTAAACTCCAGAGTGTACAAGCCCAGCCGCTCCATTCTCTCAGCATATGACAGTCCCGCCATCCCGGGAATTAACCTGGTGAACCTATGCTGGGCTCCCTCAATAGCAAGAATGTCCTTCCTCAAATTAGGGGACCAAAACTGCACACAACTGTTGCCTGTTTCCGCACTGTATCTCCAAACTAAACTAAACTCTTTCTCTGTAAACTGAACTGACCACGGGCTCCGGAAGTCTGTACTGACTGTGCGAACATCTTGGTCTGTGTAACAGGAGGAAGAGTATGATATGTCTGGACCGAGAAAGGCCTACATTCTCTGCATTAAAAAGGTAGGCCTGGAGCTGAGAATGAACTGACAATTCTCACAAATTGCCTGAGGGAATTAAAGTTCCAAGTGACCGAGTGCATCGATCTGCCTGGAAAGGTGAGTTCCCCATTCCTGCTTATTCATCGGTGGGGCCGAAGGGCCTGTTTCCGCGCTGTATCTCTAAACTAGTGTATGAACGGGCGATCGCTGGTCGGCACGGACCCGGTGGGGCCGAAGGGCCTGTTTCCGCGCTGTATCTCTGAAGTAAAAAGGGAATAGTTGAAGCTGGGAGCGGAGGGCGAGAGTTTGGGGCCTGGTTCAAGATGGCCGACTTTTGCCTCCTGTTTCCGCCTTGTATCTCTAAACTAAACTAGTGTGTGAACGGGCGATCGCTGGTCGGCTAGCACGGACCCGGTGGGCCGAAGGGCCTGTTTCCACGCTGTATCTCTAAACCAAACGTTGACGATATTTATGTGCCTTCCCCCTCACACTGTGTTGTCAGGATATCCTGGACTCTCTGGAGAAGTATCGGGACAAGATGAATCCTGAAGCCTGTTGCTCCTTTGTCTTCATCCTCGCTCACGGGGAAGAGGGAGAGATTCTCGGATCTGATGACGCAGTCGTTGATCTGGAAGACGTCTTTGACACGTTCGATAATGAAGAGTGTGTCCATCTGCAGACCAAGCCCAAAGTCTTCATCATCCAGGCCTGTCGTGGAGGTGAGTTGCCGCCTCACGGCGCCGGAGACCTGGGTTCCATCCCGACGGAGCTTGTACGTTCTCGCCGTGACGCTTTCTTCGAGATCTCCGGTTTCCTCCCACACTCCAAAGACGTGCAGGTTTGTAGGTTAATTGGCTTGGTGTGAAAATGTAAAAATTGTCCCTGGTGGGTGTACTTCGGATCTGTCTTCACTAAGGAAGACACAAACAATCGAATATAGGAGCAAAGAGGTCCTTCTGCAGTTGTACAGGGCCCTGGTGAGACCACACCTGGAGTATTGGGTGCAGTTTTGGCCTGTTGGCCTTCATAACAAGAGGAGTTGAGTACAGGAGCAAAGAGGTCCTTCTGCAGTTGTACAGGGCCCTGGTGAGACCACACCTGGAGTATTGTGTACAGTTTTGATCCCCTAATTTGAGGAAGGACATTCTTGCTATTGAGGGAGCCCAGCGTAGGTTCACCAGGTTAATTCCCGGGATGGCGGGACTGTCATATGCTGAGAGAATGGAGCGGCTGGGCTTGTACACTCTGGAGTTTAGAAGGATGAGAGGGGATCTCATTGAAACATATAAGATTATTAAGGGTTTGGACACACGCTAGAGGCAGGAAACATGTTCCCGATGTTGGGGGAGTCCAGAACCAGGGGCCACACACACAGTTTAAGAATAAGGGGTCGGCCATTTAGAACGGAGACGCGGAAACACTTTTTCACCCAGAGTTGTGAGTCTGTGGAATTCTCTGCCTCAGAGGGCGGTGGAGGCCGGTTCTCTGGATACTTTCAAGGGACAGCTAGATAGGGCTCTTAAAGATAGCGGAGTCAGGGGATATGGGGAGACGGCAGGAACGGGGTACTGATTGAGGATGATCAGCCGTGATCACAGTGAATGGCGGTGCTTGTTCGAAGGGCCGAATGGCCTCTACTCCTGCACCTATTGTCTACTAGACTAAGTTGGACCCGTTGGGTCCCATGTTCACATGGGAGGGCTGGTCCCCCAACGCAATATTCCACCTCTCCACCAATTCCAATATTGGTGTCCAGTGTGGGGGGAGGCGGGGGGGGTTTGGAGCGCTAGTATGGGTGTTGTGGGCCGAAGGGACTGGTTTCCAGAAGATTAGTATGGATATTGTGGGCCGAATGGATTTTTGGGGTGGCAGGTCAGTCACTCAGGCCTGGTGGGCTGGCAGCTCAGTCACTCAGGGCTGGTGGGCTGGCAGATCAGTCACTCAGGGCTGGTGGATTGGCAGTTCACTCACGGCTATTCCTTGAAATTCCACTTCAAGCAGAGTGCAGGCCACCAAATTCAATTTCATAGCGTTTCAAGCTGAGTGCAGGCCACCTCATTCAATTTCATAGCATTTCAAGCAGAGTGCAGGCCACCAAATTGCCAAACAACTCATTGCATTGTCATTAAGGACCAACAAATCATTTATTGCAAGTACATTGCAGACTCACAGTTCAGTTGATTCACAGCTTAGAATGACAGTTGCGGCCTCTCCCTCGTTTTTTCTAAAATCTATATACAGCGCAGACAGGAAGTGGTCAAGATGAGACTTTTAGTTATATATACTAGACCAAGTGCAGACCCGTTGGGTCTGGACACCGAACGTGCTTCAGACCCCGGGTGTGAGATCCCGAACGTGCTTCAGAACCCTGGGTGAAAATCATTAGCGAAAAAAACCCAGAACATGTTTCAGACCCCGGGGTGAAAATCCAGAACGTGCTTCAGATCCCTGGACACTGAACGTGCTTCAGAACCCGGGGTTTTAGATTCCGAACGTGATTCATATCCCGGGGTGAAAATCACTAGGGAAAAAAAGATGGCGTCGTTTTCGGAGCAGAGGCGGTCGACAGCAGCCGTTATGGTGGCTGACCAGCAGGAGGAGACAAAATGAGTGAGTGGGGGGGGGGGGTGATGGATTTTATTTAAAAATGTGTACATAAATACGACGAAATGTAATCAGGAGTGGCTAATCGTAAAGAAAAATGAAATCTCTACCGAAATGGAAAAAATCTCGGCGTTTCTGCGTGCGGTGTTGGCGTAGGGGCTGGCTACCTGGGGCGTGAGGTGTTATCAAAGGGGCTGGCTGGCACAAGTCAAGCAAGTGGCAGCCAGCCACCACACACAGAGTTTTAATATTATAATAGATATAGATAGATAGATAGATTGTGTATTGTCTATTGTCAAATATCTGTTACACGCCACAGCTCTGCACAACGCTCTCCACCGCAGGTCCCCGATGTAAAGGGGGGGATGGGGAGAGAGGGGCCTTGTGAGTGCGTGTGTGTGTGTGTGTGTGTGTGTGTGTGTGTGTGTGTGTGTGCGTGCGTGCGTGCGTGCGTGTGTGTGTGTGTGTGTGTGTGTGTGTGTGTGTGTGTGTGTGTGTCGGGTTGGTGTTGAAAGCGTTTTGTGTGCAGTTTTCAGACAAGAAAGATCCTGGTGTTCTCCCTGGATTTCGTTCCATGTCTGATTTCTCCACCAGTTTTGTATTGTATCCAGGGTAAGGGGGGAGTATGAGGGCCAGGGCAGTTTACTGTTCTGGATGTCAGATGTGGGAGGTCATGGAGTCTGATACCCCTCCAGACGTTCACATCTGTGTCAGGTGCGTAGAGATGGGGTTCCTAAGGGACCGTGTTAGGAACCCGTGTTAGGACCGTGTTAGGAACCTGGAGCAGCAGCTCGATGACCTCTGTCTGATCAGGGAGAGTGAGGAGGTCATAGAAAAGAGTTATAGGGAGGTGGCCACAAGAGTTATAGGGAGGCAGACAAGTGGGTCACGGTTAGGAAGGGCAAGGGGCAGAGGCAGGGACTAGTGAGTACCCCGGTGGCTGTACACCTTGAAAATAAGTACTCCTGTTTGAGTACTGTTGGGTGGGACAGCCTTCCTGGGGGTAACAACAGCGGCCGGGCTCCGGCACAGAGACCAGCCCTATTGCTCAGAAGGGTAGGGAAAAGAAGAGGAGGGCAATAGTAATAGGGGGCTCTATGGTTAGGGGGTCGGATAGGCGATTCTGTGACGCAGTCAGGAGACCCGGATGGTAGTTTGCCTCCCTGGTGCCAGGGTCAGGATGTGTCTGAACAGGTCCAAGACATCCTGAAATCGGAGGGAGAGGAGCTGAGATTGTGGTACATATAGGTACCAATGACATAGGTAGAAAAAGAGGAAGAGGTCTTGAAAGGAGAATTTAGGGAGTTGGGAGGAGAGTTAAGGAGAAGGTTTACAAAGGTAACAATCTCAGGATTACTGCCTGTGCCACGTGACGGTGAGAGTAGGAATGGAGTGAGGTGGAGGATAAATGCGTGGCTGAGGAACTGGTGCAGCGGGCAGGGATTCAAATTTCTGATCATGGGACTTCTTTTGGGGAAGGAGTGACCTGTACAGAAAGGACGGGTTGCACTTGAACCCGAGGGGGACCAATATCCTGGCGGGGAGATTTGCAAAGGCTACAGGGGAGACTTTAAACTAGAACGGTTGGGGGGAGGGACTCAAATAGAGAAAGCTAGTGGAAAATGTCGGGAGGCAGGAGGCAGAGAAGGAAGCACTCGGACCCAAAATGTAGGGGAGAAAGAAGAAAAAGATAATAAACAGAGAATAAGTGGTGGTGGGTTTCTTAAATGTGTATATTTAATGCTATGAGCATTGTAAGAAAGGTGGATGAGCTTAGAGCCTGGATTGACACCTGGAAGTATGATGTTGTGGTGATCAGTGAAACATGGTTGCAGGAGGGCTGTGATTGGCAAATAAATATTCCAGGATTCGTTGCTTCAGGGGTGATAGAATTGGAGGGGCAAGAGGTGGGGTGTTGCATTGCTTGTCAAGGAAGATATTACAGCAGTGCTTTGGCAGGATAGATTAGAGGGCTCGTCTAGGGAGGCTATTTGGTGGAACTGAGAAATGGGAAAGGTGTAGCAACACTTATAGGGGTGTATTATAGACCGCCAAATGGGGAGCGAGAATTGGAGAGCAATATGTAAGGAGATTGCAGATATTAGTAGTAAGCACAAGGTAGTGATTGTGGGAGATTTCAATTTTCCACACATAGACTGGGAAACACATTCTGTAAATGGCTGGATGGTTTGGAAGTTTGAAAAATGTGTGCAGGATAGTTTTTTGCAGCAATACATAGAAGTACCTACTAGAGAAGGGGCGGTGCTGACCTCCTGTTAGGAAATGAGACGGGTCAGGGTGGCAGAGGTATGCGTTGGGGAACAGTTCGGGACCAGTGATCACAATACCATTAGTTTCAATATAATTATGGAGAGGGTGAGAACTGGACCTAGGGTTGAGATTTTGATTGGAGAAAGGCTAACTTTGAGGAGATGCGAAAGGATTTAAAAGGAGTAAATTGGGACAGTTTGTTTATGGAAAGATGTGGAGAGAAATGGAGACATTTAAAGGTGAAATTTTAAGAGTACAGAATCTTTATGTCCCTGTTCGGTTGAAAGGAAATAGTAAAAATTGGAAAGAGCCATGGTTTTCAAGGGAAATTGGACACAGTTCGGAAAAAGAGAGAGATCTACAATAATTATGGGCAGCATGGAGTAAATGAGGTGCTTGAGGAGTATAGAAAATGTAAAAAGTGTCTTAAGAAAGAAATTAGAAAAGCTAAAAGAAGATATGAGGTTGCTTTGGCAAGTAAGGTGAAAGTAAATCCAAAGGGTTTCTACAGCTATATTAATAGCAAAAGGATAACGAGGATAAAATTGGTCCATTAGAGAGTCAGAGTGGACAGGTATCTGCAGAGCCAAAGAGATGGGGGAGATATTGAACAATTTCTTTTCTTCGGTATTCACCAAGGAGAAGGATATTGAATTATGTGAGGTAAGGGAAACAAGTAGAGTAGCTATGGAACTATGAGATTCAAAGAAGAGGAGGTGCAGACACTTTTGAGAAATATAAAAGTGGATAAGTCTCCAGGTCCGGACAGGATATTCCCTAGGACATTGAGGGAAGTTAGTGTAGAAATAGCAGGGGCTACAGAAATATTTCAAATGTCATTAGAAACGGGAATAGTGCCGGAGGATTGGCGTACTGCGCATGTTATTCCATTGTTTAAAAAGGGGTCTAAGAGTAAACCTAGCAATTATAGACCTGTTAGTTTGACGTCAGTGGTGGGCAAATTAATGGAAAGGATACTTAGAGATAATATATATAAGCATCTGGATAAACAGGGGCTGATTAGGAACAGTCAACATGGATTTGTGCCTGGAAGGTCATGTTTGACTAATCTTCTTGAATCTTTTGAAGAGGTTACTCGGGAAATTGATGAGGGTAAAGCCGTGGATGTTGTATATATGGACTTCAGTAAGGCCTTTGACAAGGTTCCTCACGGAAGGTTGGTTACGAAGGTTCAATGGTTGGGTATTAATGGTGGAGTAGCAAGATGGATTCAACAGTGGCTGAATGGGAGATGCCAGAGAGTAATGGTGGGTGGTTGTTTGTCAGGTTGGAGGCCGGTGACTAGTGGGGTGCCACAGGGATCTGTGTTGGGTCCACTGTTGTTTGTCATGTACATCAATGATCTGGATGATGGTGTGGTAAATTGGATTAGTAAGTATGCAGATGATACTAAGATAGGTGGGGCTGTGGATAATGAAGTAGATTTTCAAAGTCTACAGAGAGATTTATGCCGGTTGGAAGAGTGGGCTGAAAGATGGCAGATGGAGTTTAATGCTGATAAGTGTGAGGTGCTACATCTTGGCAGGACAAATCAAAATAGGACATACATGGTAAATGGTAGGGAATTGAAGAATGCAGGTGAACAGAGGGATCTTGGAATAACTGTGCACAGTTCCCTGAAAGTCGAATCTCATGTAGATAGGGTGGTAAAGAAAGCTTTTGGTGTGCTGGCTTTTATAAATCAGAGCATTGAGTATAGAAGTTGGGATGTAATGTTAAAATTGTACAAGGCATTGGTGAGGCCAATTCTGGAGTATGGTGTACAATTTTGGTCGCCTAATTATAGGAAGGATGTCAACAAAATAGAGAGAGTATAGAGGAGATTTACTAGAATGTTGCCTGGGTTTCAGCAACTAAGTTACAGAGAAAGGTTGAACAAGTTAGGGCTTTATTCTTTGGAGCGCAGAAGGTTAAGGGGGGACTTGATAGAGGTCTTTAAAACGATGAGAGGGATAGACAGAGTTGACGTGGATAAGCTTTTCCCACTGAGAGTAGGGAAGATTCAAACAAGGGGACATGACTTGAGAATTAAGGGACAGAAGTTTAGGGGTAACATGAGGGGAAACTTCTTTACTCAGAGAGTGGTGGCTGTGTGGAATGAGCTTCCAGTGAAGGTGGTGGAGGCAGGTTCGTTTTTATCATTTAAAAATAAATTGGATAGTTATATGGACGGGAAAGGAATGGAGGGTTATGGTCTGAGCGCAGGTAGATGGGACTAGGGGAGAATACGTGTACGGCACGGACTAGAAGGGTCGAGATGGCCTGTTTCCGTGCTGTAATAGTTATATTATATGGTTTTATTAAAAAACCCTTTCAACACTTTGCTGCATATTCAAGTTTGATTAATGGTGCTGCAAAAATGTATCTATAATAAAATATATTATGAAATTATGTTGCACCTAAAGGTTCTGTTCATCTGCTGCAAAGTGCTTTTGTTTGAATTTGCAGCGTTGGATTCATCAACATCTGTATCTTCCTTTGACTGATTCACAACATCACGGATCCGGCTGGTTTTACACGGAAATCATTCTTTCCCATTTCAAAAAGCATGTGTTCAGCAGCAAGGCCTCTGATCATTTATTTCAAACGTCTCCTCTGTCTTATAAATGAATAGTAATGTTACTACAGAGGAAGGCTTTGCTCAAAGTGATTCAGAGTTCTCTGCTCAAACGCCAGTTCCTGTCCTTTCTGAGTACAGATCTCTGATTGAGAATCGATTGGGATCTCTGATTGAGAATTGATGGAGATCTCTGGTTGAGAATTGATTGGGAACTCCGATTGAGAATTGATTGAGAATGATTGAGAATTGATTGGGAACTCTGACTGATTGGGAATTCCTGAGTAGCACAGCTACAATAAAACCCAAAACCACGGCAGCAATTTTCACGAGGAATGGGGTGTTCAACGGAATAGAATGGTCTGAAACAGTGTCATAGAGCTGTCTAGCATGGAGACAGGCCCTTCACCCAAACATGTCCATGCTGCCCCAGTTGACATTTCGAGCTTGTCCCATTTGGTAACCTTGCACCAGTGACCACCTCCCCCACCCCACCACCCCCACCACCCCTAGACAGGGCCATGTCCACTCACCTACAGTTAAACACCTCTGTGTCCCTCTCCCCACAAACCCTTCTTTGTCTGGGCTTGTATACTCTGGAGTTTAGAAGGATGAGAGGGGTCTTATTGAAATGTATAAGTTTATTAAAGGGTTTGGACACGCTAGAGGCAGGAAACGTGTTCCCAATGTTGGGGGAGTCCAGAACCAGAGGCCACAGTTTAAGAATAAGGGGTAAGCCATTTAGAACAGAGATGAGGAAACACTTTTTCACACAGAGAGTTGTGAGTCTGTGGAATTCTCTGAAACAGAGGGCGGTGGAGGCCGGTTCTCTGGATACTTTCAAGAGAGAGCAAGATAGGACTCTTAAAGATAGCGGAGTCTGGCGATATGGGGAGAAGGCAGGAATGGGGTACTGATTGGGGATGATCAGCCATGATCACATTGAATGGCGGTTCTGGCATTGAGGGGCCGAATGGCCTACTCCTGCACCTATTGACTATTGTCCAAGCATCTGTCCAAAGTTTAAGGTGGTGATTGCCCCGTGAAACCTGCACCTGGGGCATCTGCTGGGAAATCCCATGGACCCTCCATCTGCCCCCCACCCACTGCTCAGGCAGCATCTGTGGAGAACATGGATAGGTGACGTTTCACAGAGTGCTGGAGTAACTCAGCGGGTCAGGCAGCATCTGTGGAGAACATGGATAGGTGACGTTTCACAGAGTGCTGGAGTAACTCAGCGGGTCAGGCAGTATCTTAGGGAAAAATGAATAGGTGACGTTTCATGGATAGGTGATGTTTCGGGTCGGGACCTTCCTTCAGTGATTGTTTTCCAGAAAATATGTGTGAAAATATTAATACTAAATACTAAAGATTCCAATTATCTGAACACTTTGCGTTAATAGTCATCAACTTTTCCCCAAGAAATGAAATGACCAGGATTCACACCTGATTCAGAACATGTTGTCACCTTGCGTTGGTGAGAAAAAGGAGTTGAATTTCACAGAGGTTGTTTTTCTTTTCATAAATGTCTCTGGACAACGGTGAATCTTGTTGCTCACAGCTGGCACCTCCTTGATTTCCCAGATTCCCAGAAATCAGGTAGCTGGTTCTGTTTGGCTTTCCTCATAGAAACATAGAGAATAGGTGCAGGAGTAGGCCATTTGACCCTTAGAGCCAGCACCACCATTCAATATGAGCATGGCTGATCATCCAAAATCAGTACCCCGTTCCTGCTTTTTCCCCCATATCCCTTGATTCCTTTAGCCCTAAGAGCTAAATCGAACTCTCTCCTGAAAACATCCAGTGAATTGGCCTCCACTACCTTCTGTGGCAGAGAATTCCACATTCACAACTCTCTGGGTGAATAAGTTTTTCCTCATCTTAGTCCTACCCCTTATTCTTAAACTGAGACCCCTGGTTCTAGACTCCCCCAACATTGGGAACATTTTTCCTGCATCTAGCCTGTCCAATCCCTTGAGAATTGTATATGTTTCTATAAGATTCCCTCTCATCCTTCTAAATTCCAGTGAATACAAGCCCAGTCGATCCATTCTTTCTCGATCTATTGAGTGCCACCAATACTGGACCCAAGGACACAGAATCACTCGACAGTCTTATAAACATTGTAATCCACGGCATATTTCAAATACATTGATTTTTCTGAACCTTATTTTGCTTGGCAGTGTTTCAGATATTTAAGCACCATACTGGTTGGATCCAGTTTAAATAAGGATTTAGCAGCATCAACAATTTCCCCTCATACCTCCTCCTCCTCTCACTTCCGCACTCGATACTGTAAGCTGTTATGTACCGTGAGATTGTCGAACTGCATATATAATATAAATCTTCAGGCAAACACCAGTTATTGTGAATGACCGCTCTTTGATATCTCCATCAGCACTACCTGCAACTGCCTGGAAGGCAGGTGAGTTGTTCGTTTGTCAATGACTGCTAATGATCAACAGTGCACCATTGCCACAGTCAGAACCATGCATAAAACCTGTCGCAGATTCTCGTCAGTTACTTGAACAGTCCCCCTAAAACCTGTGCCCTCTATAAAGGCTTCCAATGTATCTGGCACCACCACCTGAAGATGCCCTCTGTAAGGTTGTGAGCTACTTTGGGCACCATATCTGAGGTAGGATGTGCTGGCTCTGGAGAGGGTCCAGAGGAGGTTTACAAGAACGATATCTGCCTCCACCACCACCCATGGCAGCGTGTTCCAGGCACCCACAACCCTCCGTGTAAATACATTGCCCCTTCATCTTCAAGCACCCCTGTTAGCCCAGACCATGGTTGATCCTTTGATGTTCATGTTGCTGCTCGGACCTTATTGTCAAAGTCCGGGTTGAATATCCTCATTGAGCGAGTGTTGGGGGTAGACACTCACAAAGTTCTGCAACCTTCCATCAAGGTCTATCTCCTAGTCTCAGTTGTTAATGAACCACCCCAACTTCAGAATCCCCCCAGTTCCAGCTTCTCTCAACACTCCAACCTTGCCATTTAGTTTTTGTAGTCTTTCTGATAATAAAAATGATGTCAAGGTCTGGAATATTAGAATCTTCCAACCAGTCTCTGTGTGTAAGAAGATTCAGTATTGAGGGTGATTGTATTGAGGATACTGATTGGGGAAGATCAGCCATGATCACATTGAATGGCGGTGCTGGCTCGAAGGGCCGAATGGCCTCCTCCTGCACCTATTGTCTATTGTCTATTGGCTCACACTCAGAATTGTAATGTCCACTGTGGATCTCAGACAGTTTGGCCTGATTGGGTTCAGTACCTGATCTGAGATCCATCAACTAGAAGTTATGTCATAAGGTCATGTGATAGGAGTAGAAATAGGCCATTCGGCCCATCAAGTCTACTCTGCATTCAATCATGGCTGATCTATCTCTCCCTCCTAACCCCATTCTCCTGCCTTCTCCCCATAACCTCTGACACCCGTACTAATCAAGAATCTTATCTATCGCTGCCTTAAAAATATCCATTGTAGCAAATTAACATGATAATAATCTTAAAATGTGACATTGCATTTAATATTTTACATAATCAAGGTAATTTGGTGGCTGTGTTTCCACCGTGGAACGAGAACATAAAGGCTACTAGATGAGTATAGCGTCAAATTAATAACTGTTTTCAGTCTTATAACATGTTAATTATATCCATTTCAAATCTTAACACTTATGTTAATTATTAAAAAGATATTTGAATAACCTGTACTTTGGTGCATATTTAACACTGAAATTCATCGACTAGGTCTTCTCCAAGGAACTTGGATGCATTAGTGATCATTTAATGCATTAGTGATAACTGAATGGATGCATTAGTGATTATTTTTCAAAACTCTTTAGGAGTAGTTCCTGAGGATTGGAGGGTAGCTAATGTAACCCCACTTTTTAAGAAGGGAGGGAGAGAGAAAACGGGGAATTACAGACCAGTTAGTCTAACATCGGTAGTGGGGAAACTGCTAGAGTCACTTATTAAAGATGGGATAGCAGCACATTTGGAAAGTGGTGAAATCATTGGACAAAGTCAGCATGGATTTACGAAAGGTAAATCATGTCTGACGAATCTTATAGAATTTTTCGAGGATGTAACTAGTAGAGTGGATAGGGGAGAACCAGTGGATGTGTTGTATCTGGACTTTCAGAAGGCTTTCGACAAGGTCCCACATAAGAGATTAGTATACAAACTTAAAGCACACGGTATTGGGGGTTCAGTATTGATGTGGATAGAGAACTGGCTGGCAAACAGGAAGCAAAGAGTAGGAGTAAACGGGTCATTTTCACAATGGCAGGCAGTGACTAGTGGGGTACCGCAAGGCTCAGTGCTGGGACCCCAGCTATTTACAATTTATATTAATGAGCTGGATGAGGGAATTGAAGGCAACATCTCCAAGTTTGCGGATGACACTAAGCTGGGGGGCAGTGTTAGCTGTGAGGAGGATGCTAGGAGGCTGCAAGGTGACTTGGATAGGCTGGGTGAGTGGGCAAATGTTTGGCAGATGCAGTATAATGTGGATGAATGTGAGATTATCCACTTTGGTGGCAAAAACAGGAAAGCAGACTATTATCTAAATGGTGGCCGATTAGGAAAAGGGGAGATGCAGCGAGACCTGGGTGTCGTGGTACACCAGTCATTGAAAGTAGGCATGCAGGTGCAGCAGGGAGTGAAGAAAGCGAATGATATGTTAGCTTTCATAGCAAAAGGATTTGAGTATAGGAGCAGGGAGGTTCTACTGCAGTTGTACAGGGTCTTGGTGAGACCACACCTGGAGTATTGCGTACAGTTTTGGTCTCCAAATCTGAGGATGGACATTATTGCCATAGAGGGAGTGCAGAGAAGGTTCACCAGACTGATTCCTGGGATGTCAGGACTTTCATATGAAGAAAGACTGGATAGACTCGGCTTATACTCGCTAGAATTTAACAGATTGACAGGGGATCTTATTGAAACTTACAAAATTCTTATGGGATTGTACAGGCTAGATGCAGGAAGATTGTTCCCGATGTTGGGGAAGTCCAGGACAAGGGGTCACAGCTTAAGGATAAGGGGGAAATCCTTTAAGACCGAGATGAGAAGAACATTTTTCACACAGAGAGTGGTGAATCTCTGGAACTCTCTGCCACAGAGGATAGTTGAGGCCAGTTCATTGGCTATATTTAAGAGGGAGTTAGATGTGGCCCTTGTGGCTAAAGGGATCAGGGGGTATGGAGAGAAGGCAGGTACAGGATACTGAGTTGGATGATCAGCCATGATCATATTGAATGGCGGTGCAGGCTCGAAGGGCCGAATGGCCTACTCCTGCACCTATTTTCTATGTATCTATGTATGTAACTGATCACCTTGGAGAAGACCTAGTCAATCATCGGCTATTGTTGGGCCTGAGAACTCTTTCTCCTCGTCAAATGTCCGTGTCTTATCCGGATGAGAAGTTCACAGAATGTGTGCAAACTTGCACGTTTAACGCCTGCTATATCCTTTTACCATGGAGATGAGGAGGGATTTCTTCAGCTGGAGGGGAGTGAATCTGTGGGTTTCATTGCCGTCAACGGTTGTGGAGACCAAGACCATGGGTGTGAAGAAGGGTCTCGACCCGAAACGTCACCCATTCCTTCTCTCCAGAGATGCTGCCTGTCCCGCTGAGTTACTCCAGCACTTTGTGTCCATGTCCTGCCTTATGCCTTAGGTGTCATGTGTCGGTCTCTGTAGATCTTACACTTTCATGGCCACCACCTCTGGGGCTGGTGATTCCTCATGAATCATTGCAAAGTGCGATTGTCATGTTTATTTGCAACAGTGTAAGGTTTTCATTTATTCTTCAGCTTAAGTTGCATGAACATTGTTCCCATGTGTTTGGTGCCATCTCTCTTCGGCTTGTACTCGCTAGAATTTAGAAGATTGAGGGGGGATCTTATAGAAACTTACAAAATTCTTAAGGGGTTGGACAGGCTAGATGCAGGAAGATTATTCCCGATGTTGGAGAAGTCCAGAACTAGGGGTCACAGTTTAAGGATAAGAGGGAAGTCTTTTAGGACCGAGATGAGAAAATCATTTTTTACACAGAGAATCTGTGGAATTCTCTGCCACAGAAGGTAGTTGAGGCCAGTTCATTGGCTATATTTAAGAGGGAGTTAGATGTGCCCCTTGTGGCTAAAGGGATCAGGGGGTATGGAGAGAAGGCAGGTACAGGATACTGAGTTGGATGATCAGCCATGATCATATCGAATGGCGGTGCAGGCTCGACGGGCCGAATGGCCTGCTCCTGCACCTATTTTCTATGTTTCTATAACAACTTATCAATCTCCACTTTAAAAATACCCAATGTCTTGGCCTCCACAATCGTTGATGGCAATGAATTCCACAGATTCACCACCCTCCGGCTGAAGAAATTCCTCCTCATCTCCATTCTAAAAGTATGTCCTTTTATTCTGAGGCTCTGGTTTTAGACTTGCCCATTACTGGAAACATCCTTTCCACATCCACCCTCTCTCGGCCTTTCATTATACATTAGGTTCCAATGAGATCGCCCTCACTCTTCCATCAGTCCATGGCATTGAGATTGGATTGTTTACATCCTTGCTTCTGTGGACAACAAAGATGATTTGTATCAGTTGCTTCATCCCAGCACCCAGATGTTTCCACATCTTCATCATTGCCCGGGGGGTGAAGGAAAGAGCGTTCACGTCGTGGCCCTGTTTCCACCAATCTTTCCACCACCACGCACAAGAAGCGACAAGAAGCGACAAGACAGACACCATTGTGCAGATGCCGAGAACTGTGTTCAGCTCTGGCTGAACAACTTCTAATCTTGTGCGTGGACTCAATAAGAAGATCATTGCCCGGTGTAGATCTTGTGGGAGTTGATCTCGGCAGCAGAACTGTCGCAGTTCATGAAGGCAGGTTTCCAATGGTCTTGTGTGATAAACGCTGGCTTCCCCCATCACGCCAAACAACCATAATAGCAGCAGAACAAAATCTAGAACAGAATGATTTGCTGCCATTCTGTTTTGGTTTGCTTTCTCATCTCCAGCCTTCGCTGGCACCCATCGCTGATGAAGATTCTTCTGTTGTCCATTCCTGACTTTCCTTCCTTTGCCGGTCGGAAGCACGGTGGATCTCTGCAGGAATGAGCGAAACGAGGGTCCCAGCAACCTTGGCAGCCTGTTGTGACCATGCACTGCCCTGAGGTTATAGCAGGTGTGGTGCTGACCTGTGGCAGGTATGGTGCTGACCTGTGGCAGGTGTGTCTAGTTGAGCTGTTGCAGGTGTGGTGCTGACCTGCGGCAGGTGTGTTGCTGACCTGTGGCAGGTGTGTTAATGATCTGCGGCAGGTGTGTCTAGTTGAGCTGTTGCAGGTGTGGTGCTGACCTGCGGCAGGTGTGTCTAGCTGACCTATGGCAGGGGTGTCTAGCTGACCTGCGGCAGGTGTGTCTAGCTGACTGATTCTCAACCTCACTACACTTCTGCGAATGGCAATTAACTCCACTTGAACTGACTTGGTGGAGAATGCTGGCGTTTGAAATCCAGGCAACAGGAATTGCCGTTGATCTTTACAACTCCTCTGAGAGTCTACTTGGACTTTTAAACTGGTGCCACAGGCACACAAGCTGCATTTAAAATATCAATGTAACTTGGTGACAAAAACTGAGGAATCTCTGGAAGATGCTATTTTAAAAGGCTGCATCCTACTTTCTGCCTTTGTCCCTGCATGTTTCGGGGATTACATGTCTGCCACCACTTCCTACAGATGTATGATGTGAGGCAAAATGTTCTTGTCTTGGAACTTGGACGTTGCTATTTTAAATCCAATCGCTGCGTAATCAGCAAAGGTGGCAGATGCTGCCATTACTTCAGGTGCTGCAATATAACACTGTGACAAGTTTGGGTCATCTGCTCAAACTACAAAGGAACAGAACGGCAACAGCAAATATTAATTGGGGCAGGATCACAGCTGGAAAATGTCACTTGCCAGCTGGCCCAATTTATTCAGCAGCTTTGATGATGTGAGAATCAAAACTGTTTTGTAGTGTCCAGCCAACATCAAGTCTATTTATCTCTGTCACCCATCTTTCCTTCAAAATCCTCTCTCCCCCAACGTGCTTGTAAGTCAAAAGGAGGGTCTCGACCCGAAACGTCACCCATTCCTTCTCTCCACAGATACTGCCCGTCCCGCTGAGTTACGCCAGCATTTTGGTGTATCTCTGTGCTAGTAACATTGCCTCTGTCCGGCCCCAGCAACCGTGTTAAAGCTCGAGCTCTGCTAGTTAAAATCTGTTTAGAAATCAACAGAAAATCTATTTATTAATAGATGAATGTACCTATTTGCCAATGTCTCTTTGTCAGATGTGAAGTATTTTCAAGAATCACATGTAATAACCCTCCCAGCTTTGCTTTTAATCCTTTTCTGAAGCCTAATATTCCATCAAAAGTGTTACTTAGGCAGGCAGAAGGGCGGTCCCTGCAAGGCATGGCATCAGGTGAAGGGATTTTCCACGTTCTTGAAATTCTGTGAGCCATCTGCAGCAACTCGTCGACACGACACCAACCAACATACATGATACCAACCAACATTCATGATACCAACCAACATACATGATACCAACCAACATACATGATACCAACCAACATACATGAGATAAACCAACATACATGATACCAACCAACATACATGATACCAACCAACATACATGATACCAACCAACATTCATGATATAAACCAACATACATGATATAAACCAACATACATGATACTAACCAACATACATGATACTAACCAACATACATGATATAAACCAACATACATGATACTAATCAACATACATGATATAAACCAACATACATGATATAAACCAACAGACATGATATAAACCAACATACATGATACATACATGATGTGAAGAACCAGCAACATCGGTGCAGCATCCTGCAGGTCAGGGTGTCCAAGAAATCTCCGAGGTAATATTCCAGTCATGGGAAGCCACTTGCAGACCAGATCCCAACGTTCTGGTCCATATGTGAAGTCCACCTGGACTCATCTCCACCTGCTGTTTGGAGAAGGGCAAGGGATAAAAACGAAAAATTATTCTTTGCCTCTCCTTTTTGTGGATAAGTGAAAATTATTTTCCTTGAAAGCTCAGACTGGATTATCAGAGAGGGAGATGCCTTCCTGTAGTGTAGCTTTCAGCCACCCCCAACCCCACCCTACCTCCACACAACATACTCATTGCCAAACAGTAACTGTGTCCACAGTTTGCAGGAGTCCTGTCGAGATCACGATAGTTGTGACAAGCTGTAATTTTGTGAAGATCAGAATTAGCCGATTGTTAACGAGAGAGCATTCAATGTAAGTCAACACATTCCTGTTCCATTGCACACAGAGAAAATGTATTCCTGTTTGCATATGAATTATTATAAATGTATATTTAGAAAAAACAGATGTATGATTTGGGAGAATGCCGATCACAACAACATGTTTTATTCTTGCATTAAGCAGGTTAGATTGCTTCTCTGTTTTAAGACAGATCGACATAAAATCAGCAGATAATTCTAATATTTTAGCAAGGTACTTGATTCAGAACCTTACTGGGTAAAGATGCAAGGGAAGGAAATAGACCTTATAATACTCTTGATGAAGTGAAAGAAAAATGTCTGCTCCACACAACTCCTTAATAACATATTTACAATTCAAACTTTGTAATAAAATAGAAATTGCCCCAGATTCCAATTTGACTTTCCCAGAAGTATTTCTGATGTACAAGGATGCTTATATAAGCATGAACAGTGATCTGGCAAAGATTTATTAACAATTTAACCCATTTTTGGCGAGTTTGCCCAGGAACCCAGTAAAATTGAAGTCACTGTGTGAAACTAACAGGTCATTTGTTTAATATCCGATCCGCGCGACATAGTTTCAGGCAATACGCGAGTCCCCAGATATCGCAAAAACACATCAACTCCATCTTGATGCTTCGGTTTCAGAGTCAGGTTTGTGACTTTCCCATTGAAGAATGATAGTAGTTGCTTCATGTCAAAGTCACACAGCATGGAAACAGGCCCTTTGGTCAAACTCATCGACATTGGCCAACATATCCCATCTACACCAGTCCCACCTGCCCACATTTGGCCCATATCTCTCCAAACCTTTCCTATCTATGTGCCTGTCCTAATGTCGTTGAAATGTTGTTATAGCACTTGCCTCAACGGCCTCCTCTGGCAGCTCATTCCATCTACCTACTGCTCTCTGTGTGAAACGGGTTTTTATTAAATCTCAAAACTAAAAGAGAAATCTTCCGCCTGCCACCATAATTCTCAGTCTCTGGCAGGAATCACGAGAACTTGTTAGATTGGGTGAGATTACAACGCTGCATGAAGTGCCAACTTTGGAACAAGGTTAGACCACAGTTTGCCCATCAGCTGGTGATGGGAACTCCTTGGATCTCATGAGAACCTGTTTACAAAATCCCTAAATCACTGAGATTTATAAATCTGACATAATTAACCCGATAATTCTGATTATTGTGCAGTTGTGTTTTAGTGATTGATCAGTGTTAGTTTTCTAACACTGGAAATAGTTTCTGGATGACATGAGACGTAGTCCTTAACACCTTGGTCGGCAGGGACGGGGCAGATGCTGCCAAATGTCCCTCGTGTGGGACAGGTGAGACAAGGTGGAGTGGGAGCAGTCCCCACCTGTCACAGTCAGTACTGGAGACACATCTGATCATTGACGTGTACACACTGGCACACCAAGCTCCTGCAGGCAGCATGAAGATCAATGTTCCCACGACATAACAAATCTAGAGAATCATTGCAGTAACTTCTAAATCATCCAGAGATGTGATTCTTTCTCACCCATCGCTGTAGGATTCGCAGACAGTAAATTCATCATCAGCACTCGGAAACACCGGACACTGGATGTAGTCTCCATCGAGGGATTGGTCCCAGACTACAGTCAAGGTCATGGAGAGTTGATGCCCACTCGCTGCCCCTTCATCAGGCGCTTCAGAAGACCGCTGCAGAAACTCTTCCACGCACGCTATCCCCATTATGCACCACCCCTTGGCTGACATCAAACTACTGGAGACACTAGAGACTGAAGAAGGGTCTTGACCCGAAACGTCACCCATTCCTTCTCTCCAGAGATGCTCCCTGTCCCGCTGAGTTACTCCAGCATTTTGTGTCCATTACTGGAGACACTGATCTCTCATGTTAATTGGACTTGTCACATTGTCACATTGTGTGCGATAGGACTTCTTAAACATTCGATTTCCCCAAAAATCATTGCAAAAATGCATGTCATTGGCATGTCGATAATGTCAGACTTGTTGCCATTATATGTTGCAACATATTGTGACAAATCAAGCCCAGGTTGAATACTGATCTAACATTAAAAACAATCTGATCTAACTTCAAAATTAGACTGTTTCCAACCCGTTACTCTACCCTCCCTTGTAAAGCTGGTCCCCACTATGAAACTGCTACCTGCCCCCTTGATGTTGTCCCCACTGCCCTTCTGAAGGATGTCATTGCAATAGCCGGTCCCAGCATCCTCTCTATCATCAACAGTTCTCTGGCCACTGGCTCTGTTCCTACCTGTTTCAAGCATGCGGTGGTCCAGCCCCTCCTGAAAAAACCTAACCTTGACCCCACCTTGCCTAGTAACTACAGACCTATTTCCAAGTTTGCGGATGACACTAAGCTGGGGGGCAGTGTTAGCTGTGAGGAGGATGCTAGGAGGCTGCAAGGTGACTTGGATAGGCAGGGTGAGTGGGCAAATGCATGGCAGATGCAGTATAATGTGGATAAATGTGAGGTTATCCACTTTGGTGGCAAAAACAGGAAAGTAGACTATTACCTGAATGGTGGCCGATTAGGAAAAGGGGAGATGCAACGAGACCTGGGTGTCATGGTACACCAGTCATTGAAAGTAGGCATGCAGGTGCAGCAGGCAGTGAAGAAAGCGAATGGTATGTTAGCATTCATAGCAAAAGGATTTGAGTATAGGAGCAGGGAGGTTCTACTGCAGTTGTACAGGGTCTTGGTGAGACCACACCTGGAGTATTGCGTACAGTTTTGGTCTCCAAATCTGAGGAAAGACATTCTTGCCATAGAGGGAGTACAGAGAAGGTTCACCAGATTGATTCCTGGGATGTCAGGACTTTCATATGAAGAAAGACTGGATAGACTTGGCTTGTACTCGCTAGAATTTCGAAGATTGAGGGGGGATCTTATAGAAACTTACAAAATTCTTAAGGGGTTGGACAGGCTAGATGCAGGAAGATTGTTCCCAATGTTGGGGAAGTCCAGGACAAGGGGTCACAGTTTAAGGATTGAGGGGAAATCCTTTAGGACCGAGATGAGAAAAACATTTTTCACACAGAGAATGGTGAATCTCTGGAACTCTCTTCCACAGAAGGTAGTTGAGGCCAGTTCATTGGCTATATTTAAGAGGGAGTTAAGATGTGGCCCTTGTGGCTAAAGGGATCAGGGGGTATGGAGAGAAGGCAGGTACAGGATACTGAGTTGGATGATCAGCCATGATCATATTGAATGGCGGTGCAGGCTCGAAGGGCCGAATGGCCTACTCCTGCACCTATTTTCTATGTTTCTATGTTTCTATGCTGCATTCTCATAGCATCCTCCTCACAGTTCACACTGCCACCCAGCTTTGTGTCATCTGCAAATTTGCTAATGTTACTTTGAATCCCTTCATCAAAATCATGAATGTATATTGTAAATAGCTGCGGTCCCAGCACCGATTCCAATCGCATTGCGTGAAGAAATGGGGAGAGCTAATTTGTGTAATGAAAGTTGAAAGCTGTGGTATACCTGCAGTGGGCGGCTGAGGGAACACTGTGGACAAAGAATCTTCACGTCCACAACTAGATCGCCATTTCCTTACATCCCATTTGCCAACATCCTTGCTACACATATACTAAGAAATATTTTAATTAACATTCAATTCTTGCATTGTCTACTTGATTGACGTTTGGGTAAAAATACTAAACTATCACGAGAACTCAGAGTGTGATCAGATTGAAAATACAATCAGAGTCAAAACAATTCTGATGCACCAAAGCTGCTTGGGAACTTGAGATGCTGAAATTGACATTGTAAATGCCTAATCCCATTCATTCAACTTCAACCCCAGCACAAAACAGGTCTCACTTTCCATCAGGCAGGCAGGCAGGCAGGCAGGCAGCAGTCCAGGTTCTTTGAATGAATGCATCCTGTGAAAAATCTCTGTGTCTGAAGTACAATGCATTTTAGATAAAGGACTGCTCCTACACTGGAAGCAAAGAATTATGAAGATCTTCATCTTTGAAAAAGCTTTTAACAAGAGAATTGTAATTAATTGAGTCATAATCTGAGTTATTCAATTTGTAAAAATTTTTACAGATGAGATTTAGAATTGAAAATATTTATCTGCGATATTGCTTATAACTAAAGGGAAGGATTAAAGACAAACATATGTACAAACAATACAAAAGACAAGATTAAAAGAAAAAGGTAGCTAACATTTTCCACTGAGTCCATTTCTAACAAGCTAACCATTGGAATCTCAAGGCAACGTAGCTTTTCAACAAGGATTTGAAATATTTTGCGTAGGAAGGAACTGCTGGTTTAAACTGAAGAAAGACACAAAATGCTGGAGTAACTCAGCGGGTCAGGCAGCATCTGTGGAGAACATGGATAGGTGACGTTTCACAGAGTGCTGGAGTAACTCAGCGGGTCAGGCAGCATCTGTGGAGAACATGGATAGGTGGCGTTTCACAGAGTGCTGGAGTAACTCAGCGGGTCAGGCAGCATCTGTGGAGAACATGGATAGGTGACGTTTCACAGAGTGCTGGAGTAACTCAGCGGGTCAGGCAGTATCTCTGGGTAGAACATGGATAGGTGATGTTTCAGGTTGGGACTATTCAGAGGAGAGGGAGATACATAGATAAGGTTCAACGGTTCAAAGGTTTTTTATTGTCATGTGAACCAATTAAGCTACAGTGATATTTGAATTACCATACAGCCATACGAAAAAAAAGCAACAAGGCACACAACTACATAAAAATTAACATAAACATCCACCACAGCAGATTCCCCATATTCCCCACTGTGATGAAAGGCAATAAAGTCTCATCTTCTTCCCTCTTTATTCTCCCGTGGTCGGGGCAGTCGAACCATCCGTCGGGGCGATCAAAGCTCCCGTGTCGGGGCGGTGGAAGGTCCCGCTGCCGGTGATCAAAGCTCCACGTCGGGACGATCGACGTTCCTGCATCGGGGCGATCGAAGCTCCTGCGGCGTGGAGCTCCCGAAGTCGGTCTCTATCCAGGGGCCGCGAGCTCCACGATGTTAAGTCCTGCAGGTTCCCGCGGTTGGAGCTCCCAAAGTCGGTCTCCAGCAAGAGGCCGCTAACTCCTCAATGTTAGGCCACAGTGCGGACGGAGATAGGATACGGAAAAAATATTGCATCTCCGTCGAGGTAAGAGATTAAAATAAAAATTCCCCTACCTCTCTCCCCCCCCCCGCTCCCCCCGCATAAATCGCTAACGAACATTAAAACATACATTTAACACATACTAAAAAAAAACAACAAAGAAGAAAAGCTGTTGGCGAGGCAGCCATTGCTGGCCAATAAGGAAATGTAAGATGTGAAAATAGGACAAAGTAACCAGTAACCAGTAACCAAGCACTTTATTCGTCCCCGAGGGGCAATTTAAACAAACAATACATTAAATCTGCACCGACCGGTCGACCGCATGAGCAGCGACCTGGCAATGGATTGGGTTGTCAGCAGCGATACAATAAAAAAGAACACACAAAAAGTAACACAAACATCCACACCACAGCATTCATCACTGTGGTGGAAGGCACAAAAATTTGGCCAGTCCTCCTCCATTTCCCCCCCGTGGACAGGACCAGAGTCCAAGTCAGTCCAGGATCGGCTCTTCCTCACCGGAGACCGCGGCTTTAGATTGTTGTAGGCCGCAGGCCAGCGGTCAAGATTTAAAGTCCCCGCCGCAGCCAGAAGCACCGTAGACTGCAGGGCCGGCGGTCGAAGCTCCCCTCCAGGGGTGATGGTAAGTCCATGCCGACCCCGCGGTAGAAGTTGGCCGCGGGCCGGCAATGATGGCGTCTTCTTCTTCCCCCGGGTCCCCCACGAGGGATCCCGGGCTGTAGACGCCGCACCAGCTGGAGTTCTGCAGACCGCGGCTTCAGGCTGCGACTTCAGGCTGCCGGCTGCCCCGGGCCAGCGAAACGGAGCGCTCCCCTCCAGCGAGGGTTCACCCGCTCCACGCCGAGAGTCCACGCTGCGCCCGCCGCTGAAGCCCGGGCCCGGGCACGTCTCCGGGAAAGGCCGCGCCGATCCTTGATGTTAGGCCACGGGGGAGGCGACCTGGAAAAAGTCGCCTCTCCATGGAGGAGGCGACCGAAGCGGTTTCCCCCTTACCCCCCCACACCACCCCCCACACAAGACACACAAAGAAACAAAGGGAATGGAGATGAAGGAAAATGTACCTTGTCCTGGATTCAACATCCCACCATCAATGTTGAAATACTTCCATGGCAAGAACGTTTCACTTTGATGGAATGTCATTCACTACTTTCTAATTTCCCTCAAGTCATAAAGAAAATAATTCTTTCTTTCCATTAGTGAAATGGTTTATGCGACCAATTTTGGATGAATAATTCACTTTTATACAATTAGTAATATTCTTCTGGGTCAAACCTGAAGCACATAAATACAAACAGAAAACCTGATCTTCAGAATGGACTTGTTGTTTAAGAAGGAACTGCAGATGCTGGAAAATCGAAGGTAGACAAAAGTGCTGGAGAAACTCAGCGGGTGAAGAAGGGTTTCGGCCCGAAACGTTGCCTATTTCCTTCGCTCCATAGATGCTGCTGCACCCGCTGAGTTTCTCCAGCACTTTTGTCTACCTTCAGAATGGACTTTGCAGCTCTAAGATATCCATCAGAGAGCTCTTGCCTCACATATGAATATTGGCGGCACCAACAACATTGATTCAGGGCGGCAGTGGTCCTGTCATTGTGTGTTTGCTTCTGAAAGTAGTTCTGTGTGATTGATATTTCTATCAAATGACTTCCTTCACAATTGTTATTTCACTGTTCTGGTGATAACTGTGTGTGGGAAACAAACGATTCAGCATTAACCTGACTGCCCTCAACCAATACCCAACACAAGCTGGGTATTCAACTGCCCTCAACCAATACCCAACACAAGCTGGGTATTCAACTGCCCTCAACCAATACCCAACACAAGCTGGAGCAATATTAAAGTTCAAAGTCATATCGATATGCCCTTATAGAGTCATAGATTCATAGTCATACAGCGTGGAAACAGCCCAACTTGCCCACACCGTCCAATATGTCCCATCTATACTAGTCCCACCTGCCCGCATTTGGTCCATACCCCTCTAAACCTGTCCTATCCATGCACCTGTCTAATTGTTTCTTATACATTGTGATAGTCCCCGACTCAACTACCTCATCTGGCAGCTTGTTCCTTATACCCACCACCCTTTGTCTGGAGAAGGGTCTCGACCCAAAACGTCACCCATTCCTTCTCTCCAGAGATGCTGCCTGACCCGCTGAGTTACTCCAGCACTCCAGAGAATGGGGTTAGGAGGGAGAGATAGATCAGCCATGATTGAATGGCAGAGTAGACTTGATGGGCCGAATGGCCAAATTCTGTTCCTATCACTTATGAACTTATGACCTTTCTTTGTAGCTGTAACATTCTAACCTGCACACTTTGATTTTCTCTAGTACTGCCTGTTTTACTCATGGTCTGCCTGGATAATGTGTTACAGTGATAATAAGAATAAACAGATAAACCAACCAATATCACGATTAGAGCAGGCACAATGTGTATGAGTGGCACTGATCTCACTGATGGGGATTGTACAGTGAAATAGACAATAGGTGCAGGAGTAGGCCATTCGGCCCTTCCAGCCAGCAAGCATGTAGAAGCTGGCATATTGGAGGCAGCTTCCCAAACCACTTCTACGACATTTAAACCTCCCAACAACTCACTGGAATAAACACTGAGGTCCCTCTAAGTGACCTCTAAGTGATATCTAAACACAAACAAATGCTGCATAAAATTCAATCAATTCCAATGATCAAGGCCCACACGACACATGCCAATTCCTCATGTAACGCGGTGTTTCTGGGAGTAACTGCGCACTGCTGTCGACATTACATTCTCCCACACGATGAACTGTGTGATCCACAGCTGGAGCAATGCAGATGTGGAGAGGTTTGGATTAGCATGACATTGATTAGCTAAGTAATGTCACATACCTGCTGCTTATTCCGAATCACACAAAAATACTCCAATTTCAATGAATTAAGAGATATAACTACACTGTAAATCAAACTAATCTATGCAAATTGCTGGGTAATATTGTGCATATCATTTTGTTTAATTTATGGAACCCAGAATCTTTTAAGGCACAGTGTCGTCAGAGAACATAATGAACCCTGGTGGCTGGTGATGCTGTACATACATGTGATGCTGTACATACATGTGATACTGTACATACATGTGATGCTGTACATACATGTGATACTGTACATACATGTGATGCTGTACATACATGTGATGCTGTACATACATGTGTTGATGCTGTACATACATGTGATGATGCTGTACATACATGTGATGCTGTACATACATGTGATGCTGTACATACATGTGATGCTGTACATACATGTGATGCTGTACATACATGTGATGCTGTACATACATGTGATGCTGTACATACATGTGACACTGTACATACATGTGATACTGTACATACATGTGATACTGTACATACATGTGATGCTGTACATACTGAACCCTAACCCTAATCCAGTCAACAAAACCAACTCCACAATTGATACTCCTGGATAATTGAGAAAGTTGAGAAAGTTATGTTGTCTATGTTGTGTGAATAGATGGTAGAACTCATTGAAAAGTCTTTCTTCCATGATACCACAACAGGAGATAATCAGATGCTACCAAGGCTGCCATTTGGCCCATCGGCCTTTTGCTGTTCTTTCAATGACCATCTCAATATTCCTCTGTTCATATCCCACATCTTCCTTTGAACTTCTCTGCATCTGACCCTCTCATTGCAACAAAACATTTACTTCTACCTTCATTCAACTGGAAGTTCTTCATCGGAAACATTCTTTGTTTCTTGCCCAGATTTGTGATGTGACCCACTGGGTGTATCTAGGTGGAGAAGTGTTTGAGATCGCAAGAGCCAAGAGTGTGTAAATGTCATATGTACTGAAACAAGACAAAGAGGTTGTTACTCACAGCAGAAGCACAGTGGGTCTGTTCCAGATAGGATGGCAACTTTGGGGCAACTTTTGAAAGACGATCAAAAGCTACTTTGGGGTGGGAGATTGCAACCTTCATGTGATCCACCCTGTTTCAACGAATGCAATCAACCTGGCGTGCACAATCAAATAGAACAAGTTGTCCTACAACTTTAGGCTGTGCACGCCATACGCAAGAAGAAGAAGAAAAGCTACTTGGCTCAATGATAAACCAGGGTCATAAGTCAAGGCAGAGCAAATGACAAAAGTACAAAAAACAAAAGGAAAAGTGGTTCCAGGACAGGTGAACAGAAGTTAAATATAGATGAGAAACAAAGAAAAGGCCTTCGATGTATCACAATGAAGGAAGGCTGTGCATAATTTGGTTCACCTTGCCCACCTGTCGGTTATTAAAAGACATTTGGACAGGTGTATGCAGCACAGGAAGGATTTATAGGGCAATGATGTACAGGCAAATGGGACCGGCCCTGAACGCCAACTTGCTCGGCATGGACTAGATGGGCCAAAGGGACGTTCCATGCTGTACAGCTCCAGGGCCCCATCAATGTCCCGGTGAATACAGAATTTCCTTTGTGATACTTGCTCCTAATTTCCTGAGCTTTTCTATGCCCCAGATTTAATGACCAATTGTACAGAAACTGTTAACCTGGGGGCTGGGTTTACAATCCAAATGGTCAGTTTGTTAATCCTGTGCAATTTCAAACGAAAACCTGATAGCCGTTCAATAGCACCTCGAATAATCCTCCCTTGAAGTCCCAGAGACATTGTTCAAACAGAAGCACGTATCACCAATCTAACTAAATCTTTCACTTGCAATTTAGTTAAGTAAACGCAGGCCAAAGTTTAATTGCTATTGGATTTGCAATCTGGAAATTATTGTAAAGTCTATGCTGGAAAAGACTACTAAATTACATGCTTTCTCAAAATTGTCCTGACCCTGTTAGAGATGTCTGAAGTCACTCTCACAGATTGAACCCACCTGCTGAGATCTCAAACCTTTTTTATAGATACCATAGATGAGAACATTGCCAAAATTGTCACTTGCAATGACACACGTTTCCTCAATGTATTTAGGTCCTGGTGTTCAAACAAAACATACAACAAGCCATGTACTGAAACATACAACAAGCCATGTACTAAAACATACAACAAGCCCATGTACTGAAACATACAACAAGCCCATGTACTGAAACATACAACAAGCCCATGTACTGAAACATACAACAAGCCCATGTACTATAACATACAACAAGCCCATGTACTAAAACATACAACAAGCCCATGTACTGAAACATGTATAAAGCCCATGTGCTATAACATACAACAAGCCCATGTTCTATAACATACAACAAGCCCATGTTCTATAACATACAACAAGCCCATGTTCTATAACATGTATAAAGCCCATGTGCTATAACATACAACAAGCCCATGTTCTATAACATACAACAAGCCCATGTACTAAAACATACAACAAGCCCATGTACTATAACATACAACAAGCCCATGTACTAAAACATGTATAAAGCCCATGTACTATAACACGCACCAAGCCCATGTACTATAACATACAACAAGCCCATGTTCTATAACATACAACTAGCCCATGTACTATAACATACACCAGGGGAGGGTCGAGGACATTGCCAGGACCGGAAGGTTTGAGCTACAGGGAGAGTTTGGGAAGGCTCGAGCTTTATTCCTTGGAACACATGGGGCTGGGGGGGGGGGGGGGGGTCTTATAGAGATGTACTAAATCGTGGGGGGAATAGGGCGAGTGCACAGAGTCTTATTCCCACATTAGAGAAATCAACAACTGGAGAGAATAGGTTTTAATCAGATGGAAAAGATTTCATGAGAACCTGAGGGGCAGCTTTATCAGGCTGAGGGTGGTGGGTGTATGGAACGAGCTGAGGTAATTGAGGCAGGTTCTAGAACAACATGTAAAAGACATTTGGACAGGTACATGGATAGGAAAGGTTTAGAACGATATGGGCCACCCTTTCCAAAGCCTCCACATCCTGTCGTGGGGGCGATTAGAACTGCACGCAATGTTCCACAGGCAGCCTGACCTAAGTCCTATAAAGCTGCATTATGACTTCCTGACCTTTATACTCAACCACGACCTATGAAGGCAAACATGCGGTACGCCGCCTTTAGCATTCTATCTACTTATGTTGGCACTTTCAAGGAGTTATGGACTTAGACCCCAACATCCCTTTGTACACCAATGTTGTTGAGGATCACCATTAATAACACAGTTTCCCCATTACATTTGATCTCCCTAAGTGCAACATCTCACATTTGCCCAGATTAAACTCCATCTGCCATTTCTCTGCCCATTTCTGGAGCTGATCTATATCCCGTTGTATACTTTGACGGCCGTCCTCACAGTTTGCGACCCCAGCAATGTTGGTGTCATCTGCAACCTGTCTACAGCTACATCCAAGGCATTTGTATATATCACAACCAGCAGAGGTCCCAGCACAGATCCCTGTGGAACTCCACTAGTCACCGACCTCCAGCCTGAATATTGTCCTTCACCACAACCCTCTGTCTTCTATCAGTAAATCCATACGGCCAAGTCACTGTTAATCCTGTGCATCTGGATCTTCTGGATCAGCCTAGCTTTCAAATGTCTTACTAAATCAAGTCAAGTCAAGTCAAGTGAGTTTATTGTCATGTGTCCCTGGTAGGACAATGAAATCCATGTGGACATCAAAATGGTCCTCCCTCGGAGGTACTTTTAACATTTTAGTTTTTGCCCTAAACCTTAAAAAATATATGAAGTAGCCAACTCAAAAATCAGCGGATCTGATCTTTGTCCAAGGGGGGCTGGTAGACTCCTAGAATCGCCTTGTGTTAACGCCAATACGCACAGCTGGCCTGATGAAACAGTTCTGCTTACTGTTCTCCATTCTACACCACACAGCGATCGTTCAACAACAACCCAGCCACGTAAAGAACATTTCAAAGAGCAAACATTTATATCAAATAAATTTAAACAAAATAATTTTCACAGCTGAAACGCGACGGCAATGGTTCCCCCATTTCATCAACCACCATCAACAGGAGATGATGCCAGTATCAGGTAAATCTGACCCAAAACCTCATCATTCCTTCTCTCCACAGATGCTGCCTGACCCGCTGAGTTACTCCAGCACTCTGTGAATCGTCACCTATCCATGTTCTCCACAGATGCTGCCTGACCCGCTGAGTTACTCCAGCACTCTGTGTCTATTTTCAGGCAAGTTAGATTGCTTTGCAAAGTGAATCTTTTCCAATTGCTGTATATATCACAAACTCAAGCCCAATAAAACTTTATGAAGGCAATGTGATGGAGTATACATCAAGTCTCCACCACTATTGTTTACGAGGTGTCCCACAGTGGGATCTCCCTCTCCACAACCGCCCAGCTCGAGCTTGCGTTTAACACGTTTCTGCCACATTTCCAAACGTCTGCAGTATTTTGCAATTTATTTATATTTTTAAATGTTTTCCCTCAGCAAATGCAGCATGGAAATAGATAGTTGTCATGGCAACTGTACAGTCACCAAATAGACGCTCCTCGATTGCTTTTTGATTGGTTAAAGACCCTGGTGAGTCTGGCAGGATTTGTGACCTATTCATAGACGGCTTTAATTGGACAATGACGCTGAACACAAACATTAAAACAGATTACTTTTAGCAACAAATTTGGGGTTTGTTCTCAAGGTCTTTCTTTCATCCGTGACAAGGATGTTTTCTCTGACATAACCTCCTCGTCAGGGAGTCTTGGTTTTGGTCCAAGCTCGATGGATGGACAAATAGAAGCAGAAAATAACGTCACCTATTCCTTCGCTCCATAGATGCTGCCTCACCCGCAGAGTTTTTACAGCATTTTTATCTACCTGAGATGTTCAGCTGGTCACATGGGAGAAATAGAAGCAGGGATGTTGTAATATATTGAACAGAGATTAGTTTTACGATGGCATCTTCGAGTCTTCGATTGGGACATCGTGTTCCAGCTGTGTAAGACATTTGGAGGATAGACACAACAAACTCAGTGGGCCAGGCAACATCTCTGGAGAAAAGGAATAGGTGACGTTTTGGGTGGAGACCCTTCATCAGACTGAGAGTCAGGTGAAAGAGAAACAAGAGATATAGACGGTGATGTAGAGAGATATAGAACAAATGAATGAAAGATATGCAAAAAAGTAACGTTGATAAAGGAAACAGGCCATTGTTAGCTGTGGGCTAGGTGAAAATGAGTTACCGACAATGAGACTAAACAAGACGACTTTGAAGCTAATACAACTTGGGTGGTGGAGAGGGGGGGGGGGTGCAAGGGTTACTTGCAGTTAGAGAAGTCAATGTTCATACCACTGGGTTGTAAGCTGCCTAAGCGACATATGAGGTGCTGTCCCTCCAATTAGCATTTGGCCTCGCTCTGTCAGTGGAGGACAGGGATCAGGCCACATCTGGACTAGAGTGGATGGTTCTGGTCAACATCTGGACTGCAGCAGATGGTTCTGGTCAACAGTGGACCACTGTCAACATCTGGACTACAGTGGATGGTTCTGGTCAACAATGGACCACTGTCAACATCTGGACTACAGTGGATGGTTCTGGTCAACAGTGGACCACTGTCAACATCTGGACTACAGTGGATGGTTCTGGTCAACCTTCTATAGGAGGGATGTCATTAAAATGAAAAAGATGCAGAAACAGATTGATGAGAATGTTACTGAGTCTGGCGGGTTTGAGTTACAAGGAGTATCTTGGATAGGCACAAAATGCTGGAGTAACTCAGCGGGCGAGGCAGCTTCTCTGGAGAGAAGGAATGGGCGACATTTCGGGTCGAGACCCTTCTTCGACTTGTCTTGGAGTGTCTTGGATAGGCAGGGTGCTTTCCTCTGGAGCTTGGGACGCTGAGAGATAATTTTATAGAGGTGTAAAATAATGAGGAACATGGATAACATGAATAGTCATCCCTACACCTCAGGTTCTGCAGCCCATCTACATCATCTACACCCCATCCTCTACACAAGGATTTGATCGGAACCCGAGGGGCAACCTTTCCACCCAGAAGGTGGTGGCTTCGTGGAATAAGCTGCTGGAGCAGGTGATCGATGCAGGTACACTGATGACTTTTAATGGACACTTGGACAGATAGGTGGATAGGAAAGGTTGAGAGAGACATTGGTCAGTAGTGGGCAAATGGGACTACCTCTGTCTGGGAGCTTGGTGGTCAGTATGGATGGGTTGGGCGAAGGGCCTGCTTCTGTGTTGTGGAGGTCTGTGACTCTGTGTAGATATGGTGCAAGAGGGATGAATATTTGTCCCATTAATAACGCAGACAAAGAATGAGTAATGCTGGTCGCTTCAGACTTCTAGTACTGAGCTTAGTTTTACACCCCAATTATGTGTGGCTGCAAATCTGACATGGTATTTTATCTGATCAATCTGTTCTGAATTGAGGAGAAATTAAGCTATTAATTAATAATTTTGGAAGACTTCTGGCAATTTGTCACATTCAACTCATAATCTCCATGGTAACCGATTCTGAAATATATTCACAAGTTTATCCATTATTAAAAGCCTCTTAATGATCAGTCCAGCAGGTTAGTGGTGAGATGGTGGGAGCTTATTAACCCCCGTACCGGTTTCAGCCTGGAACTAGGCGTGTGTGTAAAGGGAGCTCAGGAAACAGGATCAGGTGAGGCAGATACAACTATGTGGGAGATTGTGAAAATTATTAGGATGAGGAGTGCTTTGTCATACGTTATACCCAGGAGCAAACATACGAGTGAAACACGATGGGAAAATCTGCCAACATAGTGAAGGGACGTTAAGGATATTAGGAGAGGCAATAAATAGATATATTATGGTCCCACAGCATAGGTAGCTCAGTTAAAATAAACATTGGGGGCTGAAAACTAAACCGAGGGCAATAAAACCGATCAGGGAGTAATGACTTTTAATGTGTCCGTTAGCTACACAAATTCTTTTAAATAACAGGAAAGATAAGGTTAAAGATACTTCTGGGGAAGGACAAAGATGAACGGTTACAGAGACATTGATCAATTATGAATCACTTCCAAAAATGTGGAATCCACGTGTAACCATTTTCTCGTGAGAATATAAAAATGCTGTGAGTGTTGTGAATCTTTGAAACATTTTGGGATCTCTCAGTGTTTTCCAGTTCGTACTGTTCAGGCCTTGAATAAGCCGCCTTGTTTGAGAACCTCACCAATGTTCTCCAAGATGTTTGATTTTGTGCCTGTTCCTATCCAAGTCATAAATAAGAGGGGACTGAGCCCAGTGTGAGATCCAGGTAAACTCGAGGTCAACACAAGGTTCCCCCCAACATGAACCATCAGGGCAGAAGCATGGTGAATCATTGGAGAGTTACTGATCAAGGATACAAGACAGGGTGGGAATGGGTGATGACAGAATGGGGTACCAACTGTGCCACACGACTGATCAAGGCTGCTCGCCAGTCAATGAGATCAAACTGAAGATTGGCCACAACCCACTTTCCATTGATTCCCACACCGTCGACTGTCCAAACATCTACTTATTTCAGCTGTATCGTCCACACCTCTCTGGGTGACAGAACTCCATTGATTCACGTGGTACTGAGAGAAGAAAGTTTCCTTTTGTTTTTAAGGCCAGCTGTTCATTCAGAAACACATCCATCAGTCTAGATTCCCCTACGAAGGACCAGTTTACAGCCACAAGCAGGAAGAATTGTTTCAGGCAAGGCAGCTGAGCAAGGTTGCAATGTGTATGGAATAACAAGGAGCTGCAGATAGACAATAGACAATAGACAATAGGTGCAGGAGTAGGCCATTCAGTCCTTCGAGCCAGCACTGCCATTCACTGTGATCATGGCTGATCATCCCCAATCAGTACCCCATTCCTGCCTTCTCCCATATCCCTTGACTCCACTATCTTTGAGCTATATCTAACTCTCTCTTGAAAGCATCCAGAGCATTGGCCTCCACAGCCTTCTGAGGCAGAGAATTCCACAGATTCACAACTCTCTGGGTGAAAAAGTTTTTCCTCATTTCTGTTCTAAATGGCCGACTCCTTATTCTTATGCTGGCTTCTACCACTGAAAGACACAAGGTGCTGGAGTAACTCAGCGGGTCAGGCAGCATTGAATGTCCAGCTGAGTTACTCCAGCATTTGGTGTCGTTCTCTCACAAGGTATTTCGCAGGTGTTGATGGTGGATCCTCAGATAAGAAGATGTTTGCAGCAGAGTGGAACACTGACAGTAGGTAGTGTGGAAGCTGAGCTTGCAAATATTTAAAATGTAATAATCATTTATTATGCATCCATTCCATCAGAGAGAAAAATTAAAACCAGCCCCAAAGCTCCCGACATTGGGCATTTTAATTATTGTATCATTATGTTATATATATTACTGTAAACAATCTAATCTAAATATATATGAGCTTATTCACGTTGAATGTACTGCGATCGCTGATATTTATGAATCTGCACTCGACCAACAGTAAACAAATACTCCAAATAGACAGAATAAAGATACTGAATCCCTTCGTGGGGTCTGTAATGGACTGTAGATGACATTGCAAGTGCAACGCAAGTCACATTCAAAGATAATCGCTGGTTTCACACACACAGACACACACACGCACACCCCACACACACACATACATACACACAGACACACAGACACACGCACACACACACAAGCATATATATACCCACACACACACAAGCATATATATACCCACACACACAAGCATATATATACTCACACACACACATACATATATATACCCCACACACACAAGCATATATATACTCACACACACACACACACACAATATCTGTGGAACACTGAAGATAATAACTTTATTACATGCAGAATGATAGGTGCCATGAAGATAACCCTAATTGGATCAGTGACATGTTCCACTCTGTTTCCTAATTCTGGTTTCATCGAGGTCAATGTGCAGAAGGCATGGCTGGCACGATATCAACGGAATCCAGGGATATGGGGAGAAGGCAGGAACGGGGTACTGATTATGGATGATCAGCCATGATCACATTGAATGGCGGTGCTGGCTCGAAGGGCCGAATGGCCCATTCCTGCGCCTATTTTCTATGTTTCGTTGTTTCTATGATATGGTTGGTGCCTGGCACGTCTGAGCCTCATGCCTAATGGGTCAATGATTAGCCTCTGTGTTATATGCTCTGGTGGTTGAGTGTAGATTAGTTTAGAATCAGAGTCATACATTGTGGAAACAGGACCTTCGGCCCAACTTGCCCACACCGACCAACATGTCCCTTCTACACTAGTCCCACCTGCCTGCGTTTGGCCCATATCCCTCTACACCTGTCCTATCCATGTACCTGTCCAAATGTCTATTGAAGTAGTTCCTGATGATTGGAGGGTAGCAAACGTAACCCCACTTTTTAAAAAGGGAGGGAGAGAGAAAACGGGGAATTACAGACCAGTTAGTCTAACATCGGTAGTGGGGAAACTGCTAGAGTCGTTATAAAAGATGGGATAGCAGCACATTTGGAAAGTGGTGAATTCATTGGACAAAGTCACCATGGATTTACGAAAGGTAAATCATGTCTCACGAATCTTATAGAATTTTTCGAGGATGTAACTAGTAGAGTGGATAAGGGAGAACCAGTGGATGTGTTGTATCTGGACTTTCAGAAGGCTTTCGACAAGGTCCCACATAAGAGATTAGTATACAAACTTAAAGCACACGGTATTGGGGGTTCAGTATTGATGTGGATAGAGAACTGGCTGGCAGATAGGAAGCAAAGAGTAGGAGTAAATGGGTCCTTTTCACAATGGCAGGCAGTGACTAGTGGGGTACCGCAAGGCTCAGTGCTGGGACCCCAGCTATTTACAATTTATATTAATGATTTGGACGAGGGAATTGAATGCAACATCTCCAAGTTTGCGGATGACACGAAGCTGGGGGGCAGTGTTAGCTGTGAGGAGGATGCTAGGAGGCTGCAAGGTGACTTGGATAGGTTGGGTGAGTGGGCAAATGCATGGCAGATGCAGTATAATGTGGATAAATGTGAGGTTATCCACTTTGGTGGCAAAAACAGGAAAGTAGACTGAATGGTGGCCGATTAGGAAAAGGGGAGATGCAACGAGACCTGGGTATCATGGTACACCAGTCATTGAAAGTAGGCATGCAGGTGCAGCAGGCAGTGAAGAAAGCGAATGGTATGTTAGCATTCATAGCGAAAGGATTTGGGTATAGGAGCAGGGAGGTTCTACTGCAGTTGTACAGGGTCTTGGTGAGACCACACCTGGAATATTGCGTACAGTTTTGGTCTCCTAATCTGAGGAAAGACATTCTTGCCATAGAGGAAGTACAGAGAAGGTTCACCAGACTGATTCCTGGGATGTCAGGACTTTCATATGAAGAAAGACTGGATAGACTCGGCTTGTACTCGCTAGAATTTAGAAGATTGAGGGGGGATCTTATAGAAACTTACAAAATTCTTAAGGGGTTGGACAGGCTCGATGCAGGAAGATTGTTCCCGATGTTGGGGAAATCCAGAACAAGGGACCACAGTTTAAGGATAAGGGGGAAATCTTTTAGGACCGAGATGAGAAAAACATTTTTCACACAGAGAGTGGTGAATCTCTGGAATTCTCTGCCACAGAGGGTAGTTGAGGCCAGTTCATTGGTTATATTTAAGAGGGAGTTAGATGTGGCCCTTGTGGCTAAAGGGATCAGGGGGTATGGAGAGAAGGCAGGTACATGATACTGAGTTGGATGATCAGCCGTGATCATATTGAATGGCGGTGCAGACTCGAAGGGCCGAATGGCCTACTCCTGCACCTATTGTCTATGTTTCTATGTTTCTAAACGTTGTGATAGAACCTGCCTCAAGTACCTCCTCCGGCAGCTTGTTCCAGACACCCACCACCCTCTGTGTGGAAAAGTTGCCCCTCAGGTCCATATTAAATCTCTTTTTAGTTTAGATGTACAGCATGGAAACTGGCCTTACGGTTCACCAAGTTCACGCCACCAATGACCATCCAGACATTAGTTCTATTCTATACACTAGGGATGATTTACAGAGGGCCAATTATCCTACAGACCCACACGTCTTTGGAATGTGGGGGGAAATCGGAGCACCCGGAGGAAACCCACACGATCACAGGGAGAACTCCACACAGACAGCAGCTGAGGTCAGGATGGAACCCGGGTCTCTGGCGCTGTAAGGCAGCAGGTCTACAGGCTGCACAACTGTGCCAGTTGTAAACCTGCTCTGTGACGGAAACATGACCAAGGATGAATTTAAAACAATTGATACAGATTTTGAAATTACAATATTTTAATTCGTAAGTTGCCGTTTTGGGTGGAATTAATTAGGAATTCAGTTCACGCACAAAATGGCAAAAGGTGTTTCAACATGTGACACATCCAGGAAATATAATTTACTATGATAAAATCAGTAGAAAGTAGATTTTAAATTGTATGGTGTGGATTGATAATGCAATGATTAATATTAACTATGCAAAAGTTGTATTCCTTTGACACGATCAGAATGAACTCATTGCTGTGTTTAATGTGCAACTTCAAGAGGGTGGCCTTTGTCAACTCCACATATTGCCTCTTCAGGAATCTTTACAATTTACAAAATATTACAGTTGGGCTCAAACAACACATCTGAACGGTGAAAATTGCTTTTGCTACGTATAAAAATGTGGTTTCATCATCTTGCAGCATTTAATAACACCTCACAGAATAAACCTTCCCCAAATAGTAACCAGAAGGTGTTTTTTATATTTAAAGCAGAGCAAAGGCTCTTTATTCTGACAACTACATGTGCAGATTAAAAAATAATAATTTTCTCTGGAATTAATCATGTCCTTTGGATAAAAATTCCTTGTATGTGAATACTTGGCCAATAATCGTATTCATTCATTCATTCATTCAATAACCAAGGCTAGCACAAATGCACCTATTCTGACAGATCTTTGTAAACTTGAAGCACATTTATTATGATGTAGGTTTCAACATTCAAACTTTGTACACTCCAGCCTGGCTGGTCCATTGTGTTGTCAGATTACAATATAGACCAAACTCTTTGACTCTGTGATGGGCTAGAAAGACCCAATTTGCAACAGAATTTAACATTCTAATTAAATGTCCAAAAGCAAGATTCTAATCAATTACATTTCCAACACAGCAAGTTAGTATCTCAAATTAGATTTTGCCACTTTCGGTGTTCTGTAATTGGAGATTGGTATCAAAGTGTTCAGCGGGGGTTGTCTGGATCCCAGCGTCATTAACATCAAGCGATTCACACAAAGAGCTCATCTTCTCTCGCACGCACGCACGCAGTTCAGCATCATAGCAAGGGGGCTCCAGGTGCAAATGGTTGTCAAATGTGGACCTGGTTTGAAACCTGCGTGCCGTGGGCCAAGATGAGGTAACAAATGACCGAGAGTTTAAAAACAACTAAGGGAATCAAAGATGCGTTAATTGGATGCTAGTGAAACAGTAGGGGGGGGAGGGGGAGGGGGGAGGGGGAGGGTGGGAGGGGGAGGGTGGGAGGGGGAGGGGGGAGGGGAGAAGGGAGAGGGGGGAGGGGTGTTGACAAGAGAACTGGGGGGAGATGATACACATGAGACAATAAGGAAATGGAAATGGGAATGGAACTGATGGGCTTGCCCTGAGAGGTGGCAGAGAATTGATGGGCTGAATGGCTTCCTTCTGGAACATAGAACAGTGGAGCACAGGAACAGGCCCTCCAGCCCACAATATCTGCAGCAAACATGATGCCACGACCAGATCTCATCTGCCTGCACGTGATCCATAGCCCAACATTCCCTCCATAAACCATGTGCCTATCTAAAATTCTCTTCAATGCCCGCACATCTCCTTTCAACTTTGCCCCTCTCTCTCTCCGTAAAGCCATGCCCTCTAGTGTCTGACTTTTCCACACACAGAGAGAAATAGTTCTGACTGTCGACCTTTTTTATGCCTTGCATAATTTTATAAACTTCTGTCAATCTCCACTCAATCTCTGACGTTCAACATAAAACAATCCAAGTCTGTACAACCTCCCCCTGTAACCCGTTCGCTCGTCTTTCAGACGACGTGTAGCTCGCTGTCGACTTCTGTCGTCGTCCAACATGTTGACAGAATTGGTCGCCCGATGCGTCACAGAATGCATCGCGTCTGTTTCTGGGGATCGCCACGAGGAGGCTTCTGTCATGATCCCTCTCTGTAACTAACACTCCCTAATCCAGGCAACGTTCTTCAAAGCCTCCACATCATTCCTGTACTGGGGTGACCAGACCTGCACGTAATACTCCACATGCGGCCCGACCAAAGTCTATAAACCTTCATCGTGGCTTCCTGACTCTTGTCCTCAAATGTCCCGTCTGTCAAAGCAGAAATCTCAATGATAAGTGACGTAACTATCAATACTGGAGCGTACGATCAGGACAGATCATTCTAAACATATCGATCATTTAACTTCCTATGTTGGAGGTTGCAACCTTCACCTGGTCTGCCCTGTTTCGACGAATGCAATCAACCCGACTTGCATAATCAAATAAGATCAAATAGAACAAGTTGTCCTACAAGTTGAGGCTGTGCACGCCATACACAAGAAGAAGAAGTTTACTCCCTAGTGATGCACTATTTCACAGTGTGCTGACTGCACCTGGACTCCAATGCTGCAGTTATGAAAGAATGGGTCGACTGGGCTTGTATTCACTGGAATTTAGAATGATGAGAGGGGATCTTACAGAAACATATACAATTCTTAAGGGATTGGACAGGCTAGATGCAGGAAAAAATGTTCCCCATGTTGGGGGAGTCCAGAACCAGGGGTCACAGTTTAAGAATAAGGGGCAGGCCATTTAGGACTGAGATGAGGAAATACTTTTTCACCCAGAGAGTTGTGAATCTGTGGAATTCTCTGCCACAGAAGGTAGTGGAGGCCAATTCACTGGATGTTTCCATTATGGATATAGCTCTTAGGGCTAACAGAATCAAGGGATATGGGGAGAAAGCAGGAACAGGGTACTGATTTTGGAAGATCAGTCATGATCATATTGAATGGCGTTGTTTGCTCGAAGGGCCGAATGGCCTACTCCTGCACCTATTTTCCATGTGTCTATGTGTCTGTGTGTCTGTGTGTCTGTGTGTCTATAGAAACATAGAAACATAGAAAATAGGTGCAGGAGTAGGCCATTCGGCCCTTCGAGCCTGCACCGCCATTCAATGTGATCATGGCTGATCATCCAACTCAATATCCTGTACCTGCTTTCTCTCCATACCCCCTGATCCCTTTAGCCACAAGGGCCACATCTAACTCCCTCTTAAATATAGCCAATGAACTGGCATCAACTAAATTCTGTGGCAGAGAATTCCACAGATTCACCACACTCTGTGTAAAAATTGTTTTTCTCATCTCAGTCCTAAAAGATTTCCCCTTTATCCTTAAACTGTGACCCCTTGTTCTGGACTTCCCCAACATCGGGAACAATCTTCCTGCATCTAGCCTGTCCAACCCTTAAGAATTTTGTACGTTTCTATAAGATCCGCCCTCAATCCTCTAAATTCTAGCGAGTACAAGCCGAGTCTATCCAGTCTTTCTTCATATGAAAGTCCTGACATCCCAGGAATCAGTCTGGTGAACCTTCTCTGTATTCCCTCTATGGCAAGAATGTCCTTCCTCAGATTAGGAGACCAAAACTGTACGCAATACTCCAGGTGTGGTCTCACCAAGACCCTGTACAACTGCAGTAGAACCTCCCTGCTATTATACTCAAATCCTTTTGCTATGAATGCTAACATACCATTCGCTTTCTTCACTGCCTGCTGCACCTGCATGCCTACTTTCAATGACTGGTGTACCATGACACCCAGGTCTCGTTGCATCTCCCCTTTTCCTAATCGGCCACCATTCAGATAATAGTCTACTTTCCTGTTTTTGCCACCAAAGTGGATAACCTCTCATTTATCCATATTATACTGCATCTGCCATGCATTTGCCCACTCACCCAGCCTATCCAAGTCAACTTGCAGCCTCCTAGCATCCTCCTCACAGCTAACACTGCCCCCCAGCTTCGTGTCATCCGCAAACTTGGAGATGTTGCATTCAATTCCCTCGTCCAAATCATTAATATATATTGTAAATAGCTGGGGTCCCAGCACTGAGCCTTGCGGTACCCCACTAGTCACTGCCTGCCTGCAAAAGGACCCGTTTACTCCTACTCTTTGCTTCCTGTTTGCCAGCCAGTTCTCTATCCACATCAATACTGAACCCCCAATACCGTGTACTTTAAATTTGTATACTAATCTCTTATGTGGGACCTTGTCAAAAGCCTTCTGAAAGTCCAGATATAACACATCCACTGGTTCTCCCTTATCCACTCTACTAGTCTGTGTGTCTGTGTGTCTGTGTGTCTGTGTGTCTGTGTGTCTGTGTGTCTGTGTGTCCGTGTGTCCGTGTGTCCGTGCGTCCGTGCGTCTGTGTGTCTGTGCGTCTGTGTCTGGGTGTGTGTCTGTGTCTGTGTGTCTGTGTGTCTATGTTATGAACATGCTCAGCTGGCAACACCTACTCTAACTGCTCCACTCTATTGAAGACCACTGCAAGAGACATCGTGTTGGTTGGTTGGTAGCTGGAACAGAACCTTGTACATTGGAGACGAGAGCAGGCGTGCATTCACATCAGGTTAATTGGCCAGTACTAATTTCACATTTTAGAAGCTGCTGATTCCCTTTGGGGAACACAATAAAGCGTTTTACAACCTGCAGCAACACTGAAGCAATCGGCAAGATAAATCACGCTGAGAAATGAACACGTTTTACAGAAGAAACGTTGATCGTCCCGCTATCAATTCCTAATGCGGTCTGTCACATTAACAGGCCCGATTAAGTTCTGAAAACCTGGCAAAATCATGTACAGATTCAGATTCAGTGTAGTTTCTAGTCATAGATACCAGGGAGCAATGAAGTTCCTGGTTTGCATGATGCTCAGAGTAGACTCACAGAGTGATACTGTGTGGAAACAGGCTCTTCGGCCCAACTTGCCCATACTGCCAACAATGTACCAGCTACACTAGTCCCACTTGCCTGCGCTTGGTCCATAACCCTCCAAACCTGTCCTATCCATGTACCTGTCCAACTGTTTCTTAAACGATGGGATAGTCCCAGCCTCAACTACCTCCTATGGCAGATTGTTCCATACACCCACCACCATCTGTGTGAAAAAGTTACTCCTCGGATTCCTATTAAATCTTTTCCCCTTCACCTTGAACCTATGTCCTCTGGTCCTCGATTCCCCTACTCTGGGTAAAAGACTCTGTGCATCTACCCGATCTATTCCTCTCATGATTTCGTAAGCAGTAATCGCAGTAAATACATCAATACATACGATGAACACAAAACAGCAGAATGGTGCAAACATTTCCATGCAATCTGAAATCATGCAGAAATATTCACTAGTGCAATAATGCACTAACTGTGAGTGTAATTTAGAGTTCAGAGTAAGAGTACATACATGGCAGCTCTTTGGGAATGTGGTGTGCAAGAGGTGCTGGGCTTTCAAGTTCCTGCACCTTCTCCCAAGGTAACGGGAATCCATGACGGTCTTGCCATCCTTCCTGATGCATTGCACCATTTGTCAGCACTGGGCCTGTACTCGCTGGAGTTCAGAAGAATGAGGGGGACCTCATTGGAACGTACAGAATAGTGAAAGAGTTTGGATAGAGTGGATGTGGGGAGGATGTTTCCACTAGTGGGAGAGTCTAGGACTAGAGGTCATCACCTCAGATTTTTATTTTTTAATTTTTTTTAAATTAATATTTTTATTAGAAGCAAACATATTATAAAGTATAGTAACATATTATAATAGAAAAAAAACTTTTCATATACATCAATCATACATTATTAAAATTGTCAATTGTCGATTAATTCTGCTTCTAGTGTTTTTTTTTTTTTTTATATAGATAGAAAAAGAGAGGTAGAAAGAAAAAAGCATTACAAATATCAACAACAAAAACAATAGGTGGAATGAGTTACTTATAATACGTCATTGGAGATAAGTTCGTAGGTTATGAAATATAATTACATCTAATCCTGAGTTCAAGCTTCAGTTGAGTTTTCGTGCTGGGCCAATCTATCCCTTCAAATAGGTAATGAATGGAGCCCATATTTTAACAAAAAGTTCTTGTTTGTCCATTAAGACAAGTCTAATTCTTTCTAGATGTAGGGTCTCCGACATTTCCACAATCCACATTTTAATTGTGGGGGTTGTAGGGCCTTTCCAAAATTTTAATATTCATTTTTTCCCAGTTATTATACTGTAGTCAAGGAAGTTTCTTTGGCTTGTTGTGAGTGTTAAACTTTGTTCTGATATCCCAAGTATTATTAATTTTGAGTCTGGAGCTAGTTTGGTATTAATAACTTCAGAAATTATTTCAAAAATATCAATCCAGAAATTTTTGATTTTTATACAATTTGCAAAAGTATGTGTTAAATTGGCCTCTAGATGTAGGCATTTATCACATATAGGAGAAATATGTGGGAAGATTCTATTTAGTTTTATTTTGGAGTAATGTAATCTGTGTAAGACTTTAAATTGTATTAAAGCATGTCTGGCATTTAACGAGCATTGATGTATATGTTGTAAACTTTCGTCCCAAATGTCTTTCGTTATAGAATGACCTAACTCATTTTCCCATGTGTGTCTATATAGTTCCATCGGTGGTACCTCATTGTTTAAGAGGGTGTTATAAATATAAGCTATTAATTTTTCAGTGTTAGGATGCTTATTCAAACATTCATCAAGAATTTCTGGTTCCCTAGTCATATAAACTTGCGTATTAGATTTAACATAATCTCTAATTTGTAGATATCTGAAAAAATTATTTGAGTGCAGTCCATGATTCTGTTGTAACTCTTGAAATGACAGAAAGATGCCTTCCCTATAAAGATGTCCAATCTTTTTAATTCCATAATTTTTCCATTGTATAAAACCTCTATCCAATATGGATGGCTTGAATAGAGGATTATTTACAATGGGAAGACATAGTGGTATATTATTCAGTTTTAAAGCTTTTTTTAAATTGTTTCCAAATTCGTATTCCACTGTGTATTATAGGGTTTTCCTTATAGGTTTTTTTATGCAGTTTTGTGGGAGCAAATATAATCGAACCAATTTCAAAAGGTAAACAGTCTTCCTTTTCCATCCTTAACCATTCTGGTTGTTGGTCCATTTCTTCCAGCCAGAAATTCATGTTTTTAATATGGACTGCCCAGAAATAAAATAAGAAATTTGGCAAGGCCAAACCTCCATTGCTCTTTGACTTACATAAATGTTTTTTACTTATTCTATGATTCTTATAATCCCAAATAAAGCTTGTAACAATGGAGTCGACTTTTTTGAAAAAGTTTTTGGGGATATATATCGGCATTAATTGAAATAGGTACAGTAGTTGCGGTAAGAAGATCATTTTTATAGCATTAATTCTACCAAGCATTGAAATGGGAAGTGTTTTCCAGTACTGAATATTCTTGTACTCGCCTGTACTCGCTGGAGTTTAGAAGGAAGAGGGGGGACCTCATTGAAACATACAGAATAGTGAAAGGCCTGGATAGAGTGGATGTGGAGAGGATGTTTCCACTAGTGGGAGAGTCTAGGACTAGAGGTCACAGCCTCAGAATTTAAGGATGTTCCTTTAGGAAGGAGATGAGGAGGAATTTCTTTAGTCAGAGGGTGGTGAATCTGTGGAATTCTTTGCCACTGAAGGCTGTGGAGGCCAAGTCAGTGGATATTTTTAAGGCAGAGATAGATAGATTTTACTTCGGAGTCACGTGAGTGACTACGTGAAGAACCCCGCCAGTGCGCCTGCGCATCATTACGTAAGACGCCTTGACGCAAACGGACGTGAGGAGCAGAGCTCCTCCAGTGGTTTGTAGTTTTTACAACTACAAGGTAAGTAGAAACTTTTTAAAGTATTTCCAGGTCCGTTTTCTGTGGGTCTATGGGATTTTTCCACAGACGCCATGGAAAAAACGGGCAGGGGGAAGAGGCGTGCGATTCAGCCGGCAAAAAGTCGGGAATCTCCGGGTACAAGCCAGCCACCTCTAACCCCGGTACAGTCGCCAGCGGTGAGCATAGCGACTGTGGACCTGGGGCTGATGAAAACTCAGTCAGCGCCTGTCGGGCGAAAAGCCAAGTTTAAATCCAGACGGCCCACGGAGGAGGAGTCCCAGGCAACGGAAGCTCCAGGGCTAGATACTGCCTTTGTGCGTATTAGCTAGATGGAAAGCCTTCTGCATAGGCTGTTGGAGCAAAGTACACTCAGGGAGGGGTGTACTGAAATACAAGCTGCTGGAAGCAGCCTAACAGCACCTGGCACAGGGCTGATGGAATGCACCCTCAGAGATGAGGAGAGTGCTATGGGTCATGAGAGTTCAGACCCCGACTCTGACGGAGAGGCTATACAAGGTGAAGAACTGCAGATACCAGATATTCCACCACTGGCAGTACGCTTCGCTGCCCCGTCAGGGTCAGGAGAGCCACTAGATGAGCTGGCCTCCTTAATAAATTACTTGGTTTCCCATCAGCTGGAACAGCAGGAGATGGATGATACTGCAAAAAAGCATGAGACTCCAAGCAACTGTGTGTTGCTAAAAGCACCAGCAGTGAATCAAATCATCTGGAATCAATTGAGTATGACTATGAAAACTCAAGAATTAAAATTGCAGAGAATATTAAAGCTGCTGGGTTCTGGAATTACTGCTTTTGCCAGAATAGCAGATAAAAGCCAAGAGATGACGGAGTTGCATCAGGAAGCACTAGGGTTGCTATGCAGCTCCCACTTCGAGGTCAATTGTCTGAGGAAAGGTGTTATACGGCCTACTATGAATCCAAAATTCGCAGCACTCTGCAAACCAAGTAATATACAATTACCCAACTTACTCTTTGGAGAGGATCTCGGGAGACGTATTAAAGAGTTGGAAGATGAAGCGAAAACAGGATTGATGAAAACATCAATGGTTGTAAAGTCTGTAAAGAGGAAGTATCCTTTCAGACGTCATACGGATCCTGGACCAAGTCGCTCATCAACGCAGGGACGTAGTTGGCGGCCTGCAGCAGGAGCAAGAACCAGTGGGCGTGCTTCCGGGAGAACCCAGGAATCTCAGGGTACTCAAATGACTCAATGGGTAGGTGGACCTGGTTCTCACGGGAACATACTAACCGGATTAAGTCCAAAAATTGGAGGCAGGTTACATTTCTTCTATAATAATTGGAAGAAAATTACTTCAGATGTGGTAATCCTGAATCATATACAAGGATTTCGAATTGAATTCAATCCAAATTATGATATGCCTGTTCAGCATGTTCCTAGCCGAACTCTCCACTTTGTACAAAAAGAGGTGATGGAGGTTCAGGTTGCACTTGAAACCCTATATAAAAAAGGGGTTATTGAAGAATCCGTCTACCAAAGTCACCAATTTGTGTCAAATATATTCCCTCGATCAAAAAAGGATGGAGGATGGAGGATTATTCTAGACTTGACAAATCTGAATCCTTTTGTGCAATTTAGACATTTTAAAATGGAGACATTTGTGACTGCCAAACAGCTTATTTCAGAAGCATGTTATATGGCAACTATAGACTTGAAAGATGCATATTATTCAGTGTCTGTTCATTCAGAAGATAGGAAGTATCTTAAATTTAAATGGATGAACCAGTTGTGGCAGTTCAAAGCTCTGCCTAATGGGTTAACATCTGCACCCAGAAAATTCACAAAATTGTTAAAACCAATTCTGGGCTTGCTGAGAAACCAGGGGCATGTACTAATGGCATACTTGGATGATGTCTTGATTATAGGAAAGACAAAACAGTCAACAGAAGCATCTGTTGCAGTTGTGAAATCAACTTTTGAAAGTTTGGGGTTTCTAATTCATCCAAAGAAATCAAGGTTAACACCATGTACCTCTATTAATTATTTGGGGTTCACAATCGATTCAGTCCAAATGAATATTACTTTGCCCAGGGAAAAAAGGGTGGAGTTGATTAAAGATTGCAGTAATCTGTTAAACGAGCAAAAACCCTCAATTAGACAGGTGGCTCGTGTACTGGGAAAATTAGTAGGAGCATTCCCAGCAGTCCAATTTGGACCATTACATTATCAACAGCTGCAGAGAGTTAAAGAACAGGCACTGAGAATGCATGTTGGTCATTTTGATAGAACCATGCAACTAACAACAAATGCTGTTTCTGATCTACAGTGGTGGATTCTACATGTCTCAAGCAGTTCCAGCAAAGTGCTGATTGAACAACCTTCCATGATATTACAAACTGATGCCAGTGCACTAGGATGGGGTGCAACTGACTTAACATCTAGCTGCGGAGGCAGATGGAATCAGGAAGAGTCATTGTTACTGCAGACATGGGGAATTAACTATTTGGAGCTTCTAGGATGTTTCTATGGGCTCCAAGCTTACTGTTCTGACACAACTAATAAGCATGTTCAAGTTCAAATTGATAACACAACAGCAGTTGCCTATATTAATCATATGGGTGGAATTAAGTCGGTGTCATGTGACAAAATGGCTAATCAAATTTGGTCTTGGTGTATTGAAAAGAATATTTGGATTTCAGCTATCCATCTACCAGGTAGAATGAATACGATAGCAGACACCAGGTCACGAAAGTTCCATGATAATAAAGAATGGATGTTGAATCAAGAGGTATTCAATGATATAGTAATCAGATTCGGAATGACCGACATTGACTTGTTCGCATCTAGGCTGAATCATCAGCTAGTGAGATATGTGTCATGGAAACCAGATCCAGGAGCAGTGGCGATTGATGCTTTCTCGCTACATTGGGGTGGTATGTTTTCATATATATTTCCACCTTTCTGCCTCATAAGCTGATGTTTGCTTAAAATCAGGCAAGATGCTGCTTCAGGGGTATTAGTAGTACCAGATTGGCCTACACAACCATGGTATCCATTGATATTAGAATTAACATCACAAATATTGATGAAAGTCCCAAAAAGAAAGAATCTATTGCTGCACCCTGTAACAGGGGAAAAACATCCATTATATGATCGTTTGGGTTTGTTGATTTGCAGGTTTTAAGAAGGCCTTTCTGGGACGAGGACTGTCTGAGCGTACTGTGGACATGCTTACGGCAGCCTGGAGGAAGAGCACTCAAAAACAGTACCTTTCTTATATTAAGAAATGGGAAGAATTCTGTGTACAGAAAAATGTGCAATAAAGTACTGCAGATATTTCAGATGTTGTAGAATTTCTGTCAAAACTTTATTATGATGAAGTTCTGAGTTGTAGTGCAATTAATTCTGCCAGAAGTGCATTGTCCTCATATTTGGTTCTGGATTCAGAAAGAAACCCAATTGGGTCACACCCACTTGTTTCCAGACTAATGAAAGGAATCTTTAATTTTACTTTGGAGTCACGTGAGTGACTACGTGAAGAACCCCGCCAGTGCGCCTGCGCGTCATTACGTCAGACGCCTTGACGCAAACGGACATGAGGAGCTCCTCCAGTGGTTTGTACTTTGTACAACTACAAGGTAAGTAAAAACTTTTTTCAGTATTTTCAGGTCCGTTTACTGTGGGTCTGTGGGGATTTTTTCCACAGACGCCATGGAAAAAACGGGCAGGGGGAAGAGGCGAGCGACTCAGCCGACAGAAAGTCGGGAAAGTAGGGAGTCTGCGGTTAGCGACCAACCACCTCTAACCCCGCTACAGTCGCCAGCGGAGAGCATAGCGACTGTGGACCTGGGGCAGTCAGTGCCTGTTGGGCGCAAGGCCAAGTTCAAATCGAAACGGGCCACGGAGGAGGAGTCCCAGGAAATGGAAATGGAAGAAGCTCCAGGGCTAGATACTGCATTTAAGCATATTGCCCAAATGGAAAGCCTGCTACATAGGCTGTTGGAGCGAAGCACACTCAGGTAAGAGTGTACTGAAATCCAAGCTGCTGAAAGCAGCTCAACAGCTCCTGGTACAGGGCTGATAGAATGCACCCTCAGGGATGAGGAGCGTGCCACGGGTCATGAGATTTCAGACCCTGACTCTGACGGTGAGGCTGTACAAGGTGAAGAACGGCAGCTGCCAGATGTTCCATCCCTGGCAGTACGATTCGCTGCCCCGTCAGGGTCAGGAGAGCCATTAGGAGAAGAATTGGCCTCCCTAATAAATTACTTGGTTTCCCATCAGCTGGAACAGCAGGAGATGGATGAGAATGCAAGAAAATATGAGTTGAGTATGAGAACTCAAGAATTGAAATTGCAGAGAATATTAATGCTGCTGGGTTCTGGAATAACTGCTTTTGCCAGAATAGCGGATAAAAGCCAAGAGATGACGAAGTTGCATCAGGAAGCACTGGGGTTGCTATGCAGCACCCACTTCGAGATCAATTGTCTGAGGAAAGGTGCTATACGGCCTACTATGAATCTGAAATTCGCAGCACTCTGCAAACCAAGTAATATACAATTACCCAACTTACTCTTTGGAGAGGATCTCGGGAGACGTATTAAAGAGTTGGAAGATGAAGCGAAAACAGGATTGATAAAAACATCAATGGTTGTAAAGTCTGTAAAGAGGAAGTATCCTTTCAGACGTCATACGGATCCTGGACCAGGACCAAGTCGCTCATTAACGCAGGGACGTAGCTGGCGGCCTGCAGCGGGAGCAAGAACCAGTGGGGGTGCTTCCGGGAGAATCCAGGGATCTCAGAGTACTCAAATGACTCAAGAGGTAGGTGGACCTGGATCTCATGGGAACATACTAACCGGATTAAGTCCAAAAGTTGGAGGCAGATTACGTCTCTTCTATAACAATTGGAAGAAGATTACTTCAGATGTGGTAATTCTGAATAATATACAAGGATTTCGAATTGAATTCAATCCAAATTATGATTTGCCTGTCCAGCATGTTCCTAGCAGAACTCTCCACTTTGCACAAAAAGAAGTGATGGAGGTTCAATCTGCGCTTCAAACCCTATATATAAAAGGTGTTATTGAAGAATCAGTCTACCAAATTCACCAATTTGTGTCAAATATATTCCCTCGATCAAAAAAGGATGGAGGATGTAGGATTATTATAGACTTGACAAGTCTGAATCCTTTTGTTCAAGTTAGACATTTTAAAATGGAGACATTTGTACTGCCAAACAACTTATCTCAGAAGCATGTTTTATGGCAACTATAGATTTAAAAGATGTATATTATTCAGTGTCTGTTCACTTGGAAGATATGAAGTATCTTAAATTTACATGAATGAACCAGTTAGGGCAGTTCAAAGCTCTGCCTAATGGGTTAACGTCCGCTCCCAGAATATTCACAAAATTGTTAAAATCAATTCTGGGGTTGCTGAGAAGCCAGGGGCATGTACTAATGGCATACTTGGATGATGTCCTGATTATAGACTGTAGGAATCACCTACGTAACTCCTCATAAAATAAAGATCAAACATCAAACTTAGGTAAGTTCTCGTTTAATCTTACTATTCCAGACCACCAAAACCTAGGTACATGACAATCTGGGATGTAAGTGTGGTGCTGAAACTACTTTGTGAATGGTCACCAAGTGTGTCTTTACCTTTGGCCAAGCTCAGTATGAAAGTAGTCATGCTTATGGCATTAGTGACAGCACAACGAGTGCAAACACTTGGGAAATTACAAATAGACAGGATGGAAGTAACTGAAGACAAGGTTACATTCTATATCTATGACCTACTAAAGCAAAGTAGGCCAGGTGTGACAGGATTTTAAATTGTGCTAGCAGCATATCCAAATGATCCTTGTCTCTGTGTTAAAACATATTTGTTACAATACATTGAGGTCACAAAGACTTTAAGAAATATGGAAACTGGGTTGTTGATCACACACAAGAAACCACACAAGAGAGTTTCAGTACAGACTATTTCCAGATGGATAAAAGAAGTCTTAACAGCTGCTGGTATTAACACTAATGTTTTTACGTCTCACTCGACTAGGGCAGCAGCAACGTCGGCGGCCAGGGCGAAAGACGTCCCCGTCGACCATATCCTCGCAGCCGCCGGGTGGTCCAATGAGTTGATGTTTCAACATTTTTACCATCGGCCTATTGTTAATGCGGGATTGTTTGCAGAAACTATTTTAAGTTCTGTGTAAATTCCTCTGGTTTAAAGGGGATCTGATTAATTTCATTATTAAAAATGAATTACTGCATTTGTGGTACAAATGTTATTATGAATGCATGATTGATTATTCTCGTTCTGAGTCAATCTATGCAGTGAGAAGCCGGGATTGATCCACGGCATGAAATCACAAAGCTTTAAAATCTTCACGTAGTCACTCACGTGACTCCGAAGTAAAATAGTAAGATTAAACGAGAACTTACCTAAGTTTGAAGTTTGATCTTTATTTTATGAGGAGTTACGTAGGTGATTACGTGCCCGCCACGACCCAACCTCTATCATAAAGGTCAGATGGAAGTTCTTGTATTACTCGTTTTATTATGAGACTATATTACTTCGGTTGTTGTTTTTTGTGATTTCACACCGCTGCTTTGAAGATTGACGCGCAGGCGCACTGGCGGGGTTCTTCACGTAATCACCAACGTAACTCCTCATAAAATAAAGATCAAACTTCAAACTTGGGTAAGTTCTCGTTTAATCTTACTATTCTTGATTAGTACGGGTGTCAGGGGTTATGGGGAGAAGGCAGGAGAGTGGGGTTAGGAGGGAGAGATTTAGTTCAGCGATACAGCATGGAAACAGGCCCTTTGGCCCACTGGGTCCGCGCCGACCAGCGATCCCCGCACATGAACACGATCCTACACCCACTAGGGACAATTTTTACATTTACCAAGCCAATTAACCTGCAAACCTGTACATCTTTGGAGTGTGGGAGGAAACTAAAGATCTCGGAGAAAACCCACGCAGGTCACAGGGGGAACGTACAAACTCCGTACAGACAGCACCCGTAGTCGGGATCGAACCCAGGTCTCTGGCGCTGCATTCGCTGTAAGGCAGCAACTCTGCCGCTGCGCCACCGTGACAAGCCATGATTGAATGGTGGAGTAGACTTGATGGGCTGAATGGCCTAATTCTGCTCCTATCATATGACCTTATGACCGTGAACATGGACTGGATGGGAGGAAGTGCCGAGCCTGTGATGGACGGGGCTGTGGTCACCACTCTGTGCAGGATCAGGCGGTCAAGAGCAGAGCAGTGGCCAGACCCGGCTGAGCTGCATCAGTCACCAAACTGTTGAGAGCACATCGAGAGAGAATCCTCGTGGACTTGCCGAATCTTCTGAGATACCCACTGATGCACTTTCCTGATCACAGTGAAGAGACCAGGTTAGTTTGTTGGTGATATAGATGCCTAGGAACTTGAAACTGTAGATGGCCGCATTGGGATCTCGTTATCTATTTCAGTTTGATTTCTCACATGGTCAATCCAGAGTGCGTACAATTCCCAAGGGGGTACAGTTCCAGAGGGGGTACAGTTCCCAAGGGGGTACAGTTCCCAAGGGGGTACAGTTCCCGAGGGGGTACAGTTCCAGAGGGGGTACAGTTCCAGAGGGGGTACAGTTCCCAAGGGGGTACAGTTCCCAAGGGGGTACAGTTCCCAAGGGGGTACAGTTCCCGAGGGGGTACAGTTCCCGAGGGGGTACAGTTCCCGAGGGGGTACAGTTCCAGAGGGGGTACAGTTCCCAAGGGGGTAAAGTTCCCGAGGGGGTAAAGTTCCAGAGGGGGTACAGTTCCAGAGGGGGTACAGTTCCAGAGGGGGTACAGTTCCAGAGGAGCGTCCTGTTGCCTATCGGAGACAGGGAGGTGAGGTGTTTGCAGGTTTGTACCAAGGCTGCAGGACCTAACGGGACAAGTGAGGAGCAGAGTTCTCGTACTTCCTTACTTGACACAAGGGCCTGAGGAACTACTTTGCCGCTTCATTACAATCAAACTTTACTCGGGGGCAAAAGATAAAAGGAACAATGTTGCCCACGACAACAGTCTCTCCGTGGTACAATAACCACCAGTCTCCCGGGCGCACTCACTCTAGAATTACTGCCAGTGAGAAGGAGATTCTCCAGTAAAGAGCGTGAACACATTCTGATTCACTGCCCGCCAACACTTACCCAAGCACAGGCGGACAAACTGTTTGCATCCATCCTTGGATTTTCATCTGTTAAAGGCCACAAAATAATAGGTTAAGGGAGTGCATTCATTGCTCACTGCACAGTTGCTGGAAGCACTGATGTGGAATGTGCTCAGCACTGATGTGTGATTCAACGACACAGAGTGTCCCTTCTACCGAGCAGAGGTCAGGCAGTGAGAGGAGGAGAGGGGCAAGATTGAATAGGAACCTGAGGGTGGTGGGTGTACAGAACAAGATGCCAGAGGAGGCCGTTGAGGCAGGCACCATAGCAGCATTTTAAAGATATTCGGTCCATTACATGGATAGGAAGATAGGGCCTGGCTTAAGCCGAGCATTGTGGACGGCATTTGGTGGGAAGGGCCCGTTTCCATGCTGTATAGTCTGTACTGTTAACAAGACCCTATACAATGAATTAATGAATGAATATGTTTATTGGCCAAGTATTCACATAGACAATAGACAATAGGTGCAGGAGTAGGCTTCGAGCCAGCACCGCCATTCAATGTGATCATGGCTGATCATCCCCAATCAGTACCCTGTTCCTGCCTTCTCCCCATATCCCCTGACTCAGCAATCTTTAAGATCCCCTCTCATCCTTCTAAATTCCAGAGTGTACAAGCCCAGCTGCTCCATTCTCTCAGCATATGACAGTCCCGCCATCCCGGGAATTAACCTTGTAAACCTACGCTGCACTCCCTCAATAGCAAGAATGTCCTTCCTCTAATTAGGGGACCAAAACTGTCCACAATACTCCAGGTGTGGTCTCACTAGGGCCCTGACACAACTGCAGAAGGACCTCTTTGCTCCAATACTCGACTCCTCTTGTTATAAAGGCCAACATGCCATTCGCTTTCTTCACTGCCTGCTGTACCTGCATGCTTACTTTCATAGACTGATGAACAAGGACCCCCAGATCCCGTTGTACTTCCCCTTCTCCCAACTTGATGCCATTCAGATAGTAATCCGCCTTCCTGTTTTTGATACCAAAGTGGATAACCTCACATTTATCCACATTAAACTTCATCTTCCATGCAGCGGCCACTCCCCAACCTGTCCAAATCACCCTGCATTCTCATAGCATCCCCCTCACAGTTCACACTGCCACCCAGCTTTGTGTCATCTGCAAATTTGCTAATGTTACTTTGAATCCCTTCATCCAAATCATTGATGTATATTGTAAATAGCTGCGGTCCCAGCACCGAGCCTTGCGGTACCCCACTAGTCACTGCCTGCCATTCTGAAAGGGACCTGTTAATCCCTACTCTTTGTTTCCTGTCTGCCAACCAATTTTCTCTTACCCCAATATCATGTGCCCTAATTTTGCCCACTAATCTCCTATGTGGGACCTTATCAAATGGTTTCCGAAAGTCCAGGTACAATACATCCACTGGCTCTCCCTTGTCCATTTTCCTCGTTACATCCTCAAAAAATTCCAGAAGATTAGGCAAGCATGATTTCCCCTTCGTAAATCCATGCTGACTCGGACCGATCCTGTTACTGCTATCCAAATGTGCAGCTATTTCATCTTTTATAATAGACTCCAGCATCTTCCCCACCACCGATGTCAGGCTAACTGGTCTATAATTCCCTGTTTTCTCTCTCCCGCCTTTCTTAAAAAGTGGGAAAACATTAGCTACCCTCCAATCCACAGGAACTGATCCTGAGTCTATAGAACATTGGAAAATTATCACCAATGCATCCACGATTTCTAGAGCCACTTCCTTAAGTACCCTGGGATGCAGACCATCAGGCCCTGGGGATTCATCAGCCTTCAGTCCCATCAGTCTACCCAACACCATTTGGGTAGACAGGTGTGCTGGAGTGAGCCCGTGCTGGAGTGAGCCCGTGCTGGAGTGAGCCAGTGCTGGAGTGAGCCAGTGCTGGAGTGAGCCAGTGCTGGAGTGAGCCAGTGCTGGAGTGAGCCAGTGCTGGAGTGAGCCAGTGCTGGAGTGAGCCAGTGCTGGAGTGAGCCAGTGCTGGAGTGAGCCAGTGCTGGAGTGAGCCAGTGCTGGAGTGAGCCAGTGCTGGAGTGAGCCAGTGCTGAACTTTCCTACTGAAATATCCAGATATTTCTGTGGCAGATCACGTCATTCCGCCTCCCATGTGAAGGGTATTTCCCCACTGGCCACTACAACCCTTGCTCAGGGTGAGGGTCAGTGATTGAAAGGCAGGTGGGAAGCTCTACATTCCACAGGGTAAACACACCTGAAACACACACCTGTGCTCAACCCAGCCTCTCACTTTGCCAGGAGATCGCCAACACACAAATAAGGTGAAGTTTCCACGCAGAGTCACAGGAGCGCCTGGTTTATACAATTAATAAGCATGATCCATTTTACTGGAAATGTCCATCTCCAAGGCCTTGTGTTAAATAGATCGTGACCCCTCTTAAAGCACCGAATGGATGATTGAATGAGAGAATTAATGAATGAATGAATCAATACCTTTTTGTCGCATGTGACAAGCCACAGTGGAATTCTTTGCTTCCATACCCAAGGTATGAGGATAGTGGCCACATAAAGGGCAGATACAAAGTTACAAAGTATACACAGTGTCCACACCGGCTCCCCCATTGTTCCTTCCCCCAGTAGCGGCGTCCACACTTCCACGTGGTCCCTCCTCGTCCATCGGTCGATGCCACCATCGAACGCCGCGCCGACCTCTCCACTATCACCACCGGGTCCTCTCCGGACACCTCCGTGGCACCGACCCGGGCCCCGACTGCAGGCTCCGTCGATTCCATTGACCGTGGGCTCCGACCCATGAGGGCCCAGCCTCGCCAACTCCGCGGCCCCCCGGGAACACCGACACGTTTCTGTGCAAATCCTGTTGAAAAAATCCCTACATGTCCATGATATGTTCCACCATCGACCTTCAAGTACATTGGGAGCATTAACGGTGAGGAATTGGAAGTTTGCCAGTTGTTCTCTGTTGCCCCTGGTATAATTCCCACAAACACCTCCTCGCTTCAGTGTTACGTTACAGCAGTTGTACATCAGTCCAGCTTATTATTGACACGTGCAGAGGTGCAGTGAAAAGATTTTGTTTATGGCCTATTCAAAGATTAAACTATATATGAATACAATCATGAATAGGGAGGTTTCACGGCAGTCGGGTCACGACCCATGACCCGTACTGTTGCTACGCTACGCCAAATGGAGTACACGCGATGAACTGCAGGTAAGCACTGACCATTATTTCCAGCGTAGCGGGCCCATTAAAACCCACGAAATGGTCAATGTTTGAGCTGTAAATAATTATGGAAATCGGGATAAGTGTGAGAGACATTTAGTCTACTTCAGAATTCCAAAAGTGAGGAGAAATTACGGTAGATAGAAGCGAGAGCTGAAGGGACAACAACAGCCAGAGTGCTTGGCGAACATTGGCCGTTTGCTCACTGCATTTCATCAACTAAGGCATTATTTGTGTTTTTTCTTGATTCCTTTGGCATCTAAAAAGTTTCAGAAGTGATAAATCTGGCTGTAAAATTTTTAAATCGCCCCTGGTTCTCGTGGGTTTTTACATACAAATAGAAATCGCCTCTGAAGGAAAATTTACAACCAGATTTATCACTTCTGAGACTTTTTAGATGCCAAAGGAATCAAGAAAAAACACAAATAATGCCTTACTGTTGATGAAATGCAGTGAGCAAACGCGATAATTCCCAATATTTTCAATTCCGATATCTGCACAGCCAATGTTCGCCAAGCACTTTAGCTGTTGTTGTCCCTTCAGCTCTCGCTTCTCTTTACCTTCATTTCGCTTCACTTTTGGAATTCTGAAGTTGGGTACATGTCTCTCACGCTTACCCCGACTTACACTATTATTTACAGCGAATAAATTCAACATTTTTGGCGGTTTTTAACAGATAGGAAAGTACGCGTTTCTTGCATTAATAACATACACCGGAAGTTACGTATGTCCTCCAGATGGATTGAGCGGCTCCGTGCATCAAGCCCTATGACCCAGTGACCTTATGTGCAACCCCACTATACACAGAGCGCGGATAAAAGGTTCAACATTTACTGCACAGATTTATTATCAAAGTCCGATAAATTCCAATTAAAGATAATTCTCAAGGGCTTGAGCTACAGGGGAGGGATGAGCGGGCTGGGTCTCTATTCCTTGGAGCGCAGGAGGATGAGGGGTGATCTTATAGAAGTGTACAAAATCACCAGAGGAATAGATCGGGTAGATGCACAGAGTCTCTTGCCCAGAGTAGGGGAATCGAGGACCAGAGGACATGGGTTTAAGGTGAGGAGGGAAAGATTTAATAGGAACATCTTTCATACAAAGGGTGGTGGGTGTATGGAACAAACTCCTAGAGGAGGTAGTTGAGGCTGGGACTATTACAATGCTCAAGGTACATTTAGGCAGGTACATGGATATGACAGGTTTAGAGGGATATGGACCAAACGCAGGCAGGTGGGACTAGTGTAGCTGGGACATGTTGGCCGGTGTGGGCAGGTTGGGCTGAAGGGCCTGTTTGCAGACTCTGAGACTCTGTGTCTCTGTGTCTCTGTGTCTCTGTGTCTCTGTGTCTCTGTGTCTCTGTGTCTCTGTGTCTCTGTGTCTCTGTGACCCAGTGTCTCTGTGTCTCTGTGACTGTGTGTCTCTGTGTCTCTGTGTCTCTGTGTCTCTGTGTCTCTGTGTCTCTGTGTCGCTGTGTCGCTGTGTCTCTGTGTCTCTGTGTCTCTGTGTCTCTGTGTCTCTGTGTCTCTGTGTCTCTGTGTCTCTGTGTCTCTGTGTCTCTGTGTCTCTGTGTCTCTGTGTCTCTGTGTCTCTGTGTCTCCGTGACTCTGTGTCTCGGTGACCCAGTGACTCTGTGTCTCTGTGTCTCTGTGTCTCTGTGACTCTGTGACTCTGTGTCTCGGTGACCCAGTGATTCTGTGACTCGATAGTTCCTTGTCTTTTGCCATGCCTGCCTTTGTGAAGATAAATGTGGAAGCTTATAGCCTGTGATTGAGCAGCGGAACATCCTCCATCACCTGATTGCGAGCTCTCTAACGCCTCCAGCTGATCCACAGGACTGTCTCCAGCGTTATATTACCAAGGGAAGGAACAGTTTTCTGTTCTGATTGACTGAAAGATTGCAATATTTCTTGCTCCATCAGTCACCGATTGCCTGGGTCAATGCAGCAAATCACAAACTGTAAACTGTGCTTGCACAGAACAAAGATAGAAATATATTTTACTTGATCCAGTTCTGGTATCTCACAGACCTACCCAGTTCTGTTTTAACCCTCTGATCATTTGCAGAGATCGACGTCAATGATCTGAGGTGAGATTCTCTATTGTACGGTTGGTTTATAAATGAGAGCAATGTGGCAGGATCCTGGCGTTGGTCCCACCATTGTTGCTAGTGGCAGGCCTGGCAATGCTGGCTGGAAAACACAATGTCTTGTTGCTTCTGAAAGGAAGGAAATTGATTGTTAAATCCATTTAACCTTATCATAATTACATCCCCAATATACACCAGACTTTAATTACAATGAAGGTGATGAATGACATGTCGCCATCAACATGAATGTGTTCTTGATACCTTGAGAATGTAGCATGTTGAACATTTTCAGCGAGTAAAATTTGGTCGGCATGGTTCTTTTTAACTCGGAGTGGGGTGGGGTGGGGTCGCTGTGTAGTTACAGACAGTCGAGGGCAGCCGTAGCAATCTCCTTCGCTGACCGGGGATTTTAATTGGCTCATTGGAGTTTTCAGGACCAAGGAAAACCGACCGGTAGGTAAAATGCCCCCTAAACTTTATTAAACTTTGTCTGGCTTCTTAAAAGTGTTTCCACTCCTTCTCCCCCCCTTCTCTCCCCCTTCTCTCCCCTTCTCTCCCCCCCCCCTCCACACTCTCCCCCGCTTTCCCTGGCCCCCGCCTTTGCGATGTGTGTGTGTGTGTGGTCGGTGGAACCAGCTCACAGTTTCATCGCTGATGGTCGATCCAGCTCGAGGTTTTCCAGGCGAGTGCCCTCGAGCTTGAAGGTCAAAGACACTCTTCTGAACTGGTGGATTAGGTCGCCGCAGTGGGACAGCCCCTTTACTTCGTCATCTAAAGAAGATCTAGCCACATCTTTGGTGCTGCCCCTGCTGTGGACAGGCTGTCCCACATTGTATCTGCCATGGACCATGGAGCTTTGACTTGTATGTGAACACAGGTTTTGAGCTCGAAAGAGCAGTGGATATTGGGCTAACAGATCAACGAACAACAAGAGCTAGGGCCTTGTCATTATTTGTCAAGTTGCTGCTTGTTCATTTCAAACTTCCACTGACATAACCGTGAACAGGTGATGTATCAAGTTAACATCTGCCTCTTTACATTGCCCTTGTTCCACCACCTACGATACGATACGATGCAACGCGGCACGAAACAACACGGTACGGTATGGTACGGTATGATACGATAGGACTTTATTGATCCCAGGAGGGAAATTGATCTGCCAACGGTCATAAAACACAAGATACATGAAACATGAAATTAAAGTGACGAGTGGAAAGGATATGGGGATGTGCATAGATTGGGGGGGGAGGAGAGTCAGTCTCAGTCTACCCCACGACAGAAGGGGGAGGAGTTGTACAGTTTGATGGCCACAGGGAAGAAGGATCTCCTGTGGCGTTCTGTGGCTGCATCTTGGTGGAACCAGTCTGTTGCTGAAGAACTACTTTGTGTAGGATGAAAGTGCAGATGCTGGTTTACACAGAAGATAGACACAAAATGCTGGAGTAACTCAACAGGTTAGGCAGCATCTCTGGAGAAAAGGAATGGGTCAAGACCATTCTTACAATACTTTCCCACCTCTGCTATCAAATGCTGTAATTATCTCACAACAATCAAACCTTAATCTTTGACAATTAAGGAAATATAAACCTGCCCCATGGAACTGAATTCTCTCGGCCCAAGGTGTCATCCAGGTGGATCTATGATGCATCTTCACCAAAGTCATTACCTGTTCATCATCAGAGTGTGTGTCCCATTGGACATGTATACAATGCAGGATCTAAACTCTGTTCATGAAAGCCACTGTAATCACTCCACCTCTTTATTCCTGACCCCTCGAGATGTAGATTAACACACATCTTCTTTGAATCCCCCCGTGTAGCCAAGATGGCACCAAAGTCAGGCAGCTTTCTGCGTGGTGGGCCCAGAAGTGGATCTGCAATCACTCATTCTCTAAAACCTCTGCTCCCAACAGCAGCGTTTCTTACTCAAACTACGCCATCTCCTCTCAGATCTGCACGCACACCTCCACATTCAGGGACAGTTCCTTCCCAGCTGTTATCAAGCCTTGAACTGTCCTATCACCAACTATAGAACAGTCCTGACCTCCCATCTACCTCATTGGAGACCCTCAAACTATCTTTAATTGCCCTAAAAATTATTCCCTTTATCCAGTACACTGTACACTGTGGATGGCTGGATTAGACAATAGATAATAGACAATAGACAATAGATAATAGACAATAGGTGCAGGCGTTGGCCATTTGGCCCTTCAAGCCAGCACCGCCATTCAATGTGATCATGGTTGATCATCCCCAATCAGTACCCCGTTCCTGCCTTCTCCCCATATCCTCTGACTCCGCTATCTTTAAGAGCCCGATCTAGCTCTCTCTTGAATATATCCAGAGAACCGGCCTCCTGAGGCAGAGAATTCCACAGACTCACCACTCTCTGTGAGAAAAAGTGTTTCCTCGTCTCCGTTCTAAATGGCTTACCCCTTATTCTTAAACTGTGGCCCCTGGTTCTGGACTCCCTCAACATTGGGAACATGTTTCCTGCCTCTAGCGTGTCGAAACCCTTAACAATCTTATATGTTTCAATGAGATCCCCTCTCATCCTTCTAAACTCCAGAGTGTACATGCCCAGCTGCTCCATTCTCTCAGCATATGACAGTCCCGCCATCCCGGGAATTAACCTTGTAAACCTACGCTGCACTCCCTCAATAGCAAGAATGTCCTTCCTCAATTGTAATCTGACTGTAATCATGTATTGTCTCTCTGCTGGTTCACACGGAACAAAAAGCTTTTCACTGTACCTCGGTACACATGACAATAAACCAAACTAAAATGAATATATTGGATGATATTTTACTCATTTCATTTGTAAACTTTGTCACATATTTTAGTGCAGGGAATCCAAACATCAGAGACATTAGAAAATACACGAAGGTGACCCAGAGATTTGTCGACACGTTGACACTGCTGTTTGTTTATTGTGGAGCAGGCAATTTTGCTGGTTCTGCACTTGATGCCATGGCAACCTCCAGTGTTAGTGTCCTCACAGTTAACGTTATCCACATTACACACAAGTAATGTATGGGCCAGAGGCAGAGCCCACTGCCAGCAAGCCAGGGGTCCACTGGAGGTGGGTGCGAGATGCACACTGCATCCAGAGTATTCCAGAGGATGCTGGGTTAGGGTTAGTGTGAGGGTTAGTGTGAGGGTTAGTGTGGGGGTTGGTGTGAGGGTTGGTGTGAGGGTTGGTGTGAGGGTTGGTGTGGGGGTTGGTGTGCGGGTTGGTGTGCGGGTTGGTGTGAGGGTTGGTGTGAGGGTTGGTGTGAGGGTTGGTGTGAGGGTTGGTGTGAGGGTTGGTGTGAGGGTTGGTGTGAGGGTTGGTGTGAGGGTTGGTGTGAGGGTTGGTGTGAGGGTTGGTGTGAGGGTTGGTGTGAGGGTTGGTGTGAGGGTTGGTGTGAGGGTTGGTGTGAGGGTTGGTGTGAGGGTTGGTGTGAGGGTTGGTGTGTGCGTATGAGTGCAGGTGGGGCACAGGGATGGGGAATAGAGGGCGGTGTGGAGTTGCCATGCAGTAACTGAGGAAGGTGCAGATGTTAACCTTGTGCCATTGACCGAAACACGGCCACGGAAGAGTTCACCTGGTCACCAGGTGAGTGCATCGTTTGTTGGGACATCCAGGTGTGAGTTCACATTAGAGATGATCCGCTCACTGATCCCAGAGTCAACATTGCTGTGTTGACCATGGCGTTTCACCCAGCCAAACACTCCCCAGTTTCAACAGTATCTCTGTTGGACTAGCAAAACCAACAGAAGTGACAGAAAGACATCACGGTGGCGCAGTGGTAGAGTTGCTGCCTCACAGCACCAGAGATCCAGGTTCGATCCCGACTACGGGTGCTGTTTGTACGGAGTTTGTACGTTCTCCCCGTGGCCGCGTGGGTTTTCTACGGGTGCTCCGGGTTCCTGCCACACTCCAAAGATGTACAGGTTTGTAGGTTAATTGGCTTCTGTAAATTGTAAATTGTCCCCAGTGTGTAGAATAGTGCTAGTGCATGGGGTAATCGCTGGCCGGCATGGACTCGGTGGGCTGAAGGGCCTGTTTTCGTGATCTAAACTAAAACTAAACGACTCAGAATATTGCACTAAATCAATCACCTCATATCCCTGAAGAAATACTATCCTGAGAACTCAGGCATGATTCGCCAATGTATTCTCGAGTGGTGGCACAACATAGCTATAACACAGGGTATCAGCAGGCAAAATACTCCTCAGAAAGTTAGAATTGTCTTTGTGAAATCAGTTTATGACATGGATATTTTACTGAACATTCTGATTCACCAATAACAGCAACACAGGCACCTGGTTTGCATTTTAATTTCAATACGTTGATAAACGTGAAGACCAACATGTACGTTGCAGTTTATATCAAGATGAAATGTATTAGACACTTGAGTAATATGCTTACATCTTCATTTATATTCGCCAGAAACATTAATCGTGTCACAATATACTCTCTGGAAATCCCTTTAGTATTCTGGTGGCTGCTTCAATGACAAATGACTTCCCGCTCCATACAGTTGCAATATCGTTTGTTACAAATGACTTTGGACATGTGATGGTGTTCAGTATTGAATGGGCAACGCTTTTGCTGAACATGTGGGTAACAGCGCTACAGGAATCTTGTTGCTCCACGGAATGATCAGTGATTCTTGAAGGAGGACAGCTCGTGTAATACGGGTACCTTTAAATCATAGAGACAGAGAGAGGTGTGATTGGTTTACTAATGGATGCTGAAGGCAGAATATTTTGCCAGTGAATTTCCAGAAGCTTTTTACAAATAATTCCCAGAGAAAATTCAAGTCCTGTTGATATTCAAACCATCTCCTCTGTTCCTGTCATTTCTGGAGCTCGAATAAAAAGGATCTTACAAAATACAACATAGTTATACAAAGCTGCAATATTCTTCACATTGTGATGGATGAAATAGAAATATAATATCACAAATAATGTGTCTGAGATTGGAAACAAATTCACTAAAAACATTAGATGAAAATCGTGACTCTTTCAACATTTCACCAACGAGTAAAGGTCAAAGAATAAACTCATTCCCGCAAGAAGAGGTTTTATCTTCACAGATTTTTTTAACAATATTGGCCAGACTGCCTTGTAAATCAGATTTATTCCCCAGATCAGAACACACATATCGCAAAGTGTTCCTCTAATTACTTCCAAGCAAACCCAGGCGAAGAGATCTGCATTCCTCACAGA
>CM075982.1:72974299-73056799 GCA_038087875.1 Malacoraja senta
AGTTGATTACGGAGCAACTGGGACTCCTAGATCCAATCGTATATCCAATTTAAGGAGAAAGAAATGGAGCAACAATAAAGAATGAAGTGTGGTCGAGACAGGTAGAGGAAGAGAAACTGCAGCTGTAAAGATAGGTTGGTTTCTGAAAGAGACGGGTTTTACAAAAATACGGTCAAACAATAACCAAAGAGAACTTTCCAGGAACAGACATGACTCTAACCTTCTTTTCTCAATTAGAGAGAAGGATTTGAATGGCAGTAACACGTATATCTTCATCAAAAGGATCCTTGCATTATTAAATAAGATCCATATCTTTCTACAGCAAGTTTAATGTGGAGTTATACACATCATATTTCGCTTGGGCAGCTTACACCCCAGCGGTATGAATATTGACTTCTCTCACTTCAAGTAACCCTTGCTTTCCCTCTCCCTCCATCCCTCCCCTTCTCAGTTCTCCGACCAGTCTGACTGTCCTCGTTTACATTTCATCGTTGTTGTTACCTTCTCCCAACCAACAATGACCTGTTCTACATTCTCCTACCCCCTTTGTCTCATTTTCACATCTCACACCTCCTTATCTCTGTATCTCCCTCACCCCTGAGTCGGTCTGAAGAAGGGCCTTGACCCGAAACATCACCCATTCCTTCTCTCCAGAGTCACCGCCTGTCTCGCTGAGTTATTCCGGCACTTTGTGTCTATTTTAAGTTTAATGTAGATATTTCTGCACAAGAATCACAGGGATGTTGGCAGGAAATTGACACCTCAGTGAGTCTGATGGCAATTTGTGATGATCTGCAACGTGCTCTATCTGTTCAACACCAACAATCCTCTGTTCTTTGTACATTATTACTTGGAGGCATATAAAATTGTTATTGTCTCTGCAGAAAATGAGCAAACCACAATCAGTAATTAAAATCAGACCACATTACCTTGGTCCAATAGGCAGCACTCTTAAATTAACCCAAATTATGTTCTTTTAATAAAGATGATGTGCAAGAAAATAGATGAGCTTCAAAACATCCCAGTGAGCAACACCAGCCAGTGTTTGTGACAAAGTACAACTCATGGAGAACACGGATGGCAAGCACACACACAGATTCCACTTCTGCCTGAACACGCGTGTGCATGTGCGTGTCTGTGTACGTGTCTGTGTGCATGTCCGTGTGTCTGTGTGTGTGTCTGTGTGTCTGTGTGTGAGTCATTTCATACATAAGAAGATGGAAATAAAGGGCATAGATAAAGGATAAGGACAAAATAAATGACAGAAAGCCGCAGGAGATCCGTCTTCCCTGTGGCTATCAAGCTGTACAACTCCTCCCCCTTCTGCCGTGGGGTAGACTGAGTGACTGCCCCCCCCCCACCCCAACCTTTGCACATCCCCAATCCATCCCACTCGTCACTTTAATTTCATGTTTCATGTATCTTGTTGTGACTGTTGGCAGATCAATTTCCCTCCTGGGATCAATAAAGTTCTATCGTATCGTACCGTAGATAGGAGCAGGAGTGCCCAACATCCCCTTGGTCTGCTCTATACTCCAACAAGAGTGCTGATCTTTGGATACAAGTCACGTTCCTGCCTGGCCCCAGATCACAACTTCCTCAGCTCTAAGAACCTATTGATCTCGGTCTAGAACACCTTCATCACTTCACATCTGGACTCTGGCCTAGTGGATACTGAAGAACCGCAGCATTTTATGTGAAGCAATTCTACTAACTTCACTCCAATATATCTAACCCCGCCCCCCCCCAACGAGGCTCCTCCGCTGTGGACTCCCACAAAACCAGGTAGACAACCTCTCAGCATTGACCCCATCAAACCCTTTTAAAATCTTGACGTGATCTCGTCCCGTTCTGCTGCGATGGTTTGGAGCAAAATACAACAGACAAGCAAATGACAGCCTCTTGGTGGGAGATGGAACTGATGGAAGGCTTGTTGTGGGGGATGAGAGATGGCATCGGGGATGATGGGCTCATCCAGGACTGAATGTGGGTGGGAGGTGGGCGGGTTCATGGAGCTGGGTCTCATTGGTAATTATGCAAAAGATGACTGGTGATTCTGGAGGAGGTTGGGGGAGGGGAAGGTGTTGGCTCGAAGGGCCGAATGGCCTACTCCTGCACCTATTATAGACAATAGGTGCAGGAGTAGGCCATTCAGCCCTTCGGGCCAGCACCGCCATTCAATGTGATCATGGCTGATCATCCCCAATCAGTACCCCATTCCTGCCTTCTCCCCATATCCCCTGTCTCCACTATCTTTAAGAGCCTTATCTAGCTCTCTCTTGAAAGTATCCAGAGAACTGCCACCACCGCCCTCTGAGGCAGAGAATTCCACACACTCACAACTCTCTGTGAGAAAAAGTGTTTCCTCGTCTCTGTTTTAAATGGCTAACCCCTTTTTCTTAAACTGTGGCCCCTGGTTCTGGACTCCCCCAACATCGGGAACACGTTTCCTGCCTCTAGCCTGTCCAAACCATTAACAATCTTATATGTTTCAATGAGATTTCCTCTCATCCTTCTAAACTCCAGAGTGTACAAGCCCAGCTGCTCCATTCTCTCTGATAGTTCCGCCATCCCGGGAATTAACCTTGTGATCCTACGCTGCACTCCTTCAATAGCAAGAATGTCCTTCCTCAATTTAGGGGACCAAAACTGCACACAATACTCCAGGTGTCTATTGTCTAGGTGAGGGCTAGAGACAGAGAGAGATGTTGTTGGTGTTGTTGCTATCCCTGATAGGGCGGGTGAGAGTCGATCCATCCATTGCTGTCCACGAGACTGGTCAATGAGGAAAGGGGCACCGCGGAGGTAGATGTGGTCATCTGAATATCTACGGTAATTATTCCGATGTCTTGCAAGTGAAAAAATGAAAGGTGAACTAGTCCATATGATGGGCGTACAGTGAGGTCAGGAGTTCAGTGGAGCTGCGGGTAGTGCAGCTATCCCGCAGCTCTGGAGTCCCAGGTTCGATTCCGATTTCTGGTGCTGTCTGCGTGGAGTTTGTCGGTTCTCCCTGAGATCTTGTGGGTTTCCACTACTGTCCTTCCACATACAAAATACACGCTACTTGTCTGGTTATTTGGCTGCTGTAATTATGAGTGGCTGAGGAAACTAGAAGGCATGTGCAAGAGAATGTCACAGGTAATGAGTTGGAAAATGGTTTTACCTTGGGACCTAGTAGTGGTGTGATGGGTCGAATGGCCCATCATATTTCTCTCAATTTTGTAGAGAAATTTGAGGAAGGACATTCTTGCTTTGAGGGAGTGTAGCGTAGGTTTACAAGGTTAGTTCCCGGGATGGCGGGACTGTCATATACTGAGAGAATGGAGCAGCTGGGCTTGTACACTCTGTAGTTTAGAAGGATGAGAGGCGATCTCATTGAAACATATAAGATTGTTAAGGGTTTAGAAACATAGAAACATAGAAAATAGGTGCAGGAGTAGGCCATTCAGCCCTTCGAGCCTGCACCGCCATTCAATATGATCATGGCTGATCATCCAACTCAGTATCCTGTACCTGCCTTCTCTCCATACCCCCTGATCCCTTTAGCCACAGGTTTGGACATGCTAGAGGCAGGAAACATGTTCCCGATGTTGTGGGAGTCCTGAACTAGGGCCCACAGTTTAAGAATAAGGAGTAAGCCATTTAGAACAGAGACGAGGAAACACGTTTTCTCACAGAGAGTTGTGAGTCTGTGGAATTCTCTGCCTCAGAGGGCAGTGGAAGCGGGTTCTCTGGATGCTTTCAAGAGAGAGGTAGTGGAGTCAGGGGATATGGGGAGAAGGCAGGAACGGGGTACTTATTGGGGTGATCAGCCATGATCACATTGAATGGCGGTGCTGGCTCGAAGGGCCAAATGGCCTACTCCTGCACCTATTGTGTATTGTCTATTGTCTATAAACGTCTGAAATTTGACCTTGAATTTGAGAGAGAGGTGGATGAGGGTGTGGATGTGAGAGGCTACAACCAAATGCAGGGCTTGAGGTAGTGTGGTCGTTTGCAAGGCTCTGATGAGAGGGACCTGTCCCACAGACCTCCCGCTGACCCCACCAACACAGTGTCCACTCCACCCTCACCCCGTGAACTTCCAGCTTCTACATCAATCCATTTGTGTGAATCTCCTCAAACCACCAAGTTCCACAAACAAACAATTTCTAGCAAAGAGTTTTCTCCTGAATTCCCTCTCGATTTGTGCATTTATTGGAACCGAACATGTTTACCATGGTATATTGCCAATATCTTTACATTTTTATTCTCTCCTTAAATTCCATACACTTTGGTATTAAATGATTGCATGCGAAACAAGATGCAATGACCTTGGAACTATTGTCAGTCTCGTTCCAAACTCTTGCATTAATAATGCACATACAATTTTTTTGCGGCTGCTGAACAAACTGAAATGAAACTCTAACCACATATCATTTTTACAACATACCTCTCTCCAGTTCCACCAAAAAGTGTGATTATATTTTCCCTCCTCCCCCACCTTAACATTTGAAGAACTGTAAAAATAAATATTGGCTTTGCTTGTTCAGCATTCTATTTGAATAGTTGTGCTGCAATTTAAGTTGCCATATGGACCATTTATTTTTGCAATGGATTCAAGTGCATGTTTAGTACACTGTAAAATAGGGGGTCGGCCCCCGGGCCGAATGAGGCCCGTAACCCAAAATCATCCGACCTGCAGGCGGATTTTTCCCCCCGTAATCATCCGGCCTGCCGAGCAGCAGCGCCCCGGGCAGTGCCCGAGCTCTGTCTGTACCGCATCCTGCGCAAGGCCGGTAGCACGGCCACGCACCTTCTGTGAACATGTTTAAGAAGGAACTGCAGATGCTGGAAAAATCAAAGGTAGACAAAATTGCTGGAGAAACTCAGCAGGTGAGACATGCAAGGATTGCAAGAGGCTGCCTCACCCGCTGAGTTTCTCCAGCATTTTTGTCTACCTTCTGTGAACACGTGATAGATGCGGCCCGCCATCCGCTCACAGACATGAGTCCCGGCCCCTATGCAGGACAAGGTTGCCCACCCCTGATGTGGCCCGCCATCCGCTCACAGACATGCGTCCTGGCCCCTATGCGGGACAAGGTTGCCCACCCCTGCTGTAAAAGATTCAGACTGATGGCCACACATTGATTATAAAGGAACTTTTATTTTGTGGTAAATATCTGACGTGACCAAGCACTGACCTGTTCAACACAGCAGCTATTGATGAAATAGAGGAATTGTCATGACACTGCATAATGCACTCTTCTTCTGAATTCAGCTCAGGCTGAAGAAGGGTCTCGACCCAAAACATCACCCATTCCTTCTCTCCAGAGATGCTGCCTGTCCCGCTGAGTTACTCCAGCATTTCGTGTCTATCTTCGGTTTAAACCAGCATCTGCAGTTCCTTCCAACACATTATGCAGCTAAACTTGAAATAGGTTCAACTTGTTCTTCTCTCCATGTAACCCGGAGAGTTCCCTGCTGAAGAGTTGCAGTGAAAGTGCTGGCCCCACCTGGGGAAAGGGCTGGCCCCACCTGGGGAAAGGGCTTGGCCCCACCTGGGGAAAGTGCTGGCCCCACCTGGGGAAAGGGCTGGCTGGCCCCACCTGGGGAAAGGGCTGGTCCCACCTGGGGAAAGGGCTGGCCCCACCTGGGGAAAGGGCTGGCCCCACCTGGGGAAAGGGCTGGCCCCACCTGGGGAAAGTGCTGGCCCAACCTGGGGAAAGTGCTGGCCCCACCTGGGGAAAGGGCTGGCCCCACCTGGGGAAAGGGCTGGCCCCACCTGGGGAAAGTGCTGGCCCTACCTGGGGAAAGGGCTGGCCCCACCTGGGGTATGTTGGCGTTGGGGACCACCCCATGTTGTAGACCACTGGGTTCAGTGGTTCCTGAGGAAACCTCGGCAGGCAATGCACACGTGTACGACTTGTGCACAAACTCAAAATATCATGTTTAGTGTTTCTACAATATTAAATAGTCGTAGAGTCAAACAGCATGGACATGGGTCCTTCGGCCCAACTTGCCCACACTGACCAACATGTCCCATCTACACTAGTCCAACCTTCCTGGTTTTGGCCCGTATTCATCTAAGCTTTTATTAACCATGTACCTGTCTAAATGTTACTTAAAGGTTTGGACAAAATCTCCAATTTGGTCCAATGGAAGGCTTGAGAATGTGAGGGTATGTTGGACTGTACTCTGTCATGGCCGCATTAGATTCACAATATAAACACAGATTTTGGAGGCACTTTTTACCCAGAAGGAAGGTAATAACTCCAATCCATCAGCCGGCCTCCAGGCTGGAACTTGGAGGCTTCCAACATGGACCTTTGTGGGTGAGGTCCCAGGCATAAGGTTTCAGAAACTGACAAATCGAGAAGAGTTACTGTGACTCCTCTCCACCTGAGTTCTGTCTTTGTACCTGCATTGCTGCAGGACAAGATGCATCATTCTACGATGACCCGAGAGATCGCAGGTAAAGTAGAGAATGTCTTCACTCGGGTTCCCAACAACCACATTCTATGGGAGTGTCACCACCAGGCACTCACTGAGTGGAAGCTGACCATGGAATCCACAAGTTGCTCCTTAAAGCAAACAGAACCTGGAGCCTTTTGAAGAATAAAACTTCTCTTGACCTGAATCAGCATCCTCCAAGTACCAAGTGCAGTGTCGTCTGGTTGAAAGCCTTGGGTGGATTCCATTAGCAGCAAACTAAGTCCTGGGCATCATCTTGGTGCCTCTTTGTGTGAATTCTCTTTAAACATGGTGATGAATCCATGGCACCAATAAGGAGCCTTGAAATCATGTTCCTAAGTGATAGGAGCAGAATTAGGCCATTCGGCCCATCAAGTCTACTCTGCCATTCAATCACGGCTGATGAATGAATGAAAATGTTATTGTCACATATGACAAGTCACAGTGAAATTCGTTGCTGGTAAACCTTGCCAAGGTTTGCAATAGTTGCCCAAAGTTACAAACCCCCATTCGACCCCGCGCCAGTTCCCCCATTGCTCTTCCCCCTCCCTCACGGTGGTCCCACTGCACAGGGTCCTCCCTCATTCCTTCTTCACGTGGCAGTCTTGTCCAGGGCTGATCTATCTCTCCCTCCCAACCCCATTCTCCTGCCTTCTCCCCCAAAACTTCTGGCACCCGTACTCATCAAATGGTGATTAGTCCAGTGCAGAGGCAGGCTGGGCCATACCCAGCTGAAGGGACTTCTCGGCAATCATAATGCCCAACTTGGGGCAAATACCAAAAGCAGCAACAATCTAGCACATCACCAACTGCTGGAGGAATTCAGCGGGTCAGGCAGCACCTGCGGAGTTGAATGGACAGGCGATATTTCAGGTCAGGACCCTTCTTCATACTGAACTTGCATGGTTAGCCTCTACTGAGACTGTTCCACTGTAAACATGGTGGGGAAGTCTCTAGTTCAGTTAACTTTGTATGGGTAAAAATTAGTGTTGCACAAATAATGGCGTGCACCTGACATCACAAGTGTCCGCGTGTCAGCGTGATTAGTGGTAGACGTAACTGAAATGGGCTCCTGTGTTTTATCCGTGCAAATTTAAAATTGGGTTGTGTGGTTCCAAATAAAGGTGCTAACTGATCCAACTTCTCGACTTTTGTTCTTTAGTTACAGAATGTTCTAATTATTTATAGCCCTGCACTGTGATATCCAAAAAAAGGATCTATCTGTTTTGTGTAATCATTTTGTGTCTTCATGTTCTGGAAGTTTCCTTCCACTGACACTCAGATTTCATCCCCAACCCCGCTAACAATATAACACACAGCAACCCCGCTAACAATATCAAAGCTGATGATGGTTCCCTTTTGTGTAAATCTTTGTATGAGGCCTGGCCTTGTGGAGGTGTCGAACTTTATCAAGTCTGTGTAGGACTGTGACCGTGAATGTGAAAACCATGGGCAGTGTTGTAGAACTAAGGGACCTAGCAAGATAAGTCCATAGTTCGCTGAAAGTGGCATCGCAGGCAAATTGGGTGGTGATGAAGATATTGGGTACATTGGGCTTGACGCTGGTGAGAGAGGACAGGTTGAACAGAAGCCTGAGGGGAAACCGTTTCATTCAGAGGCTACATGGAACAAGCTGCCTGAGGAAGTAGTTGAGGCAGGTACATGGACAGGAAAGGTTCCAAGGGATATGGGCCAAATATGGGATGAGCTTGGAAGGGGCACCTTGGTTGGCACAGACACGGTAAACCTTCAACTCAGCAACATCATGAAAATTATCCAGACAGAACAGATTGTGTGATTGTGACATTGGAAAATAGACAATAGACAATAGGTGCAGGAGGAGGCCATTCAGCCCTTCAAGCCAGCACCGCCATTCAATGTGATCACAGCTGATCATCCACAATCAGTAGATCTTGTAAACGTGAAAAATCTGTATGTTATTGAAAAGGCCAGAAGTCTACTTGAAATAAGACTAATTTCACATCTCTGCATCTCAGAAAGCCTTTAGCTGGGATTAGATTTGACTCTCCCCTCTGCCAAATGCCTCGACTTTCCTCATTGAAACGTGGACGCAATGATCATGAGTATTGTGTGCAGGGAAGTCTGGCAGTTGTTTTAAATAAATCCATATTTGGATTAGGAAAAAATAGTATCAAATTGGAACAAAAGGCTGTTCAAATGTTTAGTTATTAAACTGTTCTCCATTTGAAAGGCAAAAGGGAGAAACGATGAACAAAATAAGACAGATGTTATTTGGTCAGACCCAATGGTGAAGCTTCCAACACCACAACATCGACTGATTGCTGTCATTACGGTTCTTAAACAATAGACCAGACACACCTCAGATGGTTTTATAAATAGTATTCCATGCCTCATAAATCCACCAGCATCATTTGGGAGGATAAATAAATTAATGGATGCGGGCTAATCATGAATATGATGTACTTTGATTTCCAGAATGCACTAAGTAAGGTGCTCTATTGGTGACTTCAAAGCAGATCGGGCTCTTGAGATTAACACTAAATTATCTGGTTTAAGTGGAACCAGGCTCAGCAAAGGATGATATGGACTTCAAAAAGTTTGTGTGGTAGCTGAGTAAACCAGACCTAGATTTGTTTGTGGAACTTTAGAGGAATTGTTTTGGGTTTTTAGAATGTGAAGCAAAATGGATGTAAGAATCCAGGCTGGCCCTGTGTGTTGGAGAAATAGATATGGCATTGTAATTGCAAGACAAGGAGGGATGAGATAAAACAGGAGTGGACGTATTTTCCCTGTGACCGATGACCTACCAACAAATCATAGGAAGATGAGGCCCTGAGATGTAATCTGTGAGTATACTGTGTCATTAATCCATGATCATACTGTTTCATTATTGAGGCATTAAGGCAGGCGAACATTCTGTCTTTTTGATTTTAAATTACCGTTTCCAAGGCACAAAGTGATGGAATAATCTCCCAGGTGCTAATGAATTAATCTGCAGCAACACTTGAGAATCAATCTACAATATTGGCTAGCCGTCCATCAGCTGAAATAGCCTCTTCATTGACGACTGACATTCTGTGGCTGCCTTGTGTTGTATCTGCAAGATGCATTGTGACACGGTGGCAAAACACTTTGGCAACACCTAGGGCTGCCCAGTGGTAGAGTTGCTGCCTTATAGCGCTTGCAGCGCCGGAGACCCGGGTTCGATCCCGACTACGGGTGCTGTCTGTATGGAGTTTGTACGTTCTCCCCATGACCGCATGGGTTTTCTCCGAATTTCCTCCCACACTCCAAATATGTACAGGTTAGTAGGTTAAATTTGGGTTGGTATAGATGTAAATTGTCCCTAGTCTGTGTAGGGTGGTTTAGTGTGCGGGGATGACTGGTCAGCGCGGACTCGGTGGGCCAATGGGCCTGTTTCCGCGCTGTATCTCTAAACTAAACTAAAGTAAACATCTCCAAAATCCTTGAGGACTGTCACCGAGAGACCGATGGCAAGCGGTGAACTGGAAGACCATCGCATCCTTCATACCAATAAATCACATGAGATTTGAACTGGCCACGTGATCATACACCCCCACACATTGTGGCCGTATCTTCACCACGAGAGCTGCTCCTATCTCTATTTCTATTCCTGAGACCAAATCAATTATTGGTTCCCATATATTTAGTTTTCAACGTTTTTTTTTTTACAGCTGCATATGGAAATGAGGGCACATTGTTTTTTTACCATCTGATTTTGGTAACAACTTTGCGTTTCTTTATAACCATTAATTTGATCATGTCTACAGTTCCCACGTTTAGTTTCAGAGCTAGTGCTTTATCTCAGGGATTGGTGGAGTCTGGAACTCACCATCACCATTCTTAGTTTGCTGATAGATTTTCTATTCATTACAATTGTTCTTTCGCACTAATGACACTCATTTCTGTTTCACGAGAATCAGCTCTTCCAGGTCTTGTTATTAGATCCACAATTTTTGTTCATCTTTCTCAGCTGGCAAAGTTCACATCAGCAATAATTCTAACACTTCCAAGCATATTGTTCCATTAAAGTTATTCAGGAATTCTGGCATGGACGATGTTGAATAAAATGTGGAGAGGAAATACCGCCTTCATCCACTGTTGTTGGAAATGAGCCAACAATAATTTCATCCACAGACACTGACTGCTCTTTCTGAATTCTTATGTAAGGATTGAATTACTTTCATAATTCTCTCATTATCAGATGCACCGCATCATGTTATAACTCTTCTCCAAGATGTAAACTGTTGCAGCCAGTCCTTTGTTGTTCAAGCCTTTGTACATCAAAGTCTTGGTTATTGTTCATCTGTGCCCATTAATTACTCTAATCCCTCTCTTCATTTTCCAGAAGCACCTCAGCTTGCTTGTGAAACAGACAGAAAATGCCAGAAACATTCGACAGGGTCCCAGGGCGTCATTGTGCAGTGAGGTTCCTGACCTGAAACGTTAACTGTGTTTCTATCTCTACGCCTCCTGACTTGCTGAGTGTTCCCAACATTATCTGCTTAGATTTCAGATTTCCATCATCTGGAGTTATAGTCATAGAGTCATACAGCGTGGAAACAGGCCCTTCAGCCCAACTTGCACACACCGGCCAACATGTCGCATCTGCACTAATCCCACCTGCCCACGTTTGGCCCATATCCTTCCCAAGCTGAGTTTGTTTTTGTTTTCTGCCGGTGCTGTATGTTCTCATTTCACTCGGTTGAGGCTGTTGCTTGTAGAGTATAGGAATTGTTATTGGTATTATAAGTAAATGCAATAATGTGAAAAGCTTTGGTAAATGCCTGTCGCAGAGTTGAATTTTGCTACATGGTGACTCTTCCATGCAGTTTGTCGGTGCCAGCCGAGTTTTACACCAACATTCTAAAGGCCTGGTCTCCTCTCACAGAGTGACCCACACACAGGGGCTTCAGGGTGGGTGAAAGTTGCTGGTCTTTCCCCTGTAAACCCAGAAAGGACATAGAGGATAATCTTGCAGATCCCAGGAACCAAATGCATGCTATTGCTTTGATAGTTAACTAATTTGTTGACAACCTTGTTTTGAATGAGACGGCACTTTTACCGTTATATTATAAATCCCATGTAGTCAGTTAGCAGTAAAACATCATTTCACTTCACATTTCCAGTAATGCCCACAACAATCATTGCATGATGGCAGTAAGTGTTGTTGTGAGATCTGGGCACTTTAGTTCATGTTTCTCTTGAGGAAATAGTTGTGTGTAATGAAGGCTCTATGTTGTGTCTCATGACTCAACATCCCAGCAAAATCCTCCCCATTCCCTGAACAGAAAGGTTCAAATGTTCCCTCATGAGGACCACCTGCTTGATGGAACATTGGAACATGAGTCACATGAGTGTTATTCACATCCACATTGCCTTTTGTCGAGTTACTTTCCTCAAGAGAGATGCTCAGATACTTGTCTAGAATTCATCATCAATTGCAAACAATATCCAGTGCAATGGATCAGATCAATGTTTTTTTATTTTCTGTACTGTTTCTTTTGATTACTACCCTCATCATATATTATAACCTGCCTCCCACCCTCCCACATCCAGGGTTCAGCATTCAGGAGATAGCTGGACAGGTACATGGATAGAGACAGTTTAAGGGATATGGACCAGGCAGAGTTGGACCTGTAAGCTGCGTTGCCAGGCCGTGAGGAGCCGTGCCAGCTGAAGGGAGAGAGGATAGTGCGACCGTGTCACCCTCCAGTGCCACATGCTGCATGGAACAGAGGAGCTGCATCCAGTTCATGCATCAGTCTGCTCAATACATGCGACATATACCAGCTCGTAAACTGATGCAGCTGCAACGTTCTTGCTGATGTTTGGTCAAAATGCATTTGACAAAATATATTAAACATTACATTTTATTCCAGGTGTTTGTGTGTTAACCAGAAACCATGTCTGAAGGATCATTGATGGTGATGCAGGCATCAAATAGCATTCATGAATATTCCATGTGCACAGGTTCATCTGTGTATTTTTAAAGATCCATGCATGCTGTGATCTAATTAACAGATTGCCAAAATAACCTGAATTCCAGATCATAGTTTGTGTTTCTCCCGGAAGGAATGTTAAATGTCGCTACCTGTTCAAGTGATCTGGTCAAGTGATCTGGTCAAGTGATCTGGTCAAGTGATCTGGTCAAGTGATCTGGTCAAGTGATCTGGTCAAGTGATCTGGTCAAGTGATCTGGTCAAGTGATCTGGTCAAGTGGTCTGGTCAAGCGATCTGGTCAAACAATCTGGTCAAGCGATCTGGTCAAGTGATCTGGTCAAGTGATCTGGTCAAGTGATCTGGTCAAGTGATCTGGTCAATGAACAGTTTCTGAGCTGAATCTCATACAAGGATTTAATGGCAAGTGTTCAGGACTTCACTACACTCTCCCTTGCTGATGTAGGGCACCTCACGAACAGGCTGGTTGTTGACAACTGTGTCTGCGTGGCGTGCTGCAGTCCTTGCTGCCAACCCTGAACAACGTAGCCTGTGGAATGAAGTAGTTCAGACCTGCAGGTTGCAAGGCAGAAATGTTTCAGTGTAGGAAGGAACTGCAGATGCTGGTTTAAACTGAAGATAGACACAAAATAGAAACATGGAAACATAGAAAATAGGTGCAGGAACAGGCCATTCGGCCCTTCGAGCCATCACCGCCTTTCAATATGATCATGGCTGATCATCCAAAATCAGTACCCCATTCCTGCTTCCACAGATTCGCAACTCTCTGGGTGAAGACGTTTTTCCTCATCTCAGTCCTAAATGGCCGACCCTTTATTCTTAAACTGTGTGAACCCTGGTTCTGGACTCCCCCAACATCGGGAACATTTTTCCTGCATCTACCCTGTCCAATCCTCTATGAATGTTATATGTCTCTATAAGATTCCCCCTCATCCTTTTAAATTCCAGTGAATAAAAGCCCAGTGACCCATTCTTTCATCATACGTCAGTCCCGCCATCCTGAAAACCTGGAGTAACTCAGCGGGACAGGCAGTATCTCTGGAGAGAAGGAATGGGTGACGTTTCAGGTCGAGACCCTTCTTCAGTCTGAAGTTAGGAGAACGTTTCTGTGTCAATGCATTAATTTCTTCGAATGATTTGTCCACACAGGTCAAACCTATTTCAGAACCGTGACAGTGAAGATTCTAGATAATTAATTCCATCTCGATCTGATTCATCATTCCTTAATTACTCATTGCCATTTAAATTTATGCACCATGAATATCCATCGCATTTAGTTTAGTTTAAAGGTACAGCGTGGAAACAGGCCCTTCGGCCCACCGAGTCCGTGCCGGCCAGCGATCACCCCGTACACTAGCACAAGGGCAGTCATGGTGGCGCAGCGGTAGAGTTGCTGCCTTACAGCGAATGCAGCGCCGGAGACCCAGGTTCGATCCCGACTACGGGTGCTGTCTGTACGGAGTTTGTACGTTTTCCCCGTGACCTGCGTGGGTTTTCTTCGTGAACTTCAGTTTCCTCCCACACTCCAAAGGCGTACAGGTTTGTAGGTAATTTGGCTTGGTAAATGTAAAAATTGTACCTAGTATGTGTAGTATAGTGTTAATGTGCGGGGATCGCTGGTCGACGCGGACCCGGTGGGCCGAAGGGCCTGTTTCCGCGCTGTATCTCTGTATCTAGAAACATAGAAACATAGAAAATAGGTGCAGGAGGAGGCCATTCGGCCCTTCGAGCCAGCACCGCCATTGTGATCATGGCTGATCTCTATCTCTATCCAAACTGTGAACAATTTACAATTTTACCAAGCCAATTAACCTAAAAACCTGTACATCTTTAGAGTGTGGGAGGAAACCGGAGCACCCGGAGAAAACCCATGTGGTCATGGGGAGAACGTACAAACTCCATACAGACAGCACCCGTAGTCAGGGTCGAACCCTTGTCTCCACCATCGTGCCTCACACTCTAGTGAACCTCCAGCTACACTGATCTACACTGACCTGTGTGGGCTACTGCAGAGCCCGGAATGTTCTCTGACACATTATTGCATTTGCTGCACATCGACAGCCTGCCAACATTGTTTTTTGCAATATCCATTTCAAAAATAACAAAGACCAAATCCACCAAGAGTCTGAAGAAGGATCTCGACCGAAACGTCACCCATTCCTTCTCTCCATAGATGCTCCCTGTCCCGCTGAGTTGCTCCAGCATTTTGTGTCTGTCACCAAGGCCATTGAATTGCTGATTTATTCTGGGCTGAAATAATTGACGGATTCAACTAGAGTCACAGAGTGACACAGTGTGGAAACAGGCAATAGACAATAGGTGCAGGAGGAGGCCATTCGGTCCTTCAAGCCAGCACTGCCATTCAATGTGATCATGGCTGATCATCCCCAATCAGTACCCCGCTCCTGCCTTCTCCCCATATCTCCTGACTCTGCTATCTTTAAGAGCCCTATCTATCTCTCTCTTGAAAGTATCCAGAGAACCGGCCTCCACCGCCCTCTGAGGGAGAATTCCACAGATCACAACTCTCTGTGAGAAAAAGTGTTTCCTCGTCTCCGTTCTAAATGGCTTACCCCTTATTCTTAAACTGTGGCCCCTGGTTCTGGACTCCCCCAACATCGGGAACGTGTTTCCTGCCTCTAGCGTGTCCAAACCCTTAACAATCTTATATGTTTCAATAAGATAACCTCTCATCCTTCTAAACTCCAGAATGTACAAGCCCAGCCGCTCCATTCTCTCAGCATATGACAGTCCCGCCATCCCGGGAATTAACCTTGTAAACCTGTAGTTGCCCCAACATGTAGGGGGGAAAGAAGAAAACAATAATAAACAGAGAATAAGAGGTGGTGGGGTTCTTAAATGGGTGAGCAGAGAAACAGAGGGGTGTAAAATACGGGCGGAAGCAATAGGTAGCAAGGTGAAAAGTAAAAGTGGCAGGCAGACAAATCCAGGGCAAAATCAAAAAGGGCCACTTTTCAACATAATTGTATAAGGGGTAAGAGCGTTGCAAAAACAAGCCTGAAGGCTTTGTGTCTCAATGCAAGGAGCATTCGTAATAAGGTGGATGAGTTGAACGTGCAGATAGCAATTAATGATTATGATATAGTTGGGATCACGGAGACATGGCTCCAGGGTGACCAAGGCTGGGAGCTGAACATCCAGGGATATTCAATATTCAGGAGGGATAGAGAGAAAGGAAAAGGAGGTGGGGTAGCGTTGCTGGTTAGAGAGGATATTAACGCAGTGGAAAGGAAGGACATTAGCTTGGAGGATGTGGAATCGGTATGGGTAGAACTGCGAAACACTAAGGGGCAGAAAACGCTGGTGGGTGTTGTGTACAGGCCACCTAGCAGTAGTAGTGAAGTTGGGGATGGCATCAAACAGGAAATTAGAAATGCGTGCAACAAAGGCAAAACAGTTATAATGGGTGACTTCAATCTACATATAGATTGGGTGAATCAAATTAGCAGGGGTGCTGAGGAAGAGGATTTCTTGGAATGTATGCGGGGTAGTTATCTAAACCAACATGTAGAGGAACCAACGAGAGAGCAGGCTATTCTAGACTGAGTATTGAGTAACGAGGAAGGGTTAGTTAGCAGTCTTGTTGTGCGTGCCCCCTTGGGCAAGAGTGACCATAATATGGTTGAGTTCTTCATTAGGATGGAGAGTGACATTGTTAATTCAGAAACAACGGTTCTGAACTTAAAGAAAGGTAACTTTGAGAGTATGAGACGTGAATTGGCCAAGATTGACTGGCAATTAGTTCTAAAAGGGTTGACGGTGGATATGCAATGGAAGGCATTTAAAGACTGCATGGATGAACTACAAAAAATGTTCATCCCAATTTGGCAAAAGAATAAATCAGGGAAGGTAGTGCATCCGTGGATAACAAGGGAAATCAGGGATAGTATCAAAGCAAAAGATGATGCGTACAAATTAGCCAGAAAAAGCAGCATACCAGAGGACTGGGAGAAATTCAGAGACCGGCAGAGGAGGACAAAGGGCTTAATTAGGAAAGGGAAAATAGATTATGAAAGGAAACTGGCAGGGAACATAAAAACTGACTGCAAAAGTTTTTATAGATATGTGAAGAGAAAGAGATTAGTTAAAACAAATGTAGGTCCCTTGCAGTCAGAAACAGGTGAATTGATCATGGGGAACAAGGATATGGCGGACCAATTGAATAACTACTTTGGTTCCGTCTTCACTAAGGAAGACATAAATAATCTGCAGGAAATAACAGGGGGTCAAAGGAGATGGAGGAACTGAGTGAAATCCAGGTTAGTCGGGAAGTGGTGTTGGGTAAATTGAATGGATTAAAGGCCGATAAATCACCAGGGCCAGATAGGCTGCATCCCAGAGTACTTAAGGAAATAGCTCCAGAAATAGTGGATGCATTAGTGATAATTTTTCAAAACTCTTTAGATTCTGTAGTAGTTCCTGAGGATTGGAGGGTAGCAAACGTAACCCCACTTTTTAAGAAGGGAGGGAGAGAGAAAACGGGGAATTACAGACCAGTTAGTCTAACATCGGTAGTGGGGAAACTGCTAGAGTCACTTATTAAAGATGGGATAGCAGCACATTTGGAAAGTGGTGAAATCATTGGACAAAGTCAGCATGGATTTACGAAAGGTAAATCATGTCTGACGAATCTTATAGAATTTTTCGAGGATGTAACTAGTAGAGTGGATAGGGGAGAACCAGTGGATGTGTTATATCTGGACTTTCAGAAGGCGTTCGACAAGGTACCACATAAAAGATTAGTATACAAACTTAAAGCACACGGTATTGGGGGTTCAGTATTGATGTGGATAGAGAACTGGCTGGAAAACAGGAAGCAAAGAGTAGGAGTAAACGGGTCCATTTCCCAATGGCAGGCAGTGACTAGTGGGGTACCGCAAGGCTCAGTGCTGGGACCCCAGCTATTTACTATACATATTAATGACTTGGACGAGGGAATTGAATGCAACATCTCCAAGTTTGCGGATGACACGAAGCTGGGGGGCAGTGCTAGCTGTGAGGAGGATGCTAGGAGGCTGCAAGTTGACTTGGATAGGCTGGGTGAGTGGGCAAATGCATGGCAGATGCAGTATAATGTGGATAAATGTGAGGTTATCCACTTTGGTGGCAAAAACAGGAAAGTAGACTATTATCTGAATGGTGGCCGATTAGGAAATGGGGAGATGCAGCGAGACCTGGGTGGCATGGTACACCAGTCATTGAAAGTAGGCATGCAGGTGCAGCAGGCAGTGAAGAAAGCGAATGGTATGTTAGCTTTCATAGCAAAAGGTTTGAGTATAGGAGCAGGGAGGTTCTACTGCAGTTGTACAGGGTCTTGGTGAGACCACACCTGGAGTATTGCGTACAGTTTTGGTCTCCAAATCTGAGGAAGGACATTATAGCCATAGAGGGTGTGCAGAGAAGGTTCACCAGACTGATTCCTGGGATGTCAGGACTTTCATATGAAGAAAGACTGGATAGACTTGGCTTATACTCGCTAGAATTTAGGAGATTGAGAGGGGATCTTATAGAAACGTACAAAATTCTTATGGGGTTGGACAGGCTAGATGCAGGAAGATTGTTCCTGATGTTGGGGAAGTCCAGGACAAGGGGTCAGCTTAAGGATAAGGGGGAAATCCTTTAAGACCGAGATGAGGAAAAACTTTTTCACACAGAGAGTGGTGAATCTCTGGAACTCTCTGCCACAGAGGGTAGTTGAGGCCAGTTCATTGGCTATATTTAAGAGGGAGTTAGATGTGGCCCTTGTGGCTAAAGGGATCAGGGGGTATGGAGAGAAGGCAGGTACGGGATACTGAGTTGGATGATCAGCCATGATCATATTGAATGGCGGTGCAGGCTCGAAGGGCCGAATGGCCTACTCCTGCACCTATTTTCTATGTATCTATGTAACCTACGTTACACTCCCTCAATAGCAAGAATGTCCTTCCTCAAATTAGGGGACCAAAAGTGCACACAATACTCCAGGTGTGGTCTCACTAGGGCCCTGTACAACTGCAGAAGGATCTCTGTGCTCCTATACTCGACTCCTCTTGTTATAAAGGCCAACATGCCATTCGCTTTCTTCCCTGCCTGCTGTACCTGCATGCTTACTTTCATAGACTGATGAACAAGGACCCCCAGATCCCGTTGTATTTCTCCTTTTCCCAACTTGATGCCATTTAGATAGTAATCTGCCTTCCTGTTTTTGATACCAAAGTGGATAACCTCACATTTATCCACATTAAACTTCATCTGCCATGCATCTGCCCACTCCCCAACCTGTCCAAGTCACCCTGCATTCTCATAGCATCCTCCTCACAGTTCACACTGCCACCCAGCTTTGTGTCATCTGCAAATTTGCTAATGTTACTTTGAATCCCTTCATCCAAATCATTGATGTATATTGTAAATAGCTGCGGTCCCAGCACCGAGCCTTGCGGTACCCCACTAGTCACTGCCTGCCATTCTGAAAGGGACCCGTTAATCCCTACTCTTTGTTTCCTGTCTGCCAACCAATTTTCTATCCATGTCAGCACTCTACCCCCAATACCATGTGCCCTAATTTTGCCTACTAATCTCCTATGTGAGACCTTATCAAATACTTTCTGAAAGTCCAGGTACACTACATCCACTGGCTCTCCCTTATCCATTTTCCTAGTTACATTCTCAAAAAATTCCAGAAGATTAGTCCAGCATGATTTCCCCTTCGTAAATCCATGCTGACTCGGATTGATCCTGTTACTGCTATCCAAATGTGCAGCTATTTCATCTTTTATAATAGACTCCAGCATCTTACCCACCACCGATGTCAGGCTAACTGGTCTATAATTCCCTGTTTTCTCTCTCCCGCCTTTCTTAAAAAGTGGGATAACATTAGCTACCCTCCAATCCACAGGAACGGATCCTGAATCTATAGAACGGAAAATTATCACCAATGCATCCACGATTTCTAGAGCCACTTCCTTAAGTACCCTGGGATGCAGACCATCAGGCCCTGGGGATTTATCAGCCTTCAGTCCCATCAGTCTACCCAACACCATTTCCTGCTTAATGTGAATTTCCTTCAGTTCCTCCGTCACCCCAGATCCTCTGGCCACTACTATATCAGGAAGATTGTTTGTGTCCTCCTTAGTGAAGACAGATCCAAAGTACCTGTTCAACTCATCTGCCATTTCCTTGTTCCCCATAATAAATTCACCTTTTTCAGTCTTCAAGGGTCCAACTTTGGTCTTAACTAATTTTTTCCTCTTCACATACCTAAAGAAGCTTTTACTATCCTGCTTTATATTCTTGGCTAGCTTACCTTCGTACCTCATCTTTTCTCCCTGTATTGTCTTTTTAGTTATCTTCTGTTGTTCTTTAAACATTACCCAATCCTCTTGCTTCCCGCTCATCTTTGCTACGTTGTACTTCTTCTCTTTTATTTTTATACTGTCCCTGACGTCCCTTGTCAGCCACGGTCGCCCCTTACTCCCCTTGGAATCTTTCTTCCTCCTAGGAATGAACTTATCCTGCACCTTCTGTATTATTCCTAGAAATACCTGCCATTGTTGTCCCACTGTCATCCCTGCTAGTGTATCTTTCCAGTCAACTTTGGCCAGCTCCTCCCTCATGGCCCCATAGTCCCCTTTATTCAACTGTAACACTGACACCTCCGATCTACCCTTCTCCCTCTCCAATTGTAGATTAAACCTGACCATGTTATGGTCACTACTTCCTAATGGCTCATTAACCTCGAGGTCCTTTATCAAATCCGGTTCATTACATAACACTAAATCCAGAATTGCCTTCTCCCTGGTAGGCTCCAATACAAGCTGCTCTAAGAATCCAACACGATGGCAGTCTACACCCTTCAGCCCAACTTGCCCCACACCAGCCAATATTTTATTGTCAAGGTACCTGGTTACAGTGAACACCTGAGAGATGGTGGGATATGGTGTGGATTGGCATCACCCACTCCTGGTGTTAGCAGTGGCCGGCTGGCCCCTGTGATAATCTGCTCTGGAGACGGATCTGGAAATCCACGCCGGGTATTGCCAGCTGCGCTGTATGCCCCATAGCACTGGAACCGGATCGGGACTGATCCTGGCCGTGTTTTGTTTCGGACCGGTGCCACTGCGAGTGCCGCAGCCGCAGCCAGAGCCGGAGCGGCTCCGCTCTGAATCCGGAGCGATGGCGGCGCTGGGGACTGGAGTCCAGGATTAATCCCGGAGCTGCCCCTCCTGGTCGCCCACCTCCTGCGGCACCGGTGAGTGGCGGTAATTATAGGCAGCAGTGGTCGTGGATGTGGTGAAGGGGCCGGAGCGACTGGACATTGTGTCCGCCCCGGTTAGTGGCGGGTCTGGTAAACGTGGACATTGTGTCAGGCTGTGTGGATGCCCGGGTTAGTGGAGGAGCCGGGACATACATATACACATACACATACACATACACACATACACATACACATTGTGTCAGGCTGTGTAGATGCCCGGGTTAGTGGAGGAGCCGGGACACACACACACACACACACACACACACATACACACACACACACATACACACACATACACACACACACACACACACACACATACACACACATACACATACACATTGTGTCAGGGTGTGTAGATGCCCGGGTTAGTGGAGGAGCCGGCACATACATACACATACACATAGACATACACATAGACATGGTGTTAGATGTTGTAGATGCCCGGGTTAGTGCAGGAGCCGGGACACACACACATACACACATACGTACACATACACACACATACACATACACATACACATTGTGTCAGGGTGTGTAGATACCCGGGTTAGTGGAGGAGCCGGGACACACACATATACACACATACACATACACACACACACACACATACACATACACATACACACACACATACACATACACACACACACACACATACACATACACATTGTGTTAGATGCTGTAGACGTCGCGGTTACTGCGGGGCCGCGGCTACTGTGTCAGGTGCGGGAGATACTGTGGGTCGGGGCTGGTGATCGCGGGCGCGGTGTCTGTCACACACCGCAGGTTAGTCAGAGCCGGGGCCGGTAAACATGGGCATGGTGTCAGGTACTGAGAGATGATCCGCTAAATGGTTCCAGGCTCTAGATCAATGCAGCGGGTCGGTGAGGGTCGGGGCTGTGCGGGAGCGGGAGCGGGAGCGGGTCCGAGCCGCCGGTGAAGGATTCACCCGGACCCGCTCCTCACACCCGGACCGGTGATATTCGGTGTGGGTTTGGACAAATAATGAGCAGGGCCGGGGCTTCAGGCGGGTCACGTTCAGCCTCTACAATCGATTCAGATTACCTCAGAAAAACTAAACAGCGGCGATCATCTTGATGCCAACAAGTGCTTTCCCCGCGGCCCCGTCCACACACTTTACTCCGGACTTCCCGCTCCGGGTATTCCACCGCACCGACTGCCCATCGCTTCTGATCCAGGCTGCAAACCCACCGTGAATCCGCGCCCTCTCTCTGCCCCTTCCCCAATACCCAATACCCCAAACCGCCAATACCCAATACCCAATAACCCAATACCCCAATACCAAATACCCCAATACCAAATACCCCAATACCCAATACCCCAATACCCCAATACCAAATACCTAATACCCCAATAACCCAATACCCAATACCTAATACCCCAATACCAAATACCTAATACCCCATACCCCAATACCCCAATACCCAATATCCCAATACCCAATACCCCAATACCCAATACCCCAATACCCAATACCCCAATACCCCAATACCCAATACCCCAATACCCAATTACCCAATACCCATACCCAATACTCCAATACCCCAATACCCAATTACCCAATACCCATACCCAATACCCCAATACCCCAATACTCCAATACCCCAATATCCAATACCCAATATCCAATTACCCAATGGCCCAATACCCCAATACCCAAATACCCAATACCCCAATATCCAATACCAAATATCCAATATCCCAATACCCAATGGCCCAATACCCCAATACCCCAATACCCAATTATCCAATACCCCAATATCCAATACCCAATACCCCAATATCCCAATACCCAATTATCCAATACCCAATACCCCAATACCCAATATCCAATATCCAATATCCAATACCCCAATATCCAATACCCCAATATCCAATACCCAATGGCCCAATACCCAATATCCCAATACCCCAATACTTCAATACCCAATGGACAATGCCCGTTGAACTCCACACTGTGGGAGGGGATATAACCTTTCTTTTAGTTGTTGTTGCAGTAAAAAGGACATTAGGCAGCTAAATGTGTCATTAACAGCGAGGATCCGATCATTGATTTTTGCCAAAGGCGGCTGGTTTATTTGGTCTAATGTTGTGAATTCGTGCATTTGAGTTTAGCGCGAGTTTAGATTCTAGCAAGCTGTGTTTATTGCAGGAAACTGGGTAAACAGTGGGTCAGACAGATCCGCCTGTAATCCAGTTATGAATTAAAGATGTGCTGCAGTTCTCACAGTGTTTATCACGCGACCCTCAGCCCGACTGTGGAACGTTGCATCTCTCGTCTCCCTCTCCCCTGATTCTCAGTCTGAAGAAGGGTCTCGACCCGAAACATCACCCATTCCTTCTCTCTAGAGATGCTGCCTGTGCTGTTGTGTTACTCCAGCATTCTGTGTCTATCTTCCGTGGTTCACGGTTCACTCTGAGCGGCAACTGTATTGTTGGGACTTGGCCCGTGGCTGCGAGGATTCGCATTAAATAATCCGGGTCGAGGTGTGAAAATACGCGAGCGTCTGATTTCCAGTAAGATCTGTCCGCGGCTGAACAAAGACGCCATCGCTCCCTCCAGCCCTTCCCCTCATTCTCCGCTAACTTCACTCGAACCGACCCCACGGCGTCGCTTTACCGGGATCCATAACCGACGTGCGGCGATACCGGGAGCCCTGTACAAGGCTCACCGCATCTGATCCACACAGGCGCCAAAGCCGACCGAATTATTGAGTGGGTAAGGTTCGCGATGGTGATTGTATCCGCGTTGATGCTGTGAAATCACGGTATGTGTCTATGTGTGTGCGTGTGTGTTAGTGTGTGTGTGTGTGTGTGTGTCTGTGTGTGTGTGACTGTGTGTTTGTGTGTGTGTGTCTGTGTGTTAGTGTGTGTTTGTGTCTGTGTGTGTGTGTGTGTGTTAGTGTGTGTTTGTGTCTGTGTGTGTGTGTGTGTGTGTTAGCGTGTGTTTGTGTGTGTCTATGTGTTTGTGTGTGTGTGTGTCTGTGTGTTAGTGTGTGTCTGTGTGTGTGTGTTTGTGTATGTGTGTCTGTGTGTTAGTGTGTGTGTGCCCTTGTCTCTCTGTTAGTATGTGTGTGTGTGTGTGTGTGTCTGTCTGTGTGTTAGTGTGTGTGTGTCTGTGTGTGTGTGAGTCATAGAGTCACAGAGTGATACAGTGTGGAAACAGGCCGTTCGGACCCACTCGGCCACACCGCCAACAAATGTCTCAGCGAGAGAGAGAGAGAGAGAGAGAGAGAGAGGGAGAGAGAGAGAGAGAGAGAGAAGAGAGAAAGAGAGAGAGAGAGAGAGAGAGAGAGGGTGATCTCCCTCCTCTGTGGCCCCGGCCGCTCCACTGACACTGACCTACCTACTGGCCGGGCTCCCGTTCAGGGAAATGCAGGGATGAGAGGGATATGGATCACAGGTGAGGGGCATCATGTTGAACGCAGACATTGTGGGCCTCATAGAAACATATACAATTCTTAAAGGATTGGACAGGCTCGATGCAGGAAAATGTTCCCGATGTCGGGGGAAGTCCAGAACCAGGGGTCACAGTTTAAGAATAAGGGGTAGGCTATTTAGAACGGAGATGAGGAAAAACATTTTCACCCAGAGAGTTGTGAATCTGTGGAATTCTCTGCCACAGAAGGCAGTGGAGGCCAATTCTCCGGATGTTTTCAAGTGAGAGTTAGCTCTTAGGGCTATACATCAATGATTTAGATAAAGGGATTAAGAGTAACATTAGCAAATTTGCAGATGACACATAGCTGGGTGGCAGTGTGAACTGTGAGGAGGATGCTCTGAGGATGCAGGGTGACCTGGATAGGTTGGGTGAGTGGGCAGATGCATGGCAGATGCAGTTTAATGTGGATAAATGTAAGGTTATCCACTTTGGTGGCAAAAACAGGAAGGCAGATTATTATCTGAAATGGTATCAAGTTGGGGAAAGGGGAAGTACAACGGGATCTGGGTGTCCTTGTTCATCAGTCAATGAATGTAAGCATGCAGGTACAGCAGGCAGTGAAGAAAGCGAATGGCATGTTGGCCTTCATAACAAGAGGAGTTAAGTACAGGAGCAAAGAGGTCTTTCTACAGTTGTACAGGGCCTTAGTGAGACCATCCCTGGAGTATTGTGTGCAGTTTTGTTCTTCAAATTTGGGAAAGGACATTCTTGCCATTGAGGGAGTGCAGCGTAGATTTACAATGTTAATTCCCAGGATAGCGGGACTGTCATATGTTGAAAGAATGGATCGACTGGGCTTGTATACACTGGAATTTAGGATGAGAAGGGATCTTATTGAAACATATAAGATTACTAGACTAAGTGGGACCCGTTGGGTACCAGCATCACATGGGAGGGCTGGTCCCCCAACGCAATATTCCACCTCTCCACCAATTCCAATATTGGTGGCCAGGGGGTGGGGGGCTTTCTGGAGCGCTAGTATGGGTCTTGTGGGCTGAAAGGACCGGTTTCCAGAGGGCTAGTATGGACATTGTGGGCCGAATGGATTCATGGGCTGGCGGCTCAGTCACTCAAGCCTGTTGTGCTGGCAGCTCACTCATTCACGGCTGGTGGGTTGGCAGTTGACTCGCGGCTATTCCTTGAAATTCCATTTCAAGCAGGGTGCAAGGCCACCAAATTCAAGTGCAGTTTCTTACCACTTCAAGGAGGGTGCAAGGCCACCAAATTCGTGCAGTTTCATACCATTTCAAGCAGGGTGCAAGGCCATTAAAGACAGCAAGTCGTGACCTCTCCCTCCTCCATCTTGCAAAGACTGAGCCATGCCCACACTTCTGGGTTTTATAGTCCCTCCCCCTCCCACCAGAAGGGGCGTGGCCTTCATGGAGTGATTGACAGGAGAGAGAATCTCAACATTTTTTAGACACTAATAACTCTTTTATTTTTCATCGATGGGAAAAATCCTTAGCACCTGTTGAGCGGAGGTGGACTGTGAGTAAGATGGCCAAAAATCAATGCCATACATGGTAGCGTTTTTTCTAATATCAATATAAAGCGCAAACAGGAAGTGGTCAAGATTAGACTTTTAATTATATAGAAGGCAACTTTAATTAGGCAAGGCAACTTTAATTAGGCAAGGCATCTTTAATTAGGCAAGGCAACTTTAATTAGGCAAGGCAACTTTAATTAGGCCACACAGCTTTAGCATTTCCAAACCAAAGGCAACACAGCTTTAGCATTTCCAAACCAAAGGCAACACAGCTTTAGCATTTCCAAACTAAAGGCAACACAGCTTTAGCATTTTCAAACCAAAACAAGCAACACAGCTTTAGCATTTCCAAACCAAAGGCGACATATAACCATATAACCATATAACCATTACAGCACGGAAACAGGCCATCTCGGCCCTTCAAGTCCGTGCCGAACCCTTTTTTTTAGCTTTAGCATTTCCAAACTATATTTTCAAACCACCTTAAGGGCACTGACAGGTCAGTAAAACCACTCACAGTTTAGTAGACATGTGTTCAGTGTTATTCACAACTCAGACTGAGAGACATGACCCTCTCGCTCCCCCATCTTGCAGAGACTGACTGAGGCACTCAACACTTCCGCGTTTGATAGTCCCTCCGAAAGGGGCGTGGCCTTCAGGAGAGAGAATCTCAACATTTTTTAAACACTAATAACTCTTTTTATTTTTCATTGCTGGGAAAAATCCTCTTGTCCTGCACAGCGGAGGGGGAGTAAGATGGCCAAAAATCACAGCTATAAGTGGCAGCATTTTTTCTAAAATCAATATACAGAACAACAGGAAGTGGTCAAGATCAGACTTTTAATAATATAGATTCAGGGATTGGACACGCTGGAGTCAGGAAACATGTTCCCGATGTTGGGGGAGTCCAGAACCAGGGGCCACAGTTTAAGAATAAGTGGAAGGCCATTTAGAATGGAGATGAGGAAAAACGTTTCCACCCAGAGAGTTGTGAATCTGTGGAATTCTCTGCCACAGAAGGCAGTGGAGGCTAATTCTCTGGATGCTTTGAAGAGAGTTTTAGATAGAGCTCTTAAAGATATTGGAGTCAAGGTATATGGGGAGAAGGCAGGAATGGAGTATTGATTGTGAATGATCAGCCATGAACACAGTGAATGGCGGTGCTGGGTTCTGCACCTATGTTTCTATGTTTCTATGAAGGGCCCGTTCCTGTGCTGTTCTATGTTCTATGTAACGCAAACCCTCGAGTCCTGGTAACATTCTGGTGAATCTTCGCTGCACACTTTACAGTTTAATGATATCCTCCTTCCAATGGTACAAATATCTCTGTCAGGGGCTTTGCAGTTTCTTCCTAGCTGTCCTAATCTTCCTCAATTCACACTGGTGACGAGCTGATCCCGACTAGCAGACAGCACCTCGTGCAGAGCATCAATGGAAACTCAAACAACATTAACAGTGATTACAAACGTTGATGATCACTCAGCTGCAAAAGGTCTGATACATGTATAGGGAGGAACTGCAGATGCTGGTTTAAACCAGAGATAGACGCTAAATGCTGGAGTAACTCAGGGACAGGCAGCATCTCTGGAGAGAATGGTTCCTCCTATCCAGAGAGGCAGCCTGTCTCGCTGAGTTATTCCAGCATTGGGTCTATATTCAAGCTCCGATACATTTCTTTTACCTGCTGCCTTTCACTTGAAACATACACCGGTGAGTTTCTGCGATAATTTCCCTGTGAGCACAGGTGATCAATAGCCCTCAGTTGCCAACATTGGTGGTGGGGGCGTTGTGAGTCGGCTGCCCTGCCAGCAGCATGTTTGTTATTTCGACTTGGTTTTTTTTTTGGTGTGTCTAAATGTTAGTTTAGGTGTCTCTCGGTGTGTCTTGTGTGGGGCGTAGTGGGGGGGAAAAAAGGGAGGAACCGCTATCGGTCGCCTCCTCGATGGAGATGCGACTATTTCCATGTCGCCTCCTTCGCGGCCTAACAGCATGCATTGGAGCGGCCTTTCCAGAGTCGGGCCCGGAGCTTCAGCAGCGGGCGCAGCGTGGACTTTTCCATCGCGGAGCGGGCGAACCCTTGCGGGGGGTCGCCAGAGAGGAATGCTCCGATCGCTGGCCTGGTGACTTTGGCATCGTGGGGCTGTGGTCTGCGGAGCTTCTAGCCGCGGGTGTGGCGTGGACTTACCGTTCGGAGTCTGGGATCCCTTGCCGGGGATCGGCAGAGAAGAGCTCCGACCGCCGGCCTGCGGCCTATAACATCCTGAAGCCGCGGTCTCCGGTAGGAAAGTGCCGATTAGGGAGCTCCAAGCCGCGGAGTGTGTTCGACCGTCCCGATGTCGGAGTTTGGATCATCCCGACGAGAGGGCCTGTACATCGGGACGTCCGTAGCGGCGACTATGGAGGGTTCATGGCCCCGACCACGGGTGAACAAAGGAGGAGGACTGGCTGAATTTTGTTGCCTTCCACCATAGTGAAGAATGTTGTGGTGGATGTTGGTGTTAAATTCTATTGTGTATTGTGTGTTCTTTTTGAGTGTATCGCTGCTGGCAAATTCATTTCACTGCACCTTCGGGTGGATGTGACGAATAAAATTGACATTGACTTTGACTTTGACATGAAGCATCTCAAGTGTACTTTCCTACCTGCAGATACATCATCAGAGTTAAATTATCGCACGGTCCTTATTGATTTCACACCTCGTACATTTCTCGTCAGGCATATAGATTGCACGTTTTATGTCGAGAGTGCTTCTTTGTCAGATGCCGCAAATATAAACCAGAACAATGAGATTCTTAATTGCGAAGATAGACACAAAAAGCTGGAGTAACTCAGCTGGACAGGCAGCATCTCTGGAGAGAAGGAATGGGTGACGTTTTGGGTCGAGACCCTTCTTCAGTCTGTCTATCTTTGGTTAAAAACCAGCATCTGCAGTTCCTTCCTATAGATTCCCACTTGCTGCAGGTTTACATGTACATCAGGCACAACAACATTATGTTATTCTGAAGAAGGGTTTCGGCCCGAAACGTTACCTATTTCCTTCGCTCCATAGATGCTGCTGCACCCGCTGAGTTTCTCCAGCATTTTTGTGTACCTTATGTTATTCTAAGTCAATTGGACAATGATAATACCATAACCAAAGGGTGGTCTGGGTCTTAGATGACATTAGCTGTCTTATTGAGACAGTGCTACGTGGAGAATATACCCAAATTCTACACCCAAATGTAAATCTTCCGCCTGGGTCAGGAAAAGGGAAGATAATTCATCATTATGTTCACAACATCCATTCCTTCTCCAGTCTGACTCATTTCCTCTCATTCTGTTCTTTATACATTTGCTGGCTTTCGAGAGACGTTGTTACAATTCCTCCTCTACTGTAAAGTTTTAATTTGTCTGACAATCCTTCAGTGGGAAAGCCTGTCCCAACCCTTCAGAATTCCCAACCATACTGTCTTTTGCTTTGTTTACCAAGAACCCTTTCATTCATCCTGGACATCATTGTTCCCATTGTTAGTAACGTGTAAACATTCTCCTTTAAAAAAATAATTAATAATATGATCAGAAATGATCATAGAGCATTGAACAGTCCAGCGCGGGAACAGGCCCTTCGGCCCATAATGTCCATGCTAAACATGATACCAAGACAAGCTAATCTCATCTGCCTGTGATGATCCGTATCCCTGCACCTCCAGGTGCCTTTTGGTTTTGAATCTTTTATCATAATTATAACATGCTGGATGGGTTATGTTTCTTCAGTGTATCTTTCCCTCCATTCCTGCAATTCCTGCAGAGCGATCAGCAAACTGACATCTCTCTGACTCCCCTCCACTTGTTGGGTCGCCATTCTTGATTTTTATTCTTTCTTTTAGAATCTCTTTTAAACTCACTTGATGCCTTGTTCAGGTTCATTGTTTTTGTTGGTAAAATGCACTTGGAGAAATTACAGATGTTAAAATGGAGACACGAGCAACTGTAGATGCTGGAGCCTTGGGCAAAACACAAACTGCTGGAAGGTTTTAGCATCTGTCGGATGCTGTAGAAATGTCCCGGCCCAAAGCCCCACAGACGCTGCCTGACGCACTAAGTCCCTCCAGCAGTCTGTTTCTTGCTCAAGTTGTTGCTTTGTGTTATTCCAATCTACATTGGGCGTTAAACTCACCCAGGTGGACCACCTTACACCTCCCGCATCCCTCTCCCCTGACTCTGTCAGTTGAATGTGTAGTAGCCATTTAGCGTAACTCAGTGTGTTATAACGATAACCAGTTACCTTTACATTTTATCTGCCTGTAATTATGTGGTGGGATTTATTACGTAGTCGGAGGCGTGTTTGCGGCTGGGATTCTCACACAGATGCCCTAGTAATTAGTTTAGTTTAGTTTGGAGAAGCATGGGGGACAGGTCACAGCTTTCCACCATGCACGAGTTTGACTACGAGTAAGATCAAAATGTATTTAAACAAGAAGAGGTTTGGGTGAATATCTCACTGTTTTTACTACGACAATAAAGAAACTACTAATTAAGAGACTGTGTTTTGAAGATTTATCGTTTGACTGCATTGAATGTCTCTGGAGAACTCGTGGATGCGTATCGATATTATCTCCTTACCCCTGTCTTCAATCATAATGGCTAGAGGAAAGATTCCTTGAATGATATAATAATCTGCCATTACAGAAGGGTCTCGTGCCAAAACATCACCCATTCCTTTTCTCCAGACCCACTTGACCCGCTGAGTTACTCCAGCACTTGATGACCCTCGGACTATCCTTGATCGGACTAGCTGGCTTTACCTTGCACTTATTCTATTATCATGTATCTGTACAGTATAAATGGATCGATTGTAATCATGTATTGTCTTTCTGCTGACTGGATAGCACGCAACAAAATGTTTTTCACTGTACCTCGGTACACGTGACAATAAACTGAACTGAACTGATCTCAGATGTATTATTGCTGCCCTTGCACACTTCCTCTTGTTGTGTGAGTGTCGTTTATACTCGTTACCTGTCACATGTAAAACCTGAACCATTTTTCTTCCAAGTTCTTAACTCCATCTTGATGTATTAATCAGCCATGATCACATTGAATGGCGGTGCTGGCTCGAAGGGCCGAATGGCCAACTCCTGCACCTATTGTCTATTGTCTATTGTCTATTGATGGATTCAGTCCAGACACAAACTGCAGGACTTGTACTGTGATGGAATCTTTAATTAGATTTGCCAAAGTCTCCTCTGCTCCCCGTCTGTATCTCCTGTTCTGGATGTTACCCGCAGGTTGTCCAACCTCTGCCATCTCCACAGTGGCTGAGTACTTTTATTCCCCATGGTAATTAACACTTACACTAATGACACACCACATTTTGGACATCGACTCTTATACTTTTTCCTGGTTTTCTTGTTAATTTGTTTTTCTTGCCTCTGTATAACAGTAATTTTATTTCCTGCCTCTGCATATCCCATTTCTCCACCCTCTGTTCCTTGCTGTTTCTACTCGCCTTCTGCTTCTGTTCGAATTGCTTCCTCGACCATTTTCATCCTCAAGTGTGAAAACCGAAACTCTTGTGCTATCTTATTCAAATGAAACATGAATATTGAATTAGCAACGTCTGTTCCTGTCCGTTACGTGTAACGACAACCACTTTTTATGATGGTAATTGACAGGGATATTTTCTATCCAAAACACTCAGGTCATGTAGTAGCACCTTGACCTGCCAGAAACATTAGCATGAATTGGCTTGGATTATCCACCATCAAACCACTGCACATCAGGACCAAATTCCGTGAAGAAATAAAAAGATTGAGTTCCCTGTTGCTGACACCAGGAAGAAATGGAACAAGAAACTTTCTCTGGAACTTTCCTGTCTGAAACAGAAGGGTGGAATACTCTTTGTCACTCCCTGCAGACAGGGGCTACAGGACCCTGCCCCCCGCCCTGCAGGATGTTCATCCAGTCACCCCCAAGATATCTCTTGTTAACACATCGTCTGCTGATCTGATTCACTATTGAAACAAGAACAGAACTGCTGGAGGCACTCAACAGGTCAGGCAGCATCTGTGGAAGGAATGGACAGATGGCATTTTGGGTCAGGGCCCTTCCTCAGACAGGACAACACCCGTGGTGGGAACGGACAGATGATGTTTTGGATCAGAACCCACCCTCCAACCAGGTCTTTGCCCCAAAATGTGAACTTTCTCTTCCCACAGATGCTGCTTGAAATCAAACAATATCACAAATATCTAAAAGATCAGTGTTTAAGAAGGAACTGCAGATGCTGGAAAATCAAAGGTAGACAAAAATGCTGGAGGAACTCAGCGGGTGAGGCAGCATCTATGGAGCGAAGGAAATAGGCGACGTTTCAGGTCGAGACCCTTCTTCAGACTAAAAGATCAGGGTGGCTTCATTATTACACACTAGATGTTGCTACCCACAAGTATCCATCTATCTTGCCTGGACTTTAATAGTTTAATATATTCTGTATATTTAAAACTTATAGAGTTAGCAAATGCTGGTTTCGTGCTTTCTCTGGTTTTCCATGGGACAGCCAGCAAAGAAACGAACACCAAAAACTGTGCAGTTAAAGAGGGAACTAAACCCATTGTTGGAGCTTGTGGGGTCTGTTGTGACAATACATACGTTCCAAGATCATACTGTTATTCTGTCAGAGAACTTCCTCTGACTATCCTCTTCAGTTGTACCCATTGTCAGAGAGTTTGGCCGTACAAATCTCTCAGCGTAATTGGCAGTGTGTCTTTTGCGGCACGGTGGAGCAGCGGGTAGAGCTGCTACCTTGTAGCATTACAGATCCTGACTACGGGTGTTGTCTGTACAGAGTTTGTACCTTCTTCCTGTGACCGCATGGGTTTTCTCCGGGTGCTCTGGTTTCCTCCCACACTCCAAAGGCGTACAGGTTTGTAGGTTAATTGGCTTTGGTAAAAATTGTAAATTGTTCCTAGTGTGTAGGATAGTGTTAGTGCGCGGGGATCGCTGGTCGACAAGGACTCGGTGGGCCGAAGGGCCTGTTTCCGCACTGTATCTCTGAAATGATCAATGGGAATGTAGGCAGTCATAGAGTCAGACAGCATGGAACAGGCCCTTCAGCCCAACCTGCCCACACCCACCAACATGTCCCATCTACACTAGAATCCTCTTGAATCTGGTCCCCCAGCTATTCTGGTCTAACTGAAACGCAGAGACTCAAGGTCCCATCTCTAATATAACATTTAATTCAGAGACAGCTTTAGGACTGTCCAGTTTGTGGGCATTGTAAAGACATCCATGAGCGACTGTAGGGGAATAGTTATTAGTGTGTAGTTTGCAGGGCATTGGGTGGAAATGAAGCCTGGTTATGCTGTATCTAATGGCTCGATGACAGTGTGGGTTGTATCACCAGTTCATCCATCAATGATATTTTGTTCAATGTTGGGAAAGATAATGTATGTCAAATTGTTAAACTATCATCATCAAGGACATTACCGTGTCAATTACTTTGTCCTATTACTGGCCAACTGCACAGATCCAACGCACGCGCGACATGCCTGTCAGCAAGTTAATTTAATTTTGTTTTCTTTTCCTTATTAGTTATTAATTTCTCCAGATTTTGTTGAACTCTGGACTGAACTTCATTTGAATTGGATTGACCGTATAATTAGTGGCATGAAATGTTATTAAATTCTCTCTTTTCTGCCACATCTCATGAGTTCTGTGGAAGTGGAAGTTTCATGGAGAACGGAAGGTTAATTGTAGCAGGAAACATTTGACAGGGTGGTGAGGCCACCAGAGATAGACACAAAATGCTGGCGAAACTCTGTGGGGCCGGCAGCATCTCCGATTCCCAGCTGGGCAGGCAACTGGTAAATCAGAAAGCTGGAGAGATAATCTGCACAACAAGAGTTCACATTGTGCACAATGCAGTCTGACAACTGGGATTTATTTTATCAGTAATGGAAGCGGCCAGGTCAGCTATTGTAACGTCCAAATGGTCCGTTATTTTCCTGCAGATAAAGAAAGCTGCTGTCATTATATTAATGATTCCAGTTCTACAGAGGCTGGTTAATTTGAACTACCATATCTGAATCATCCTAGCACAACCAGAGAGCAGTGCTGAACGACTGTCTACCTCTTCAGTGACCCTCGGACTAAGCGACTTCGAGTCCTGAAAAGCGCTATATAAATAAAATCTATTATTATTATTATTATTATTATCATTGAGCAGACATTGCTGGCTTTTCCTTGCACTAAACGTTATTCCCTTATTGTGTGTCTATGCACTGTAAATGGCTCAATTGTAATAATGTAATGTCTTTCCGCTGACTGGATAGCCTCGGAACAGGTGACAATAAACTAAACTGTAAAGTGGGTCAGCCCTATCTGTGCTGGAGTAACTCAGCGGGTCAGGCAGCATCTGTGGAGAACATGGATAGGTGACGTTTCACAGAGTGCTGGAGTAACTCAGCGGGTCAGGCAGCATCTGTGGAGAACATGGATAGGTGACGTTTCACAGAGTGCTGGAGTAACTCAGTGGGTCAGGCAGCATCTGTGGAGAACATGGATAGGTGACGTTTCACAGAGTGCTGGAGTAACTCAGCGGGTCAGGTAGCATCTGTGGAGCGAAGGAAATGGGCAACCTTTCGGGCCGAAACCCTGAAGGAAATAGGCAACATTTCGGGCCGAAACCCGGAAGGGTTTCGGGCCGAAACGTTGCCTATTTCCTTCGCTCCATAGATGCTGCCGGAACATGGATAGGTGACGTTTCACAGAGTGCTGGAGTAACTCAGCGGGTCAGGCAGCATCTCTGGAGAAAAAGGAATGGGGACATCAGTCTTGTTCTTCGGTCTTGTCAGCAACATCCAGAGACCGAGAATGAATAAAAATAAATATATTTTGAAGTGAGACCCTGGATCAGCTCTGACAAGCATTTTCATTTTGAGGGAAAAGAGAAAGATGTGTCACTTTCATCACAATACATTTGCTTTATAACCTCTTGGGATGCAAGTGTGAGATGGGCAGCATTTATTGCCCATTCCCTGAACAGACTGGCTGCCAACCCTTGCAGAGTGGCAACTGATTTCCTTCCCACAAAGACCCCTCAGTGCAGTTTAGTTTATTGTTGTCATGTGTACTGGGGTAGAGAGAAAAGCTTTTGTGTTCGTGCTGTCCAGTCACAAAGACCATACATGATTTCAGTCAAGCTGCCCACAGTGTACAGCGTACAGTGGGTGAGGCAGCATCTATGGAGCGAAGGAATAGGTGACGTTTCGGGTCGAGACTCTTCATCAGACTGAAGAAGGTTCTCGACCCGAAACGTCACCTATTCCTTCGCTCCATAGATGCTGCCTCACCCGCTGAGTTTCTCCAGCATTTTTGTCTGCCTTAGATTTTTCCAGCATCTGCAGTTCTTTCTTAAAGATAGTTCAAGGGTCACCAATGAGGTAGATGGGAGGTCAGGACCTCACTGTAGTTGGTGAGAGGATGATTCAGTTGCCTGATAACAGCTGGGAAGAAACTGTCCCTGAATCTGGAGATGTGCGTTTTCAAACAGTGCAATGTTCTGACAACCTGGTGGTAATAATAGTAATAATAATAGATTTTATTTATGAGCGCCTATACAAAAGTCTCAAGGATACCTTACAAAATTTAACAAAGAAACATATAATCAGCGTATAATAAGTTATAAAGACATCACCAATACACAAATTAAAGACAGAAATTCGATCCAAAAAACAACAACAAAAATTTCAGAAACACAATGTGAAGAGAGAGCAGCGGCAGCTAAACCGCGCCAACGTCCACTCTCCCTTCCGACCGCCATGTGGACTTAGTTGTTGATCATTTTACAATCCAATTTAATTGAATTACTTGAAGCTAAATCCTTTGGTTGTTATGTTATATCCCCAGATCGATACCCAGCCTTCTGACGATTCCTGTAGCAGTCTTTATACAAAAGGCACAGTCAAACACGGCAACATCATTTATAGAATTACTTTTGTATTTTTACAATCGAGGAGAATTAGGTTGCAAAGGACTGAGGATCAGTGTTTGCGACAGTTTGTGACATCTAGTTATTGCTGGAGGTTCCTCGAATGTCAATCCTGCAGGATGTCACACACATGCATGGGCTGCAACAGTGCACACTGCATGTCTGGGTGCAGCCTCAGGGATACTCATTGCATTGGCTGTCTGCAGGTCAGTGGGCAGGTGCTATAGACCTACACGGGAAGGTAGACGCTCCCGCCCCCACGGGTCTCGGGCAGATGGGGCTCGTCAGCCTGGGAAGGCAGTCCATCTAGGAGAGGGAAAACTCTGATTTAAAACCTCCACTGCCTTGTGGCCATATCCAGTCATGGAAAAGGCTCCTGGAGTAAACCTCAAGAGAATCCGGAGTCGGAGCCCCTAAGGCAGTTCGTTGTTGTCTACAACCTCGCTCTGGCAGTTCCTGCGACGGCGCTGGTGCCAAACGGTAATAGCCCTGCTGTTCCTTTGGATCGATCAGCGACGTGGAGGGGGGGACGTGCTGCATGGGCAACAGCCTGTCCTCCATATGACATCGCCCAGGCTTGTATCCGACCAGGATGCATCACCCATGGTCAGTCATGACCGAGAGGGGTCTACTACTGCAGGTCCTCCTGTGGAGATATGAGGCCCAGCTCTGCACAAGATAGAACACATCTGGCTTGTAGGTCTACCATGACAGTCCGAGCTACGCTGGATATAGAACACATATCCCTGAGTCGGTCCCAGCTCACCAATGGACACCCACATAAACCTAACTCCAAACGTATCTTTTGTTTTGATGTACCGGACCATGTTGTGGTCTACACTCTCCCTCGTCACAGACACTCCCCAACACATTCATCTCCCATTCCCACCCACCGCCCGACATCACAATCCCTGCCCTATGATACCCACCATCCCTGTCAACTGACCACGTGGCCCATCTTTCCCAAATGACTGCTCCTCACACAGACTCGTCCCTCCTCTTGACCAGGGGTCGCCTGCTCTGTTTCTGCTCCGTTTCCCCCACCCCGCCTACTCCACGCCCTGCATTGGCCATCTGGCGCCTTGCTGCAGGCCCTTGACCAGTTCTGGAGCCGTGTTCCTACGATCAACGCTCTTTAATTTCTCTCCATTGTCAGTACCATCTGACGGGCACTTCTTGTCCTAATTACTAAAATATATTTTTGGCAACTTCGCAAATGAAAACAGTGCCTTTGATTGCAATATTTTGTATGAGTGAGCAGTCATTTTGAGCATGCTAATGAACAAATAGAACAGGCATTTTAGAACTGATGACTATTTAAAAGAATCTTAAGATCTAACGGTTTTAAGGTCCTCGAATTAGAAAATGTAGAATCTGGTCGGTGAGGACTGATTTGAGGAGAAATGCCTTTGTTCAGAGGGTCATTTTGGAATTCTCTACCCAGAGGCTCAGATGCAGAGGTCCTGATTTATCTGAGACTGAGATTTCCAGATGTTTGTGCCAAAAGGGATTACAGGACGATGGTGATCGGGCAGAAAAATGAAAATAATGACAGGATTAGTAATATTAGTCGACTGGCATATTTCAATTACAGCCTGACTGAATGGGAAAACAATTCCTCCTAATTACAGTATTAATGCCAGCAGAAATATGTTTGTGGCCCTAGATTAAACATTTGACCCGTTCCTTCTCTCCACAGATGCTGCCTGACCCGCTGAGTTACTCCAGCATTCTGTGCCTATGAACCCATTACATGTCCATCTGTTAGTATAGTTGCCTTTGACCAAGACCCAATTTATGGAATCTTACATTGGTCATTGCTGAACTCATAACTCAGATAATCTTGGCAGTGAATCATGCATTGATTTAAATATAACATTTGTGGATATTAATGTATCACAGTGTTTGACCATTTTAGAAATTAACTAGCATATTTTTAATAATTGGGATGATAATGGAAAAGTAGACAATGAGGAAATGTTTAAGAAGGAACTGCAGATGCTGGAAAAATCAAAGGTAGATACAAATTCTGGAGAAACTCAGTGGGTGAGGCAGCATCTATGGAGCGAAGGAGTATGTGACGTTTCGGGTCGAGACCCTTCTTCAGGAAATGTGATCTGTTGTGCAGCAGGTTTGAATAGAATCCCAAATAATCCTGAAATAAATGTCATTGGACGGCCTGTGCATTGACAATTTAATAGCCTTTGATGCAACAAATGTTGTTGGCTCATTGGTGTGTGGGAGTGTTTTATTGAAGACGACATCACTGGGGGAGTTTATTCTGGAACATTACTGCACTGACGGCCTGGGGAGAATTATTCTGATGAAATGTAAGAAAATGGGAAGAGTGCGGAGCGTATAAATGGGCAAATCTGTCAGGGATTATGTTGATGCAGGTTTTATCTCTTGATAAAGCACAAGGTTCCAACTTGAATCCTGTACATGACTCAGTATTTTCATTCATTGGTTAACTAGTGTGTGAAAGAAACAACTGAAGATGATCAAACACAAAATGCTGCTGGAACTCAGCGGGCAGGCAGCATCTGGACTATTGGTTTACCCCAACTCTGAGCCTAACATCACCCTAACTCTACCAGTGCCCCTCCATAACTCGCCTCCAATTGGACCAAGGATGTGATCAGAGTTTATTCAAACGATAAAGTACCGACAGCAGCACTGGAATGAAGAAGAATGAAGAAGAATGAAGAATGAAGAAGAATGAAGACGGCATTCTGAAGAAGAGTCTCGACCCGAAACGTCACCTATTCCTTCTCTCCAGATATGCTACCTGCCCTGCTGAGTTACTCCAGCACTTTGTGTCTATCTAAGATAATCTGTGGTAGACAAAAATGCTGGAGAAACTCAGCGGGTGATGCAGCATCTATGGAGCAAAGGAATAGATGACGTTTCGGGTCGAGACCCTTCTTCAGACTCAAAATAATCTGTTGTTCGTTCGTGTCAGATGGATCGGCTGTCATTTTGGAAAGGGTAGTTTGTAACCAATTCCCCCCTTGGGAGTGGGTTGTTTGGGTTCCGGGCCTGGACAGTGTTGATGCCTACCGAACACTCCACCAATCCCCGCGCTCTCACCTCAAACCTTTCCTCCAGTTCATTCACGTGGTTACATAACTTGTCCTTGAATGTGTCCACGCTATTTACAACTCTGGGGAACCAAGAACTTACCAACCATGCAGCAATGAGTGTTTATACGTATTCCGTGTGAACTCATTCGTGACTGAGCTAAATTTATGCACCCCCGTTTGGAACATGCCACACACCAATGCCCCGTCACATAATTCTCACTCATTGAAACAGTCACACCATTGGCAAGGTTTAAAGGAACTTTTCACATTACCACTGAATGCTCCTATTTCTTTGTAAGGATCCTAACATATTCAGTGGCCACATTCATACAAATCTGTTCTTGCATTAGGGTTGCATCTGGTACAAGATAAGGAACTGACATTTATTTGTCAGAACATGAATAAATAATTTCCAAAGTCGTTTCCTGGACCCACTGCATAGATGGACTGGTGCCAAAATTTGCCTGCTCTGTCTCCAGCGTTTCATCAGGTCATAGGTCATAAGGGATAGGAATAGAATTAGGCCATTCGTTCCATCAAGTCTACTCTGCCATTCAATCATGGCTGATCTATCTCTCCCTCCTAACCCCATTCTCCCGCCTTCTCCCCATAACCCCTGACACCCGTACTGATCAAAAATCTGTCTATCTCTGCCTTAAAGATTTCCACTGACTTGGCCTCCACAGCCTTCTGTGGCAAAGAATTCCACAGATTCACCATCCTCTGACTAAAGAAATGTTTCCTCACCTCCTTCCTAAAAGAATGTCCTTTAATTCTGCTGTTCTTTATCCAGCATTCAACAACCACCTCCTCCACACAGTCATCTCAGTTTCATGGTGAACGGTTTTATAGGATTTCTCCTCATTAAAAAGAAAATAGATCAAAATAAACGTCATTTCTGCAGTTATAGCACATCCTAGTTACAAAACAACCTGATTTGGTTTCAAAGGGGAATTGAATTAGTTGCTGATTGATTCTCTCCAGCTTCAAGAGGTGAAATGAATCATTCATGACAAAAATCACATCACAGTTGGCATTTTAAATGTGCCCATTTTTTAGACAACTCTGCAAATAATCTATTACTAGATTTCCAGATACATAAACCATAAACATTGGCAATGCAGATTAATTTGTGAGTAGCTTGCCCAGTGGCTGTGATTGTTTGAGATGAGTGCTGATTGAGGTTTTCATAAACACATTGAATAGAACTGGTATAAATGAGTATTGTTGTAGTCTCAAAATATACCCAGTCTTGAGAAGCTGAATAATTCCTTCAACCTGTTCACCATCACGGGGAAAAGGCGTTGTTAGACACAGGGAACTGCAGATGCTGGTTTGCAAAAAAAGACACTAGGTGCTGGAGTAACTCAGCGGGTCAGACATACACTGTATTTGGGAACGTGATGTTATGAACTCCACTCTCAACCCCAGACATATGACTTATGTTTTTCTGCCCATCTGTGATTGGGAGGAAAACACAAATCTAACAAAAAAAGCCAGAAATTGCTGTTTCCAGACAACTGAAATAATAACAGGCCCCAAGACACGACTATTTCCTGTTTGTGTAAGCACATCCGCCACCATTGGACATCACTCTGCCCTCTCTCCACAGATGGTGCCTGGTCTACTGAGTGTTCTAACATTCTCTCTTATCCCAGATGAGCAGCAGCTGTGGTGTTTAGTGGTTTTGCTCTCTGCTGTCTCTGTTTACACTTGTCTTCAATGGACCAGCTGAGGTCTACCAGGGCTGCCAACTCTCACCCAATGTTAGATACATTCCTCAACCTCGCTTTGGTGGCATCAGCAGCCACTTGTCACCTAGAAATTCACTCCTCCCCCTCTCTGCAGCCAAAACATTTCCAGTTCTGATCAAAGTCACTGATCTGAAACATTAATCTCGAGGCTCTCTCCACAGCTGCAGCCTGACCTGCTGAGTATCTCATGCAGATTTGTTGCCATATGGTCAATTGCTGTCGTTGACAATTCAAGATAACTTGTACATTAAAGATAACAGTTTTGCACCACCATCCATTTGCAGCAAAGTTTTCACCATCATGTGTTTTATTTCTCTTCTCTTGCAGGAACTTGAACGGTGCACGGATAGTTCAGGCGTTACAGACATTATCCAAGCAGGAACCGCTTCTTGTGAATTTTGGATGAAGTGAGTGAACTTTTTAAATGATCAATAACTTGGACATCATATTGTAAATTAATTGTGGTTCTGTTACTGGGCAGCTATTGTTCAGGGTCAGTTTTGCAAAGGGTTGGGCTTGGATCCTTACCAGAAATATTTCAAGTGTAAATAAAACGTTACTTGAAAGTGCAACTTTACTGGCAACATTCTGCAACATTGCACAAGCAAGGTGCAACACATTGGCCAGATCCCCTGCTTGTTTCTGAAGCTCCATTGATTCTCTTCAATGTCAACTGGTTGGATCTTGACACAACTTACCAATGATGAGCAGTACCTCACAGGCAGACTTGTTCAATGAAGCACTCATGTATCCGTCAAGAATGTTTGTTGATGTCCAGGAGCTGAGGTTGAAGCTACAACCTTGCCAATGGCCAGTGTGCAGCCATGTGTAAATGCCCAGAACTTAAACACACGCAATCTGAACTGCTGCTGGGTTGAGCAATGAATTATCCGACAGCCTTATATCCCTGTTATGTGATACAGAAATGCAATGCTTAACCTCGTAATATATTTCAATAAAATCAAGTACTGTAAACAGGTGGAATATATTGAACAAAGCAAACTATGAGATCATACACGCAACTCACATCATCAACGAGTAATATTTTGCAGCCTCATAATTCTCTGATTAATTTTTGCATGTGAAATAAATAAATCACCTGGCTAAATAAAGAGGATTGAGTGAAGTGAGTGTGTCTGTTACAGCATCCACTGTGGCAGTCCCGGTCAACAGCCGCTACCAGTACAGCAGCTACACCATGACATTTAAATCATGCTGGGATACTATTACATTAACAAATGTGTTTACCCAATAGTAAAAACTAGAATAATGTCTCAGTCTGAAGAAGGGTCTCGACCCAAAACATCACCCATTCCTCCTCTCCAGAGATGCTGCCTGTCCCGCTGAGTTACTCCTGCATTTTGTGTCTACCTTCGATTTAAACCAGCACCTGCAGTTCTTTCCTACTCATTATGCCATACAGTAAATACCTGTGTTATTCCCAAACATTTACCAAATGCCATTTTATATAAACTTACATTTATATTCTACTAGACCAGGTGCAGACTCCCTCAACGCACCCGTTCCCTACCTGTAGCCCCCACGGGAGGCGTAGTCCTCCAACTCAAGCCCTTCTCAAACGTAAGATTCCAGCATTCCCCTTGCCTCCCTCAGCAGTGCTCTTTAAAAAAATTCCAATTGCACTTGCCCTGCGTGTTGCAGTAGCAATTCCCCCCTCCCCTGTGATGTCAAAAAATATTGGGTAAAATAGTTATGATGCAGAGAGCACAGTCTGAAGAAGGGTCTCGACCCGAAACGTCGCCTATTCCTTCTCTCCATAGATGCTGCCTCACCCGCTGAGTTTCTCCAGCATTTTGTGCCTACCATCGATTTTTCCAGCATCTGCAGTTCTTTATTAAACAGTTCAGTTCTTGAATTACGGCTGCTGAAATCCAATGAGAATCTCCTCTGTTCATCCCCCCGACCTTTGGTGTTTCAGCCGAGGACCCCATTATTGGTCAACTTTAAACAAGCAAACTGATTTATTCGCGATGTTATTCATTGGCCTGGTTATCCTTAATTTTCTGATTCAAAATAAAAGACACTTTATAAAGAAACATTTGAAAAAAAATGAATGCAGTCAATAAAAAACAATCTCATGGCTGGCATCAATATTGACCAAAATCTCTCTGGACAGGCACCTCCTGTTCACCATCACAAGTTGGTGATTTTCCCTGGAAATTACTGGAAGGGAAGAAGAATGAAGATATAAAGCAAGTATAATATTTTGTGTTTGTCCATTAAGTATGGTTTGGCAATAGAGTTTACACTTTACCTTGCACTATACATTATTCCCTTATTTCTATATCTGTACACTGTGGACGGCTCGATTATAATCGTGTATTGTCTTTCTGCTGACTGGATAGCACGCAACAAAAAGCTTTTCACTGTACCTCGGTACACGTGACAATAATCTAAACTATAAACTAAGTTTCAACCTTTTAAATAACAGGGTCGAAAATGTGACATCTTGAGAAAGAAACAGAGGAAAGATAAGAAGGGAAATGAAATAATAATCAAATTATAGTTACATAAATTGAGAGGGAATTTCAGACAGAAAAGGAGATGTAAACAAGAGTAAGACGGACATTAATAATGTGACTTGAAGAAGTTAGCTTCTGCAGTTCTTTCCTACACATCTGCACTAGTACGTCAGTTGATTACAATGTTATCCTCAGGACTGAAGAGATGGCAAATATTGTATTATAACACTGTTGATATGTCATCTACTATTGGCTATTAGCTCTACCTTCTGAGCTAAAATAATTCAAAATTTAATTGGAAAATCGGTAAAAATAATATGTGGTTGTGGATGGGGCAGCAACTTGAAGAGGAGATGGGAGGGGGGTGTCAGAATTCACAATTCTGGGTCTCTCTCATTCGCTGAAGGTTGCTGGGTATTCATACAGAAGACAGCAAGTCTGTAAACACAGTTGGCAAATGTTTGTTGCATTTTTTTTCTCTGCATCAAAAGGCCCAAACAGGAAACTGAAAGAATTCACAATCACTAGATTTGAAAGGAGCAAATGCTATTTTGGATTCTGTGACTCAACTTCATGCGTGGTACAGGAGATTGATATTTGCATTTTACAGGGTTTGGCAGCATTGATGGCTTTCTCTCTGCACAGCTATTAACTCTTCATCACCCCAAGAAAAATAATCGCAACCTGGTGAAAACCTGTTGAGGATTTAAATGTAGCACCGACTTGGAAATCTTACTGAAGATAGACACAAAAAGCTGAGTAACTCAGCGGGACAGGCAGTATCTCTGGAGAGAAGGAATGGGTGACGTTTCGGGTCGAGACCCTTCTTCAGGCTGGTTAGAGATAAGGGAAACGAGAGATATAGATGGTGATGTGGAGAGATAAAGAACAATGAATAAAAGATATGCAAAAAAGTAACGATGATAAAGGAAACAGGCCATTGGTAGCTGTTTGTTGGATGAAAATGAGAAGCTGGTGCGACTTGGCTGGGGGAGGGATGGAGAGAGAGGGAATGCCGGGGCTACCTGAAGTGAGAGAAATCATATTCATACCACTGGGGTGTAAGCTGCCCAAGCGAAATATGAGATGCTGTTCCTCCAATTGCATTTAGCCTCACTCTGACAATGGAGGAGACTGAGGACAGAAAGGTCTGTGTGGGAATGGGAATGAGAATTAAAGTGTTTAGCAACCACTGGAAATCTTACTGACTTGGTCAAATCTAAAGGAACCTTCTGGAAAGGTTGTTGTTTCAATGCCAATTGGTGGGCTTCAGTACACACCTCAGAATGCTTCAATAGGACAATCTGCCATAACTGGAGCTTCTGTTTGTCAGTTGGGAGGTTTGGCCATCATCTTGCCTGTTTGCTCAAGTTCACATTGAAGTCCATTGTTACAGTTCAAGGAAGAGTAATCATTTCCCAATCACGGAGATGGACACTGGACACTCATAGACAATAGACAATAGGTGCAGGAGAGGCCATTCGGCCCTTCTCCTTCGGCCTCATCTCCTTTAATGGAATGTCATTGGGTACAACATTATTGCCACATGAGCCAACATGCCAGTGATGTGCCGTACTTCAAAGTACCTCACCTGCTCGATCTTTCTCCTGCTCCACCTTTCTTTTACACTTTTTATCTTCTAACTCTGATGCTATTTTATATCTTTATTGGTGTGGTCTTTCTGCCTTTCTTCTGCCCTTTGAGTTTCTATAATTCTCTATCCATGTGATTGGGATTTTTACAAGTCTCTGTAATGCCTGAAATCCGCCTGTCCATTATCTTGGACATCTTCACAATTCCCTCCATCCTGAGGATTGATATGACCATTGTTAACGTATCTCCTGTTGTTTCCTCTTATTTATTCTCCAGCTCCATTCAACAAGACGCTACACCACTCTTACCCCCTTCTTTCTATTTATAAATCTATAGAAACCCCTACTGTTTATTTTGATATTATATTCAAGTTTTTTCTCAAAATCGATCTTCTCACTGCTTGTGAGCTTTCTAGTTTTTAGCAGTAGGATTATAAAACCCTTCCAATCTTCAGGTCTACTGCCAGACCTTGACGTTTTGTATGACCAGCTTTTAGATCTAACATTATCCTTGACCTCCTCCGTTGCCTACAGATTGGACCTCTTCCTCGTGCAATCCTTTGGGATAATTCCAGCAGAGTGTTATGGACAGCTGTTTGCACATCTACCTCTGCTGGCTTTCCCAGCCCACCATGGACAACCCACCCCCCTACCATTAGAGTTGTCCATCTGTAAGTTGGTCATGGACCTAAGGTCTTATCTCTCAAACCTTGCCTGGAATTGTAGCACGTTGTGGTCATTATCTCCAGCGGTCAACTTTAGCCACAAGGTCTCTTATTAATCCTTTTTGCTCTTGACTCTATCTGAAACAACCTGCTCCGGAGTAGGTTCAATAATGTGATGTTTATAGAACTGCACAAATTCTTCTCTAATAAGATGATGATTGGTTTAATGTCAAGCAATATTCCCGTTGGATCTTCACGTTGTTTAATTCTTCGATTCTCCCCAACACATTCTCAAGAACGTATTCAGTGTCTGATCATCCACTGATCAGCCATTGACAAAGTATTCCAAAGACTTGTAATCCATTCTGTGAAAAGTTAACATTATGTGCATGATCTCAGTCCACGTAACAATGAGGCATTGATGGCTGGGTGGGAAACAGAGGAAGGACCCACAGTCAATCTCCTGTGCTTCTTCAGTCAGCTGAAGAGCAACTTGGCTACATCATGAGGAGGAACTCATTGAGTGCAGGGTCTGAGACCATGTTCTGTGTTGAGGGGAGAGCTATGTGATCTTCATAAGTGCACGAATTGAAACGGAATTCAATGTTGTTGGCTGTTCCTTTTGATGGCGGTTCCTGTGTTGTTTTCTCTCCAAGGGTTCTGTTAGTTAACATGCAAGGCAGCTTGAAATCGGTGCTTAATTTACAATGTTAATTCCAGCATTAACACTGAACTAGTGAATACACAGCTCGCTATATATCATTTTGTGTCCAGCATTTTGTGTCAGAGATGCTGCCTCACCCGCTGAGTTACTCCAGTATTTTGTGTCTACCTAGCTATTTATCCAGCTGATAGAAGTATTGACATAATTTGAGATAAATTGCCGCTATTTTATTATAATTCAGAAATTCACGTCAAATTATAATTCAGAAATCTTTCCACAAAAGTAAAGTCTTACATTTTATCCAGACTTTCACATTTCTTGCAGGGAATTCCAATGTACTTCAGAACCAAAGAAGTATTTTTAACATGCAATCACTTTCTTTCCTTCAGACATCAAACTAAATGATATCTACAGTCTCCAATATATCTCTTGCAGATACCCATGTTATGGGAAAGATGTTGTCAAGCTGGAAAGGGTACAGAGAAGATTTACGAGGATGTTGCCAGGACTAGAGGGTGTGAGCCACAGGGAGAGGTTGAGCGGGCTGGGACTCTATTCCTTGGAGCGCAGGAGGATGAGGGGTGATCTTATAGAGGTGTATAAAATCATGAGAGGAATAGATCGGGTAGATGCACAGAGTCACGTGCCCAGAGTAGGGGAATCGAGGACCAGAGGACATGGGTTTAAGGTGAAGGGGAAAATATTTAATTTGAATCTGAGGGGTGACTTTTTTCACACAAAGGGTGGTGGGTGTATGGAACAAGCTGCCAGAGGAGGTAGTTGAGGCTGGGACTATCCCAACGTTTAAGAAACAGTTAAACAGGGACATGGATAGGACAGGTTTGGAGGGATATGGACCAAACGTGGGCAGGTGGAATAATGGACATGTTAGCCAGTGTGAGCAAGTTGGGCCGAAGGGCCTGTTTCCACGCTGTATGACTCTATGACCCTGTTAACCTTCTTAACAATGCTGTGGAATGAATGTGGTGGAGTTTGGAGTTTGCAATGCCTTGAAACGTGACCATACTGCAGAACTGTGCTTGCATTCAGCAGGAGTGGACACAGAGTGCTTGTCCGGTGGCCACTGTGGCTGATCAGGATCTTGTCATGTTCCTTAAACTTGGATAATGGAAGGCCCACATGTTGGGTGAAAGGTCATGCTCCGGCAGAGGTGAGCTCGATGGACCTCAAATCTCTCCTTCTGGACTTGCACGGTAATACTGGGAAACTGTGAACTAACCTAGCAGTTGTAGAGCTGGTGACCATTCCTCAGTCCACTCACCGGGCCCTGGAGCAAGTGAGGTTGCAACAGGATTCACCAGGTATTGGATAGAAAGAGGGAAATATATCCTGACTGCTGCTCTCTTCATGAACTGTTTCTTTTCATTGTTGATTGCATCCAGTATCATCACAGTTTGATTATGTAGTGAGTTGAGCGATGCTGATGGATGTCATGGTGGGAGAATTACAATCTTTGTGAAACTGCTACATGGGCAGAGAACTGTTGATGAAGCTGAACCATGAAGATTATAAAAAACAGCCACTCGCATGCATTTCACTCCAAATCTCTGGTTAAATTGTTGGGCTGCTCTTCAATTTAACAATCTTTTTGGTATTTAACTCGGCTAATTGTAGCCTGTAGGCATGCTAACTATCATACCTGTGGGAAATAATATTGTAGTGATGACTACACTGAGACACAAGGAACTGCAGAGGCTGGAATCTTGAACCAAAATCAAAGTGCTGGAGGAACTCAGCGGGTCAGGCAACATCTATGGAGGGAATGGATGGTCCCATCCCAAAGTGTTTAGTTTAGAGATACAGTGCGGAAACAGCCCCTTTCAGTCCACCGGGTCCGCGCCGACCAGCGATCCCCGCACACTAACACTATCCTACACCCACTAGGGATCATTTTTACTTTTACCAAGCCAATTAACCTACAAACCTGTACGTCTTTGGAGCGTGTGAGGAAACTGAAGATCTCGGACAAAACCCACGCAGGTCACGAGGAGAACGTACAAACTCCGTACAGACAGCACGTGTAGTCGGGATCGAACCCGGGTCTCCACTGCTGCATTCACTGTAAGGCAGCAACTCTACCGCTGCGCCACCATGCTGCCCTATCTGGGCACTCCCTCCACAGTTGCCGCTTGACCCGCTGACCTTCCCCAGCACCTTGTATTTTTTTCTTTTAGCAATGACTGTTAACCTTAAACATTTGAAACCACAATGTGTTGCTGACTTTCCCTTTCTATGTTCAATGTGCTAACATCTTCCTTGGCTGAGTTTGTCATGTTTGACTCTTCAGAAGTCTTTGATCACCTTAGTTCCTTGAGAAGGCATTGCTCTCAGCTGCTCTGTGGGAAAGCAGCAAGAAGCTATAATTTGTGTGATCCATAAACTATTGATGCTAATCCGCAGGCAGCTGTTCCTAATTATATCTGAAGAACCCAGAAGAAGATGAGATTGATCAGTTCCCCACTGTCCAGAAGGTGTCAGTTGGAGGGTACTCTGGGGACACGTGGGTGTTGAGGTCTTCAGAAGGCAGCATCTCCATATAGCCCTGTATATCTGTGTCAGTTATCTGCCTCTCCCCTCTACCCCCTTCATCCACTCCATGAACACTGGATAATCAACAGCAGCGAAGATCATTGCTGATTTATTCATTTAGCCCATGGCCACAAAATCTAATTATGTTGCCTCCAATGACACACTGGTTGAGATCGTTTAATTCGGTGGAGATGCGATTCTCCTCACGTTCAATCTTCTGTCAACCATCATGCTGCACTCCGGACCGCGAGTCATTAATGGACCTGGTTTAATCAGACACGGAATCTTTATCAGGCAAGTTTGCCATCAGATGGATTCAGTGAATGGTTTTCAAATGTGATTTGGGTGGTTCAACGTATAAAGAAATTTGGTTTGGAAGTTAGTCTAACTGAAAGAAGGTACCTTTTTAATAGTTTAGTTCAGAGATACAGTGCGGAAACAGGCCCTTTGGCCCACCGAGTCCACACTGACCAGTGATCCCTGCACATAAACACTATCCTGCACATACCAGGGACAATTTACATTTATACCAAGCTATTTACCCTACAAACCTATATGTCTTTGTACAGGGGCCACGGTTTAAGAATAAGGAGTCAGGCATTTAGAACGGAGATGAGGAAACACTTTTTCACACAGAAAGTTGTGAGTCTGTGGAATTCTCTGCCTCAGAGAGCGATGGAGGCAGGTTCTCTGGATACTTTCAAGAGAGAGCTAGATAGGGCTCTTAAAGATAGCGGAGTCAGGGGATATGGGGAGAAGGCAGGAACGGGGTACTGATTGGGGATGATCATCCATGATCACATTAAATGGCGGTGCTGGCTCGAAGGGCCGAATGGCCTACTCCTGTACCTAATATCTATTGTCTATTGTCTTTGGAGGACAAACTCCGTACAGACAGCAGCCGCGGTCGGGATCGAACCAGGGTCTCTGGCGCTGCAAGTGCTGTAAGGCAGCAACTCTACTGCTGCGCCACTGTGCCGCCCAGGCCTTTACATAATATTGTCAAATTTAATGTGATATTTTATTCAATTAATTCATAATAGTCAGGAAAATCAGTGGAGCCCAAATTAGAGGGAAGAAGAGGAAATAGGCTGAAGAAGAAGTGGATTTCCAAGAGGTTTCTGAAAGCAAGGAAATGTGTGTTGGGGGTGAGAAATGTTCCGAGGGCAAGTGTGATGGTCAATGGTGTGAGTAATGGGTGTGGCCAATGGGTGTGAGCAAGTGTGATTGTGACCAATGGGTGTGAGCAAGTGTGATTGTGGCCAATGGGTGTGAGCAAGTGTGATTGTGACCAATGGGTGTGAGCCAGTGTGATTGTGACCAATGGGTGTGAGCAAGTGTGATTGCGGCTAATGGTGTGAGTGGATGGTGGTGTGAGAAGGGAATGAGGGAGTGTCGGAGTGTCGGAGGGAGCAGGAAAGATACAGAGGAAGCAAGGAGCGAGTGTCTTGTGTGTGTGTGTCAGAGAGAAGCAGATTGCGTGTGGAATATCATCCAGAGGTGCTGAGCAAAATTAATAATTCATCTTGCTCTTGAGTACTGCTGAAAACCCGACTTATTTATTTGCTACAAGGAAGCCATTATATGAAATCACTTTATATGCAACACAGCCACCAGTGTTGTGCTGATTGAATATGATTAATTAAATCGAGTGGGAGGAGTGCACTCATATACAGCAGCATCATTTGCTGCTCTGAATGACTGATCACTCTGCTCTCAATTCAATATGATTCCACCTTTATTTATCTTGTCCTGATTCCATAACAGATATATATATATATGAACTGTACTTGTGCAATAAACATTGCCAATTGTGGTAATTGTCTAAACAGCAGCATTTAGACCACAGCACCTCTTTGTCCAAGTCAATACTGCCTACCAGTGTGTTCTCTGCTCTTGTGACATCATTACCAAATGGTGAATATGCTTTCATCACCAAGTTATCATGCAGCAATAGTTTGTGACAATCTACCTCACAAACGATTAATGAGATTTATTTGTAATGAACGACAGATTGGCTACTTGTTTCCAGCTACTAAATGTTCACAAGTTCACGTTATTGGAGTAGAATGAATCCATTCGGCCCATCGAGTCTACTCCGCCATTCAACCATGGCTCATCTCTGCCTCCTAACCCCATTCTCCTGTCTTCTCCCCATAACCCTTGACACCCGTTCTAATCAAGAATTTGTCTATCTCTGCCTTAAAAATACACACTGACGGCCCCCACAGCCCTCTGTGGCAATGCGTTCCACAGATTAACTACCCTCTGACTAAGTGTATGATCATTGTACTTCTGCATAGAACTACAGATGTGTTCTCTATTCAATCAGTTCCATTGAACAGGTGAAATTCTGGCAACATCACATTTTCTTTGGGGATTGGCTGCCCCCTCTGCTAGTGTGACCCAGTGAGCCAAGGGTTGCCTGGCCTGGAGCCTGTTGTCGTGTTCTTGTACCTGCATCATAGCGATGATGGGAACAGATGTATTCAAGAGAGAGTTAGATTTAGCTCTTAGGGCTAACGGAATCAAGGGATATGGGGAGAAAGTAGGAATGGGGAACTGATTGTGGATGATCAGCCATGATCATATTGAATGGCGGTGCTGGCTCGAAGGGCCGAATGCCCTACTCCTGCACCTATGTTCTATGTTTCAGTGAAGAGCTTGGGCAGGGCTAAACGTTCATCCAGAGGGGAAAGAGGACCAACCTGACAGAAGGAGGATAAATATAGAGGGACGTCTCGTCTGTCGGCTCGTCTGGTCAGAAACGTCTGGTCACTGGAATGGGGTCTGTGTATAAATACTTGGAAAATGAAAGAGGATGTGGTTCATTTTTTTAAACTATTGATTGAACGTTGCATTGAATTTGTAAGATGTTGGAACAATGCTGTTAGAGGCCCTGGTACATGGTTCACTCGTGTTGGATTCGAGACTTTCTTAGATCAGTTACAGGGATCTGTTGTGATAATCGGTCCAGGGCCGGTGCTGCCCAATCCAGCTGTACGGTGACTGTGCGGAGATGTCAGTGGAGCCAGGAACGGAAGGGAAGAGATGGGAAGAAGGGGCTGAAAGGGGCAGAGTGGTGAGAAGGACTGAAATGGCAAATGGAAGATATTGTAAGGGATCGAGCTGTGCAAGGGTTTTGAAAGAAGTGCCAGTGGATGGACAACAGTGACCTCTCTTGACCTCTTGACCTGCTTTAGAGGGGAGGGTGGGGATGGGTGATCCGGTTCCAGGAACAGAACGTGGAGCCAATCAGTTTCACATGATTGAGGGAGCCTTGATGAAAATGAACCCTCGACCACTACAACCGCTGCCAGAGATGTCAGTCGCTCCATTCCTCGCCCTCACATTGGGCAAGGTGACCACTCGGCCCTGCTCCTTCTTCCTGTACGTTGGCAGTGAGTGAAGACTGCAGTTCCTGGGGTGAGGACCGCGTAGAGGACCTCAACCATTAGCACAGGAGCGCCTCAAGGCTCGTTGCTCAGCCTCTGCTCTACTCTACACTCGTGACTGTGTAGCCAAACATAGATCCAACGCCATCTTCAAATCTGCCAAAGCCACCACCGCTGTTGGACGAGTCCGAGTATAGGACGGAGTCGATCGACTGACCAAATGGTGTCAGTAAATCCACTGATTGTTGACTTTGGATGAGTAGGTCAAGGATCCACAAACCTGCCTTCATAGACAGGTCAGTGGCGGAGAGAGTCATAGACTTCATATTCCTGGGCGTGCGTATCTCTGAAATCAGTCTTGGACGCAACAAACTGATGGAATGGCAAAGAAATCCCATCAACGCTTCTGTTGAACAAGTTGAAGGGATTTACCGATAAATACAGTATGTGGCATTGTTGCAAAGATAAAGGTGATTCTGCGGCAATGTATCTTGATTAAACCAAGCAAATCTTCTGATTAAAACGTGGAAATTAGCAAACTGTGTTATAAATGTATTTGAGAAAATGTACATTAAAAATTAAAATGTTAATTATTTATTGATGAATAAGAACAAATGTCTCGTGAGATTTGGTGATAGAATATGGGATTAAACTGGTGATTTCTGCCACACAAGCCTTTGATCTTGACAGGAGTGAAAATGCAAATCCTCTCATTCTAGAATGTTCTCTGGTGCCGCAGAGCATGTTGGCCCAAGGACTGTGAGAGCTCATCGCTGTGGTCCTTTGAATGAACTCAATGCTACTTAGAACTTACAGAAACAGGATGGTGGAAAACAATAACTGGGGATTTTTGAAAGCAGTTTCCATCGTCCTGATATTTGTTAAGCAAAAAAAATCCAGGGGTAAAATAACACTTGAATGAATTTGTTTGTGAACAATTATTTAAGTGCAGAAGAGTGATCATTCATTGGTAGACAAAAATGCTGGAGAAACTCAGCGGGTGAGGCAGCATCTATGGAGCGAAGGAAATAGGCAACGTTTTGGGTCGAGACCGTTCTTCAGACTGCTACACTGTGTTTCATTTTGTAAAAATTCTGCAGCATTTATGGTCTGCGAAACATTGTAGAAGATTTTGGATTCCTCATATTTTGCTTGGGTAGTCTACACCCCAGCGGTATGAACATTGACTTCTCCAATTTCAGGTAGTCCTTGCTTTCTCCCTCTTTCCCCTCCCCTTCCCAGCTCTCCCACAGCCCACTGTCTCCGCCTCTTCCTTTCTTCTTCCCGCCCCCCCAATCCCCTCATCAGTCTGAAGAAGGGTTTCGACCTGAAACATCACCCATTCCTTCGCCCCATAGATGCTGCCTCACCCGATGAGTTTCTCCAGCATTTTTGTCTACTATAGACGTTATTTTGTGATTTTCCAAGACTCTATGTGCTTTGTTGAGTCCCGAGGGTCCACTTTCATTCGAGCTTTCTTCTTGTTGACCTGACCTCGCTTTTCATCAGATTGACTGCCACCACCAAACGGAACTGGAATTGCTCATGTCCAAGGCTGCGAGGTTGACTTGGTCATTTACAGGAACATTACACCTACATTTGCAACGCTCAATACTGCAAGTATTGCTGTTGAGATTCAGTGAGTGGCTGCGTTATGGTCTGGTGCTGGAAGTGAGTCCCACGGGAGGTATCTGAGAAGTACACACATTTGGACTGTTTTGTGGTAGCTGAGAAAGAACATCATATTTTTTATTTCACAAAAGAAACAGATCACTTTGGACGCACCAAATTCATATCTTACCTGGTGTACTGCTTTAATAAAGATTTTTAAACATTCCCTGGACTATGGAAATGGTGTGACGCTTCAGTGACAGATAACAATGGCATCAAGATCACTTACTCTCTGATTTGGTGCCTCTGATGATACTCGTGAGTAACGTTCACTTTGACCAACAGTGGACCAACTTAGCCTCAGAGACAGCTGGGCAACAAGCTGGCAGCCCCTGCTCTGATACATCCATGGATAAACCTGGGTTTGACCAACCTTGCCATGTTGGTCAGTATGGGCACGTCATGCTGAAGGGCCTGTTTCCATACTGTATCCCTCTACGACTCTCTATATGGACAGCTGGGGAAGAGGCAGTCTGTCCTGACATACACATGGATGACTCTAGCTTTGACCAGTGGTGGACCAGCCTTGACTTATATTCACCTGGATAACAGGCTGGCACACACATGGATGACTCTGGCTTGGACTGGCGGTGGACCAGCCTAACCCTATAGACAGCTGGGCAACAAGCTGGAAGTCTGTCCTGACACACACATGGAAGACTCTAGCTTTCTCCCCACAGGGTGGCAGAATATAAATGTCAGTCACTGTAAATTGGGAAGCCAGATGCTGTCTTGGTGAAAGCTCAAATGTGCATCTCGCCATCACAGTCCATCAACTAAAGGTGATATTCCCCAACACACGATGGGATGGCATAAATATGCATGCAATTCACAAAATCGCATTGAAGGATTTTAATTGGGACTTAGACCATACAAAAATTATCATCCAGATATGTTAATCATATCTCATTGCCTTGATGGTGTTATGATACAGGAAATGTTGATGAAGTTTCGAGCTATAAATTATATGTTCTCTAATGTGGGAAAGTAAATCAAAATGTTGCTGATGTTTTGAATGCATACGTTTTGGCATTAGTTCCTTTTGAAGAAAAACTTAAACAATAATTGAGTTCCGCATGTTTTTATCAAAGTACTAGACTAACCTTGCATCACACGGGAGGGCTGGTCCCCAACCCAATATTCCACCTCTCCACCAATTCCAATATTGCTGGCCAGTGGGGGGGGGGGGGCTTTCTGGAGCGCTAGCATGGTCTTGTGGGCCAAAGGGACTGGTTTCCAGAGGGCTAGTATGGAGATTGTGGGCCGAATGGATTCTTGGGCTGGCAGCTCAGACACTGAGACCACTCACACACTCACACTCACACACGCACACACACACACACTCACTCACACACACAAACACACACACGCACACACGCACACACGCACACACACACACACACACACACTCACATACACACTCACACACACACACACACACAAACACACACTCACACTCACACACACACACTCACACACATGCACACACTCACACACACACTCACACACACACTCGCACACACACACACACACAAGCACACACTCACACACACACTCACACACACATACTCACACACACTCTCACACATACACTCACAAACACACACACACACACACACACTCACACTCACACACACATACATACACACACACACAGACACAGACACACACACACACACACACACACACTCACACTCACACACACAGACACACACACACACACACACACACACACACACACAGACACTCACTCACACACACCTACAGACACTCACTCACACACACACACAAAGACGCACACACACTCACACACACATACATACACACACACTCACTGACACACACCATATATATGACAGTAAACTTTCTAGAATACTCACACGGCAGAGCGCGGCCTCTCCACTTTGGGGCTTCCGCAGTCAGCGGCACTTCCGCAATCAGCGTGACCTCTGCACTCACCGGAAATTACGCAATCAACGCGACCTCTGCACTCACCGGAAATTATGCAATCAACGCGACCTGTCCACTAAGCGGAAGTCACGAAATGAGCAGGAGTTTAGAACCAAACACAGTCGGACCTAATAAAGCATTTATTCCTTCCAAACACAGTCGGACCTAATAAAGCATTGCAGTTTCAAGCACAGGCAGGGCAGCAGGCCAAACAACTCATGGCATTGTCATTAAGGGCTAACAAATCATTTATTGCAAGTACATTGCAGACTCACAGTTCAGTTGATTCACAGCTTAGAATGAGAGCCGTGGCCTCTCCCTCACGGATCTTGCAGAGTGACTGAGTCACGTACAGGCATCCGGGGTTTTATAGCCTGCCCGCCCCCTTCGCGGGGATTGACAGGCGAGAGCATCTCAAGGTTTTTTAACCACTCATAACTTTTTTATTTTTCATCGATGGGAAGAATCCTTGGGGCCTGCTAAGCGGAGGAGGACTGTGAGTAAGATGGCCAAAAGTCATAGCGATATATGGTGGCATTTTTTCTAAAATCAATATACAGCGCAGACAGGAAGTGGTCAAGATGACACTGTTAATTATATAGATTTTCCTATGCATTATTTGCAACTGACAGAAATACAAACAGAGTCGCCAGCTAAACTCATACTTGCTTGTTTAGATGCTGCTGTGGTATAAATGGGACTGCACTTCACACATCATTAATATGATTGAAGCATCTTGATACCCTTGATCCCAGGGCATGCAAAGAGAAATTATTTAATACGCACAGTTCATTCATCACACTTTTATTATTTTCAGTGACGTTGTGATATAATTGTGTAGGAAGGAACTGCAGATGCTGGTTTAAACCGAATATAGACACAAAATGCTGGAGTAACTCAGCGGGACAGGCAGCATCTCTGGAGAGAAGGAATGGGTGACGTTTTGGGTTGAGACCCTTCTTCAGACTATAAATGTATACGATACATACGATATGATACGATAGAACTTTATTTATCCCAGAGGGAAATTGATCTGCCAACGGTTATAAAACATAAGCTCCCTGAAACATGAAAGTGCCGAATGGAAAGGATTGGGGATGTGCAAAGATTGGGGAGGGGTGGGGGAGGGGAGGGGAGTCAGTCTCAGTCTACCCCACAACAGAAGGGGGAGGAGTTGTACAGTTTGATAGCCACAAGGAAGAAGGATCTCCTGTGGCGTTCTGTGCTGTATCTTGGTGGAACCAGTCTGTTGCTGAAGGTGCTCCTCAGGTTGACCTATGTGTCATGGAGGGGGTGAGCTGTATTGTCCAAGATGCTCCACAGTTTGAGAAGCATCCTCCATTCCAAGACCAACCTCCCATGAATCCAACTCCACCCCCAGGACAGAGCCGGCCTTCCTGATGAGCTTGTTAATCCTGCTGGCATCGGCAGCCTTCGCCCTGCTGGCCCATCACGCAAGCAGTCTTGGGGTGCGGACCTGCCAATGTGCAATCCACGAGGGTGGGTGACTTCCGTGGAAAGAGCAAAGTTAAGGTGCATTGTGCAGGAACACAGTATGGTGGGCCAGTGGGCTCTGGTCACAGAGAATGCAGTACAGGTGGCAACCAATGTCTGGCTCGGCAAATCGCAAATGCTCAGAATGGATCACTTTGTCAGGTAACAAGCCCGTCCTTCCGCAAACTGCTTTCATGAATTATTCCACAATGGTTTTTATTTTGAGAATGAAAATCATGCTTCTTCTTGTCAGCACCCAATTGTCGCCAGAATATTGAAGCAACTAAACCTGTAGGAAGGAACTGCAGATGTTGGTTTATGCCTGAGATAGACACAAAATGCTGGAGTAACTCAGCGGGACAGGCAGCATCTCTGGAGAGAAGGAATAAGTGACGTTTCGGGTCGGAACCCTTCTTCAGACTAAACACATCACCTCTTGGTAATCTCCCATTGGCTAAACAATTTAATTGTCATTCCCATTCCCACACTGACCATTCTGTCCAGGGTCTCCTCCATTGTCAGAGTGAGACTAAAGGCAAATTGGAGGAACAGCATCTCATATTTCATTTGGGCAGCTTACAGCCCAGTGGTATGAATATTCATTTCTCTAACTTCAACTAACCCCGACAGTCCCTCTCTCTCTATCCTCCCCCCACCCAAGTCGCACCAGCTTCTCATTTTCACCCAACAAACAGTGAGCAATGGCCTGTTTCCTTTATCATCATTACTTTTTTGCATATCTTTCATTAATTTGGTCTTTATCTCTCTGCATCATGGTCTATATCTCTCGTTTCCCTTTCCTCTGACTAGTCTGAAGAAGGGTCTCAACCCAAAACATCACCCATTCCTTCTCTCCAGAGATGCTGCCCGTCCCGCTGAGTTACTCCAGCATTTTGTGTCCATGTTCGGTTTAAACCAGCATCTGCAGTTCCTTCATAAACACATTTGCAGGAATGAAGTCTCCCTGATGTGAGATGAGTTGGGCAATGGATTTCATGCAATGTCTGGTCTTGGCTATCACAGACATGACAGGTGAATGGCCTCATTGCACGGAATGTATTTCTATCCTCACAGTGTTGTCTTTACAGTGAACCGGTGTCTTATTCTGTTCACCAGGCAAACATATTGTTTTGTTTAGAATAACATCGCTTCACTGTTTAGTTTTAAATAATCCTTTTCTTCACTTCACGATATCCGTGCTGATACTCCCGTTGCCAGGAGATTCAGCTCCGAAACACTGGAAGCATTTATTTTACTAGTTTCCCAGTCTTTCTACTGACCTTCACCAGACTCACATTGAAAGGCAGCATTAACATGATGAATGGTGCAGTGAGAGTCTGCCAAGGATTCTACAGGTAGACAATCTGTATTTGCATTCATGATGATGTGCTGTCATTGAGTGTGTTTGGATAAAGGAATTGACATGTGTGGAATTGTTACTTGAATTATACATTTTCCAGTCTTGTTCATGCAGTCTGTGAATGTCAATTAAAGCCCATGCCCATTGAGGGTGGTGGCTTGGGTTTCTCAGCCCTGTCTGTCTGTCTGTCTGTCTGTCTGCATCTTGCTGCCGTGCCTCTGGTTATTGTTGGGGTTAGAGAACAGTTTCCATGTCTCACCCTCCCACCTCCCTGTGGCTGTGCTACATCTCCAGCCTCTTGTCATTCCTCCCCTCTCAGCCAAGAGTTACTCCTCCATCTTTCAATCTTAGATGCGATTAGTCGACCAAACAAGGCATCCACGAGTTATCATGCATACTTGGCAGTTCTCTGCCACCTACATCAAAGGAAATTTGCAAGGAGGTTGGTTCAAGTTATGTTGAAGTATTATCGAAGAGTCCCACTCTTCCAACGAGATGTACGTTGGACGTTGCGTAACACTTGCAAAGACATGCATTGAAGATTCAGTAATGTTTGAATCATGATTAGGTCAAGGTCATAAGCAATAGTAGAATTAGGCCATTCGGCCCATCAAGTCTACTCCACCATTCTATCTCTGCCTCCTAACCCCATTCTCCTGAATAACCTCTGACACCCGTACTAATCAAGTCTTTGATTTCCATTTAATGCCTCAATACTGATCTGTGAGCCCAGATACCTGTAATATATTCACATCTTGACTGTGTATCACAATTATAAACGATGACACAATTCTGGGCACCGTCTCAGCCTTTCACTCATTTTTGTTTTGTCTTTACAAAAGGCGTTGGATTACCTTTTGAACCAATCTGTGAAGTTTGATTGAACGAGTCTCCATGGTAACTCATTGCTTTATGACGACTTCATATCATCCGCCTTATTTATTTCTCCTTAACGTCACACTTCATTTTGGAAAATCCAATGAGCACAATATCAGTGAGTGTTGGCCAATACTAATGGTACAGTATGTTATTATAGATACTTTTCAATAGTTCACATTTATATAAAAAGCCAAAGATTATACGTTGAATGTACTGCAGACATCTTAAACTGTATTTCCTGAACGTGGATGTTGACACCACCCTAACCGGAGGTGTCCGCTTGGACTTGGACAAGGTGGTCTCGCCTTGATGATATTCAGCAGTCAGTGAATTAGAAAGAAGTGTCGGATTGCTGAGTTGCTTCTCAACAAAACTGTGACATTCGTCAAAGACAAATATTTCTGCCGACCTGATATTGACTGTTATTTCAGCCAATAAGGATCAAATGAAGCCCAAAGTGGAAATTTAACGGAATGGCCCAAAATTGCAACTGAAAAAAAAGAGTCAATAATAAAAATGCTTAAAAATTACAGATTCTGGAAAGAGAAAAAGATGTTGTGAAATGTCACTTTCTTATGACGTTTGAGAGTAAAAGGTGTTGGTTTATGGAGGAAAGGGTTAGGGTTGGTGTGTTGTGTGTGTTTGGAGATGAGCAGATTGTTGGATGAGCTCGAATGGAGTGTGGACGGTGTCCAGCAAAGCTCCGGTCAGTTGAGCCTGGACCCGATCATACAGCAGAGGAACAGGCCCTTCGGCCCACCACAAGTGCTATCTCACAACAGTAGTGTGGGTCACAATTTCAGCAGCAGGAACAAAAATGAGAAAGATCGACAATGGGAAGGGATTCAAAGTAACATTAGCAAATTTGCAGATGACACAAAGCTGGGTGGCAGTGTGAACTGTGAGGAGGATGCTGTGAGAATGCAGGGAGACTTGGACAGGTTGGGTGAGTGGGCAGATGCATGGCAGATGCAGTTTAATATGGATAAATGTGAGGTTATCCACTTTGGTGGCAAAAACAGGAAGGCAGATTACTATCTAAATGGTGTCAAGTTGGGAAAAGGGGAAGTACAATGGGATCTGGGGGTCCTTGTTCATCAGTCTATGAAAGTAAACATGCAGGTACAGCAGGCAGTGAAGAAAGCGAATGGCATGTTGGCCTTTATAACAAGAGGAGTTGAGTATAGGAGCAAAGAGATCCTTCTGCAGTTGTATAGGGCCCTAGTGAGACCACACCTGGAGTATTGTGTGCAGTTTTGGTCCCCTAATTTGAGGAAGAATATTCTTGCTATTGAGGGAGTGCAGCGTAGGTTCACGAGGTTAATTCTGGGATGGCGGGACTGTCAAATGTTGATAGAATGGAGCGGCTGGGCTTGAACACTCTGGAATTTAGAAGGATGAGAGGGTATCTTATTGAAACATGTAAGATTATTAAGGGTTTGGACACGCTAGAGGCAGGAAACATGTTCCCGATGTTGGGGGAGTCCAGAACCAGGGGCCACCGTTTAAGTATAAGGGGTAAGCCATTTAGAACGGAGACGAGGAAACACTTTTTTCTCACAGAGAGTTGTGAGTCTGTGGAATTCTCTTCCTCAGAGGGCAGTGGAGGCCGGTTCTCTGGATATTTTCAAGAGGGAGCTAGATAGGGCTCTTAAAGATAGTGAGTCAGGGGATATGGGGAGAAGGCAGGAACGGGGTACTGATTGGGGATGATCAGCCATGATCACATTGAATGCCGGTGCTGGCTTGAAGGGCCGAATGGCCTACTCCTGCACCTATTGTCTATTGTCTATTGAAGCTCAGGATTGAATTCCCCAAATTGCAAACAACCTGGGCAGGGAGTGCAGTGGAATTAGTGACAAAGGAATAGAGTAATTCTGATTCTCCTGTGTGCATCAATGCTAATTGGTCTTTCTACCTCTGGAACTCTTATCATTGGGATGAAGTATTAAACATTAAACAAACCTGGCAGGTAAAGATACGCAAACACTAATAACACTCCTGACCAAAAGAACAATTACCCGTTGCTAAATGTAGATCATGATTTTTATGTGTAGGAAGGAACTGTAGATGCTGGTTTGAAACCGAAGATAGACACATAAAGCTGGAGTAACTCAGCGAGACAGGAGGCGTCTTTGGAGAGAAGCAATGGGTGACGTTTCGGGTCAAGATGTCTGAAGATGGGTCTCGACCCGAAACGTCACCCATTCCTTCTCTCCAGAGATGCTGCCTGACCCACTGAGTTACTCCAGCACTCTGTGAAACGTCACCTATCCATGTTCTCCACAGATGCTGCCTGACCCGCTGAGTTACTCCAGCACTCTGGTAAACGTCACCTATCCATGTTCTCCACAGATGCTGCCTGACCCGCTGAGTTACTCCAGCACTCTGTGAAACGTCACCTATCCATGTTCTCCACAGATGCTGCCTGACCCGCTGAGTAACTCCAGCTTTTTGTGTCTATCATGTTCTTCATGCTTTCTAGATTTTGGGTAGATAAGGTAGTTTCTATTTGTAAGTACAACAGATTAGCATTTTTTTACTCTGGTTTAACATTTGTTTGTCTTTTATCAGATGATACTTTACATAACAAACGTTTTGATCGTAATTTTGCATCAAATTTTGAATTGTGGGGACATTTGTGCATGTTAGTGTTTAGTTACGCAATATTGGAATACTGCAGCCCATCAAGGTAGTGACCCATTGTTACCTGCTGTGTGGACGGACAGCTGGGACAAGGAAATGTAAACCTAACTCAGAAATACATTTAGAATATCAAGCTATGAATTGTTATTTCACACTTCCCAGAAGTTGGCAGGTTTGTCAGTGCCTGAAGGTGGGAATTACCCCTCGTTTGGGTAAATGGTGCCTGCTTGTTCCCTCACGGGTCGACCACAGCAGACCACCAGCAGGGTGGTGGAACCTTATTGTGGCAGTGAAGCCTCACGGGTCAGTGAAGCCTCACGGTGGCGGTGGAACCTTATTGTGGCGGTGAAGCCGCGCGGGTCAGTGGAACCTTATTGTGGCGGTGAAGCCTCACGGGTCAGTGAAGCCTCACGGTGGCGGTGGAACCTTATTGTGGCGGTGAAGCCGCGCGGGTCAGTGGAACCTTATTGTGGCGGTGAAGCCTCACGGGTCAGTGAAGCCTCACGGTGGCGGTGGAACCTTATTGTGGCGGTGAAGCCTCGTGGGTCAGTGAAGCCTCGCAGGGTGGTGGAACCTTATTGTGGCGGTGGAGACTCGCGGGTCAGTGGAGACTTGAGGGTCGACCTGCAGTCAGCGGTCGATGAGGACTTGGGGGAACCACCGTGAGCGGGAAGAACAAACGAGGGCCTGATATGGGGGGACTGCTGGGAAGGGGAAGAACAATGCAGGAGCCGGCGTGTGCTATTTTCACTTCTTCATTCTGGGGTATTGTGTGTAGATTGATGATAAAAACATTGAATTTAATCCATTTTAGAACAAGGCTGTAACGTAACAAAAGTGAAGGGGTGTGAATACTTTCTGAATGAACTGTACCTTTAGTTGGCGAGTATTTGCATACCTTGGGTATACAAGCAAAGAATGTCACTGTGCCTCGTCACGTGTGAAATGAAATATTCATTCCCAGCTCACATTAGTGAGGGTCGATGTGGGATGAACACACATTGCAAGACCACCTGCATTTATATTTAGACATGCATGAATACGTTGGTGAATTGGGGAGGGCAGGTCAGGTGCTTTGGGAAGAAAGCAAAGCAGAGATCCTGTAAACATTATGCAGCCTATCGACTGTGAGGCCTTCAGGAGTCTGTAGAACCCATTGCTTTGCTGAACTCAATTTTAAACGAGAAAAACCTGTGCACGTCGCTGCCCCTGGAGCCGAGAAAGCCTGAAACACAGAGATGATGATGATGCAGTGATTGAGAGATGTTCCTGAATTTCCATAGAAATGGGGTATAAATTAATCTGTAATCAGAAAAATTATTCAAGGAAGCTCTTTAAGATTCCCACAGAAGTATTTATTTTGAAGAAGAGGAAATTGCCTAAAGCCTCATCTTTCTGCCTGATGTGATGTTGCATTTTGTTGAGCAGAGCCGGCCGGCATAGCTCAGATCCAATGAAATTGCTACTTCATCTGTGACAGTCTGACGATGTCTGAACCTATGCCAGCTCACCCACAAAATACCAGGCAAATATTTGCCCTTTAACTCTGCAGCATGACGAGGCTTTGATTCCTAATTGAAATCCCCCACAGTCAAATGGTGTTGATTTTTCGATGACTAATATCTCTCGATGTCCCAGTGTGGAAGCATTCATCTGCAGTTATTGAGTCAGAGTACTAGAGTTGTACAACACAGAAATGAGCCAATCGGCCCATCGCGTCCATGTTATCCTCCTTGCCCATCTACACTCATCCCCTCTGCGTGCATCATAGTCATACAGCATGGAAACAGGCCCTTCGGCCCAACTTTCCCATGCCGACCAACCTGCCCCATCCACACTTGTCCCACCTGCCCATGTTTGGTCCATATACCTTTCCTATCCATATGCGTGTCCAAGCATCTTTTAATTGATGTTATAGCAAGGTACCCTTTTGTGCCTTGTCCATTCAAGTTCCTGGCCAAGTATCTTTTAAACAAGGTGACTATCTGATTCTGTCCCCTCCTCTAGCAGTGTGGTCAATGTATCATCTGTGTTAATGAAATATCTTCCCCAATCCCCTTCAAAACTCCTTCTCTGCCCAACATATAATGCTCCAATAGAACTAAAGTCCCATCTTTCAAACTATCTGCCAACTAGAAGGCCAAGGTCCGTCTGTTCATTAACATTCCTGAGCGCTCGTCCACTTCCCACCATACACCTTCCCACTACTTGACCCTCTGAGATGGACTTCCTCACATTGCTGGGATTAAATTACATCTCTCAAATCTATTTAACTAAAGGAGCAACAGCAGGTATTCTCCATTCTCTGGGCCTCACCCGTATCTGTCTGGCACCAGCTATCTCCTCTTGTGTTGCCGATACTAATCTGGGATCGATCTCCTCTGGGCCTGGGGCTTCATCACATCTAACCTCTCCTCCCTCATATTCCGTTTACCCCTTGACATTCTCCTTCTTCCTCAGCGGGGCAGTGAGAATGTTTCACAACTGTGATTCATAGAGTCATGTGCCATGGAAACAGGCCCTTCGGCCCAATTCATCCAAGATGCCCCATCAGAGCTAGAACCGTTCACCCACATTCGTTCCATATCCCTCGCTCTGTACATTCCAATCCACATAATGTCCAAGTGTCTTTTAAATGTTGGGATAGTCCCTGCCTCAACTACCTCCTTTGGCAGCTCGTTCCATACACCCACCAGCCTTTGAGTGATTTAGATTCTAGCTCTAAATGGTTAATGTACACTTTCCATTATTTATCTTGGAGCATTTTTGTGACAATTATTTCTTCCTTTCAACAGCTTCTGGTTCTCCTGTAAAGCTCAAATCTGACAGGTGTTTTCATGAACATGTCTCTCTGGAGGCTGAAACCTTCCCCTGATGGGTGATCAAATAGTGGGTGGTCACCAGCCTCCCTCGCTTGTTCCCAAAGCTTTTCATTCAGAATATCATGTGTTTGTTCCTCTGAATGTTCCTGTCGTTCCATCAGAGCTGTGAGTGTGGTATCTTCCCGTTGATTGACACACGATGCTGAATCAATAACTCACTGGGACTCGACCCCAGCGGATCACCACATGATATTCCATTATCTACAGTCCTGGAAAACCTTTTGTTACCTTCATGAAACGACCTTGTCTCCATATCTCAAGCCCACTGAGCAGCCACAGCTTTGTTTAGTAATTGTAGGTGACACGGAATGTGGCCACAGAGTGTTGGTCTTGGCCAATGGAGTTGATGTTTTCTCTCCACCTTGCTTTGTCCCTGCATATCAAGATATACTTGGGGTGGGAGATTGCAACCTTCACGTGGCCCGCCCTGTTTCGACCAATGCAATCAACCTGGCGTGCACAATCAAATAAGATCAAATAGAACAAGTTGTCCTACAACTTTAGGCTGTGCATGCCATACGCAAGAAGAAGAAGATATATTTTAATGTCCATAAAAGAAAGGAACAGATCTGAATTTTTATAGAGCCTTTCACCGCCACCTCAGGATTACCCCGAGCCTTTGTAGGCAATTAAATACAGTCGCGATGGTGAGAAATGCAGATGCTAATTCTCATGCTGTAAACTAGCCCTTAAATGGTGAGCAGGCACGGGGCAAATCTGTCGCACTGCCACCATTTATTTCAAGAAGGCTAGAATGCAAAAACAGGGGGTGTAATGCTGAGGGTACTGGTCAGGCCACATTTGGAATATTGAGAGCAATTTTGGACACCATATCTGAGGAAGGATGTACTGGTGTTGGAGAGGGTCCAGAGAGGTTTACGAGAATGATCCCAGGAATGAATGGGTTAACATATGATGAGCATTTATCGGCACTGGGCCTGTACTCGCTGGAGTTTCGAAGAATGAGGGGGGACTTCATTGAAACTTACCGAATAGTGAAAGGTTTGGATAGAGTGGATGTGGAGAGGATTTTTTTGCACGTGTGAGCGTCTAGGACTAGAGGTCACAGCCTCAGAATTAAAGGACGTTCCTTTAGGAAGGCGATGAAGTGGAATTTCTTTGGACAGAGGGTGGTGAATCTGTGGAATTCTTTGCTGAACGTTGTGGAGGCCAAGTCAATGGATATTTTTAAGGCAGAGATAGATAGATTCGTGATTAGTATGGGTGTCAGGGGTTATGGGGAGAAGGCAGGAGAATGGGGTTAGGAGGGAGAGATAGATCAGCCATGATTAAACGGTGGAGTAGACTTGATGGGCCCAATGGCCTAATTCTGCTCCTATAACTAATGACTTATGACCTTATGACGATCAGCAATGGATTTGGCAGGAGTGTTGCCCCGAATGGGTGAGGTCAAGAACATTCCTTGGGAGAACAACTGGACAATTCCTGCCCCATCTCTCAGCTGGATATTTGCCCATGGACCACGGCAACAGCTGGTTGCCAAGTACAACTGATAATTTATTATTTTATTGATCACGGTATATTCATTGATCACGATCTATTTGTTGATCATTGTTTATTTATAGATCACGGTATATATATTGATCACGGTCTATTTATTGATCACGGTATATTTATTGATCACAGTATATTTATTGATCGCGGTCTATTTATTGATCACGGTATATTTATTGATCACAGTATATTTATTGATCACAGTATATTTATTGATCACAGTATATTTATTGATCACAGTATATATATTGATCACGGTCTATTTATTGATCACAGTATATTTATTGATCACGGTCTATTTATTGATCACGGTATATTTGTTGATCATTGTTTATTTATTGATCACGGTATATATATTGATCGCGGTCTATTTGTTGATCACAGTATATTTATTGATCACGGTCTATTTATTGATCACAGTATATTTATTGATCACGGTCTATTTATTGATCACGGTATATTTATTGATCGCGGTCTATTGATTTGTGTGTTTATGGGCCTGCTAAGCTATGTTGAGTGAGAATGTAATTGTTCCATTCCTGGAGCATTTGACAATTACATGCTGATGACAAATATGAGCGATAACTTGCTGGGGGAAAGGGAAGTGAAGGTTTTTATTTGATTGCAATGTTACTTTGACGGCTTAAATTGCTCTGCACAAGTATCTGCCCGCGATGTTTTCATCAAACAGGTTTTTGGAGATTGCTTGGGTGAGGGCGAGTTCCACTTAGCGACAGGTTTGACACCTCAACCAGGAGCTGAGGGTAGGGGTGGGATGGAGGGGGGGAGGAAATGAAGTAGGGAGATGGGAATGAGGGAGAGTCTGAGGGAAGGAAAGAGAGAGAGGGAGAAAATGAGGGAGAGGGGAGGGAGGGAAGGAGGGAGGGAGGGAGCAAGGAAAGGAGGGAGGGAGGGAGATATTGCTTCACTTCCGGCCCCACCCTTGTCACTGCCCACCCCCTGTCCTGGGAGAGGCCGTACACACACTGACCGTTGCTGGTGGTGGGAGCTGGACACTAGCTCCAGCCAAGCTGGACAAATGGTATCCCTGGTGACGGCCAGAGCCTGCACTGGAGGAGCTGTCTAATCTCTTTCACTGATGGTGATTGAGGGGTGGGAAACTCCAAAGGATGTCCTTCTTCAAAATAGCACACTGAAAGGTTTCAGTTACACCGCCTATGTTGGTGCCGGCACACCAATGTAGCGTGGAACTGCACACCTCAGTCTATCATGGCTCTGCTTCTCTCTTGTGCTCAGGTTTCTCCTCGTTATATTCCAACGGCCATTCTCTCACCTCCTCGACTAGCAGTTCCCTGACCCCGTGATCCTCCTCATTCCCCTCCTCTGTACTCACCCTTCTGCTAACGTTATTATCATCGGCAAACTTGTTCCCACAGCCAGAGCGTTGCTATGGGTTGCAGATATCTGCCCAGCTCTCCCTGGTCACTCAATGATCATCTGCCTCTTGCACAGATACATTCACGAGCTTCTCACAAATGTCCAATGTGGACCTTTCTAAAAACATCTTCACAGCCCAAAGAGAGGAAATAAATGACACAGCAAAGCTACAGTTATTGTTTGCAACCAATATTAATATATTTAAAAAGTTAACATTTAAGTGGAAAGATCATATTTACAAATTTCACATTTTTACTGGTGGAACAAAGTCAACATTGGTGCCGCCTGTTTCGTGATCCCGATTGTCTGGATGTTGCTGGATTTGGTCCAACTTTGAATGGTGCTGGAGTTTGGTCTAACTCCAGATGGATGTCGTGATCTCATTTTATCTCTCATTAACAGTTCCTAAGTTGACAGTGTTGACCAGAAACATCCACAATGTGTCATGTTTTAGGAGAAGTGAGTGAAAGTGGAATTTGTGGAAGGCATTATCACTGAAGACTCTGGCAAGTGATGAAGGAAGATGGGAATGTCGAGGATTTAAGCAAGTTAACACATCCAGTGCTCCAATTGTTGGACTGGGTCTCTGGGACAAAATGTTTAGTCTTTCAATCTTTCTGCTCATTCTGTGCAGATTTAGAACTCTTTCACCAATATACACATTTCAGCAGGACACACAACTGCAATGTAACTTGGAACTGACACCCTTGAATTCTCCAAAGAACATTGCGGCCTTTGACTGATGCACGACATTGCCATTAACCCGGTTCCACTGAATGAGTTAGTGATCTTCACACTTGGAGACGTCTGACATGGTGGTCCATGCTATTTGTGGTGGAGTGGTGAGGATGGGGGAAGGGGATGGAAAGGTCCCATTACTGGCCACAATCTTCCCATCTCCTCACCTTTCTGCTTTCCACAGAGACCGTTCCCTCCGTAACTCCCTTCCCAACTCGGCCCTTCCCACCCAAACCATCCCCTCCCCAGGTACTTTCCCCAGCAACCACAGGAGATGCAACACCTGTCCTTATACCTCCCCCCTCGACTCCATCCAAGGACCCAATCAATCTTTCCAGGTGAGGCAGAGGTTCACCTGCACCTCCTCCAACCTCATCTACTGCATCCGCTGTTCCAGGTGTCAACTTCTCTACATCGACGAGACCAAGCGCAGGCTCAGCGATCGTTTCACTGAACACCTCCGCTCAGTCCAGCTTAACCAACCTGATCTCCCGATGGCCCAGCACTTCAACTCCCCCTCCCATTCCCAATCGGACCTTTCTGTTCTAGGCCTGCTCCATTGCCAGAGTGAGGCCCAGCGCAAATTGGAGGAACAGCACCTCATATTTCGCTTGGGTAGTTTACACCCCAGTGGTATGAACATTGACTTCTCTAATTTCAGATAGCCCCTGCTTTCTCACTCCTTCCCCTCCCCCTACCCAGCTCTCTCACAAGTCCTACTGTTTCCGCCTACTTCCTTTCTCTTTTCCGCCCCATTTGTTTGAACTTGAGCAGATAAGATGTGTCTCTACACTTCAGAATTCATTATGCTACTACCATCAGCAGTTGTATCATCAATGAAGGTAAGTGAGCCAGTACCTTCAGCAGCCATACATGCCCAGGCCATAACACCCCCGCCACTGTCCACAAGACCTTTGTCCAGAACTGTGGTTGCTCTTTTAAGTACTTCTTGGCAAACTGTAACCTGGCCATCCTATTTTTGCAGCTAACCAGTGGTTTGCATCTTGCAGTGTAGCCTCTGTATTTCTGTTCATGAAGTCTTCTGCAGACAGTGGTCATTGACAAATCCACACCTGACTCCTGAAGAGTGTTTCTGATCTGTCGGACAGGTGTTTGTGGATATTTCTTTATTACAGATAGAATTCTTCTGTCATCAGCTGTGGGGGTCTTCCTTGTCCTGCCAGTCCCTTTGTGATTAGTAAGCTCACCAGTGCTCTCTTTCTTCTCAATGATGTTCCAAACAGTTGTTTTGGTAAGCCTAAGGTTTGGCTGATGCCTCTAACAGTTTTATTCAGATTTCTCAGTCTCATAATTGCTTCATTGACTTTCATTGGCACAACTTTGGTCCTCATGTTGATAAACAGCAATAAAAGTTTCCAAAGGTGATGGAAAGACTGGAGGAAAGACTAGGTGCTGAGAGCTCTCTTATACCTGCATTAAGGAGGCAATTACAAACACCTGTGAAGCCATGCATCCCAAACATTGTGGTGCCATGAAATGGGCGGACAATGTATAAACACTGCTGTAATTTCTACATGGTGAAACCAAACTGTATAAAAATACCCTTTAATAAAATCTGACAATGTTCACTTTAACCGCATGTGATTTTTTTTCTAATACAAACCTCAATTTGTGGAGTACAGAGGCAAATAATAAATGATGGGTCTTTGTCCCAAACATTATGGAGGGCTCTGTATTCCCTTAGTTCACTGCTCTCTGGGTGCCTATCACTATGTTTGTTAATAGATTTATTAATATAAATGTGGTTTATATTTCATGATAATTAAAAGTTGCAGAGCTGAAACGCGGAGTTGCATTAAAATTATACCCTGGCCACAGCGATGTCTCATTCCTTGCCAATATGAAGCGGATGGTGAGAATTCAGTGGGAGAATTCTCATTGACTACCCGTGTTTTGCAGGTGAAGAATCTTGGCATCCTTCACTGCTCTGCTGTGGCTCTGCTCCCTCTCCAGTTATTATGATGCTTCTCTCTCTCTCTCTCTCTCTCTCTCTCTCTCTCTCTCTCTCTCTCTCTCTCTCTCTCTCTCTCTCTCTCTCTCCCCCCCCCCTCTCTCCCCCGCTCTCTCTCTCTCTCTCTCCCCCGCTCTCTCTCTCTCCATTTCCAATCTGCTTCCTGAGATTTTCACTCCCCCGTTTCTGCGTAGTGAAAGCAATCTGCTGCTGTGATTGCCCGGACAACAGCCTTGGTGAGCACTCTCTGAGACGGTGTTCACAGTCTCTCTGCAGTAATTCACTTCTGTAAATATTCTACTTGTGCTGGATATTGTCTTTGTCCAAGGCTCCGCATTTGGTCGTGGTGAGTATCATTTGCCATCTGTTCTCCCAATCGCTGCTCCATCATCCTCAGAATATGAATACATATCGTTTATTAATAGCGGTGGTTTCTACATGTATTGCAGAGGGATTACTGGTGTTAAGCATAATGTGTTTCTTGCCATAAATTCAGGAAGTACTTTGTGAATAGTGGATTGGTCAGATCAATGTGTGGAAGATGAAATACAGATCAGACCCAGGTTTTCATCAGAGTGAGTGTTCATTTGTTTGAAATCCTCCTCCTGGCCTCCACTGGTGGAACCGTGATGGGAGGGTGGTCCTTGCAGGAAACCTTCTTGTTGGGGTGGGGGGGAGAGGGGGGGGGGGGCTCGGTGTTGTCACAGCAGAGGCTTCCTAATGGATATCAGTTGGCAGTGGATGAACTGCAAATCTCATTTCAAGGTTGAGGGAGTCAAACTCTTACTTGTAATCAATGATTTATGGCAGAAATGTATTTACATTTTCACTTCCAGTGATAAAGCTTATTGCATTATCTGTGAGCACTTATCTGTTCACCTATTAGACGGCAGGAAATCAATACACATCTTTAAATCTAGATGAATATTACCGTCAACAATGACTTTGCTCCCCACTGTAATATTTATATTCCATTTGCATCCGACCAGCGGTTTTACTGAATGCGGGGATGTTTTGAAAGCTCATTAGCCAGTCAGTGGTGGGAAGAGGTTTGGTTTTACAGAGTTGTAGCCCAGGGAACTGTTGCCTTAAAACCACAGCTGTCCACGTGGATGTTGCTCTAATGAGTTTCCTTCATAACTGTCTCTCCCAGTCATCTCTCCTCGGTAATCAGTCACGAGCAGACTTCTTTACCTTGCTGTTCTTGCATTCATCAATGGACCTTGTCGGACTCGGACAATTAGAGTTGAACGGTTGGCAGTAGATTTCAACGTTACGCAGGGTCAGTGGGGATTTGATCTCTGCAATGGGAAGCTGAGAACGACTCAAGATATCTGTCAACCTCTCAGCGACACTCGGCCAGTAGCTGACCGGACCTCAACACTGTCCAGCTACTCTTTGTTCAAACGTGCAGCAAGAGCAGAACCAACCAAGGGATGGTCCGTACCGGTGGGGATTCGGTGAGAGTGGGGCCACGAGGGGCTGGTTATATAGGATGACAGGGGTGACACTGGGCTCTCTTGATCACGCATCTATCAAAGCCCAGAAAAGCCCAAGGTGACCTTGAGGTGAGGCTAAGCAATGCTGGACTGCATAGTTAGCAGTTGACTCATTCACACTATGCTCCATTCATAAAGCTGGGATAATATTGACCAGTTGTATGACGTTTAGTTCCATGCTCACTCCTAGCCAATATGTGATCAACCCCTCAGTGTCTCTGTTAATTTAATGTAGCTCGTCAAATCAGATAGTTCCTAAACTGAGTCTGGAGAAGAATCCTGACGGGATACATCACCTATCCAGAGATGCTGCCTGACCCGCTGAGTTACTCCAGCACTCTGTGAAACGTCACCTATCCATGTTCTCCACAGATGCTGCCTGACCCGCTGAGTTACTCCAGCACTCTGTGAAACGTCACCTATCCATGTTCTCCACAGATGCTGCCTGACCCGCTGAGTTACTCCAGCACTTTGTGACTGGTTTTGTAAGGCAGCGTCCGCAGTTCCTCGTGTCTCCAAGTCTGTGTTGCTCCACAGTGCTGCTGAGTCAGAATCTGGGAACAGCATTTGGGAACATCTCCATCACATGGACCAATCACACGGTCATTTGTCCATGACCCCTGGTGACAGCGCTGGCACAACCAACCATGACATCACCAACACCCTTCAATCTCACTCCCCTCTCTGTCCTTCCACAACTTGTTTCCCCACCTAGTCTCAGAGTCCATTGTTTTACAGCATGTTTGATTGTATCTGACATCAGGCTGTGTGTTCTGCATCAGCCAGCAATGTCTTTTCCCAGGACATTTAACAAATAGTATTAATATAGGTGAATGTAATGTGATAGTATTATTACTGGTGAACATAATATGATAGTATTAATGCAGGTGAACATATCATGATAGTATTAATACTGGTGAACATATCATGATAGTATTAATACTGGTGAACATATCATGATAGTATTAATACTGGTGAACATATCATGATAGTATTAATACTGGTGAACATATCATGATAGTATTAATACTGGTGAACATATCATGATAGTATTAATATTGGTGAACATATCATGATCGTATTAATACTGGTGAACATAATTTGATAGTATTAATAATGGTGAACATAATTTGATAGTATTAATACTGGTGAACATATCATGATAGTATTAATACTGGTGAACATATCATGATAGTATTAATACTGGTGAACATATCATGATAGTATTTATACAAGTGACCATATTGTGGACCATCTTGGGGCCTTGCCAACTGGCTGAACATGACTTATGTAAGGTGCTGTAGAGGACTGGGTGGAGATGAAACGAGGCAAGTGGTTTGAGAGAGCCAATTTCTTCAATGCCCATGGATGAGCGGGAGGAGGGGGTCACGTGAGCTGTTTCTGTCATTCAGTGAGATGGTAGCCTTGCCTGATGCGATGGATAGTGTGACTCTAACTGCAACTGTCTGACAACAAGCCTTACCTAAGGATGTAAAGTCAACATTTGGTACCGAATAATTTAGTTTGTAACATTTGACTTGATTGGAATGGAATAAAATACTTTATAATTACATGTGACAGTGACATGCTTTGCTTGTATATCCAAAGTGTCTTAAAACATCAACATTAAGCACCTCTTCAACTTTTCTGTCCTTTATGTGAACACACTCCTTACGGCCATTCATCGGCACGATGCCATCTGTTGTTTAAATTATACATGGAAGACATTGCACAGCGAGTGCAGAGCCGCTCTGCTGATAGGAATGGCTGAACGGTGAAATGTAATCCAAACTGGGTTTCCAAAACACAATGTGCAAAGCAGGAGTGACAGCGAACACAAGGACATATGACGAATGTAAAGAGCCTGCAGAAACATGATTACTCAGTGAATTACTTGCTCATTATTGCAGGGATTGGGGCTGAGCCTTCACTAGCATCACTTCAAGCTTAAATACATTCTGCACTTGGCTTTCTGTCTCATGGGAATAGTAAGCTCTCGCTGAGATTTGCTTCGCGATTCATTTTTGCAGTCCCACTTCTGTGTTTATGTGGATGAGAAATATGCTGTAATTATCTTTCTGTAAAACTGCTAATATAGTTTGTTGTGTCCAATTTACTGCATTGAAGTCTGATTTTATGAAGTGGCACCTGTAATCGATGCCAAAATCAGAATAAGTTTAAAAACATTTTAATTTTCTTAGCAGTACCAGTTTGATCAGAGAGTGAGATTAAATACAGTAGAATGGAGATATTCAGTTGAATTTATCTAGACAAGCATTTAAGGGTTGACTTGAATTGTATGAAGTTTATGATTATGCTTATGTAAGAATGGAATTATTGTTGGAAACTCCATCACTCTTCCTGTGTCAATGAAAATTCCAGCACCCTTTTCTAACCTAAAGGGCCTGTCCCACTTAGGCTATTTTTAGGCGACTGCCGGCGACTGTCATAGTCGTAGCAGGTCGCCGAAAACCCGGCCACTGGACCCCCCTTCGACATAAGATTTGAAATAGAATCATTACTTGAACAACAACAACACAAACGAAGTCAGCACCGGTGACAACCTACGTTAACCTGGTGACAATTACGACAGCACCTACGTCAGGAGAAGTCAAGCTACGCTCATTGGCGTCAAACCCACTGTCGCCGACTGTCTTCAGCATGTTGAAAATCCAGCAGCGACCAGAAAGACGCTACGACTCTTTGTGCGACTGAGGAGACGACTCACGACCATACAGGCGACCATGTGGCGACAGCCTAGTCGCCTGTAGCCGCCTAAAAAATAGCCTAAGTGAGACAGGCCCTTTAGGCCTTTTAATGTCCATGAGCGAATGCAACTTTACAACAGCCAACTCACCTACAAACCTGCACGTCTCTGGGATGTGGGAGGAAACCGGAGCACCCGAAGGGAATCCACCTGGTCACAGGGAGAACGTGAAAACGCCACACAGACAGCACCTAAGATCAGGATCAAAGCTGAGTGTCTGGTGCTATGAGGCAGCAGCTCTACCCACTGCGCAGTGTGGACATAATTCAACCAAACTTTCCCATTTCTTCTTGCTGCAGTGTGGAATCTTGAATCTGGCTGATTGTTTTCATATTTGAATGATTGCCACTTGCTGCTTTTAGTCTAGAAGTGATTTATATTTTTGCCCTGGGAAGTTTGGTGAGGAGATTACGATACGATACGATAGAACTTTATTTATCCCAAGAGGGAAATTGATCTGCCAATAGTCATAAAAACACAAGGCACATGAAACATGAAACTAAAGTGATGACACTCGACACCAGAATGATTGAAAAGGGGAGAAGATGCCAGTGAAAGAATTAGTCGTCTTAATTGTAGGAGGAAAGGACAGTTTAGAGGATTAAAGGGCCTGTCCCACTTGGAGATTTTTTTGGCGACTGCCGGCATCATTGACGGACATGTCACCGAAATATTCGTGGCGTGATGACGTATGGTCCTCAGTGTTTTTTTCAAGTGTCACAACATTGTTTTTGTCGCCGCTGGATTTTGATATGTCACCAAAAAAATCGGCAAGTGGGACAGGCCCTTAAGGAAATGGAGATATGGATTCTGATCCAGATACAGAACACAAGATGTGATCAAGTCTGCTTGGAGAAAGAAAGAAGCAATGATTATGGCAGCAATGTAGACTCAGAAAGGTCGAGCAGGAGAATGGTTTGAACATAGATATCAACAAATATTGTTAGTCAGCAGCTTTCTTTCACATTATGTCCAGCTATGCGGTGTACCAAAGCTTTACAAAAAAGGGTGTCTGGTATTTTTAGCTGGAATTTATTTAAGAGTTGTAATGGAAAGCTTGTGATTGTTGCAAAAGAGGCAATTGTGCATTTGCCAATGACTGAACATTCTGTTCCCTGTAGACGTGTGAGTGGACAATTATGTTGCGTTCGCTGCCGTTGGAGATACAGCGAGTGTCCATGGAGAGGTGCCGTTACTTTTCTTGCTGTAATTGTTGGAAGCATCGCACACAATTAGGTTGAAGGAAATACGGTGGATGTGGAGTTAGAGATGATTATTCTCCCATCTTTCATCAGTTTAGCAGCAAGTTCCTGTCATCATAGATTCCCCTGCAATGAAATGATCATGAAAGATGTCTATTGTGACCAAAGGTGATAGGAACATAATATTATCTTTATTAACATCAGGGGTCAGTTGATGAGGCTTCTGACTGGTATGGAACAGTCTGGAGCAAGCTTTGTCCACAACATATCGTCACAGCTTTAGGAATGACATTGCAACAGTGAACCTCCACACACCAACATGAAGGAGCAGAGAATGCTCTGATTGTTCTCTGGTGACTTGAGAAATATTCAATCATAAGTTCTTCTGAAGTTATTGCAAACAATCGTTGTGTCGGCCCTGGAACCATGTGGAACTTGCAGCTGAGGATACAGACATCCTGCCTCATCAAACTCACAGATTTATCTGATCATTCCACATCAATTTCAATGAAGTCAGTCAATTGAAATGTTAGGATGGGAGCGGCCTGCTCCATGGACCACAGTGCAGGTCTAGTCTTTTATCCAAGTAAAACCCTCAGGACATCTGAGAGATTGCACCACTGTAACATCTGGTGCAGGGATGATTGGTGGTCTTGGTGGAGCCTGTGGTTCCCTCTGTAACTGCAACGAGGACCAGGATTTCCACCGTCAATGGGGACCTTGGATTAACATTGAAGGAAACGGTGCCAATTGATTGAAGGGGGATCTGGCGAGGGGGGGCACTGAGAATTAAGGGGGACCTGGCTGGGGGTGGGGGGGGAGTGAGAATAAAGAGGGACCCAGTGGGGGGGGAGTGAGAATAAAGAGGGACCCAGTGGGGGGGGGAGTGAGAATAAAGAGGGACCCAGTGGGGGAGGGGGGGAGAGAATGAACAGGGACCTCTTGGGCGGGGGGGTGGGGGCAGCAGGCAGTAGATAGGGTTGCTCGGTGAAGTTTAGTAACATTGTCGAAACCAAACCATGGCGACACCTGGCGTCCTTGTACACCGGTCACTGAAGGTTGGCGTGCAGGTACAGCAGGCAGTGAAGAAAGCTAATGGAATGTTGGCCTTCATAACAAGAGGATTTCAGTATAGGAGTAAAGAGGTCCTTCTGCAGTTGTATAGGGCTCTGGTAAGACCACATCTGGAGTATTGTGTACAGTTTTGGTCTCCTAATTTGAGGAAGGACATCCTTGTGATTGAGGCAGTGCAGCGTAGGTTCACCAGATTGATCCCTGGGATGGCGGGACGGTCATATGAGGAAAGATTGAAAAGACTAGGCTTGTATTCACTGGAGTTTAGAAGGATGAGGGGGTGGGTCTTATAGAAACATATAAAATTATAAAAGGACTGGACAAGCTAGATGCAGGAAAAATGTTCCCAATGTTGGGCGAGTCCAGAACCAGGGGCCACAGTCTTAGAATAAAGGGGAGGTCATTTAAGACTGAGGTGAGAAAAAACGTTTTCACCCATAGAGTTGTGAAATTATGGAATTCCCTGCCACAGAGGGCAGTGGAGGCCAAATCACTGGATGGATTTAAGAGAGAGTTAGATAGAGATCTAGGGGCTAGTGGAGTCAAGGGATATGGGGATAAGGCAGGCACGGGTTATTGATAGGGGACGATCAGCCATGATCACAATGAATGGCGGTGCTGGCTCGATGGGCCGAATGGCCTCCTCCTGCACCTATTTTCTATGTTTCTATGTTTCTATGTTTCTATGACACTTGTCTACTGGGTCTGCTAGATGATGTCACTGGATTGGACGCTGTACCTAGGTACATGTGACAATAAACTGTCATTCAATTCATCGTGTGTCTCAGGGTTATTCCAAGATAGCAGGGTGTGTGTCAAATATACAGGGAATATTTTGGCTGTGGTAAAAATATTCCTATTGAGTCAAGCCCATGGTCTGGGGGCCCAGACATGAGGTTTGGTGATGAGTTCCGGTTTGTAAGGAGATATCTGTGAGGCTCCTGGTGGTGGAGAAAATTAGGAAGATAAATTTGGAATCTAACTTTTAATTAAACTGTCATAGGCTAGACAATGGAGACAAAAGTTCAGAGCAAATAAGGATTACATTTGGAATTAAGAAGTGACATTTCTTCACCAAGAAAACCATGATCCCCTTGCAGGTGCAGAGACGTTGAGCATGATGGGAGCATCTCAGTAACTCAGCAGAGAGAGATTTGTCACTTATGTCAATTGCTTCCTTTGGCATAATTTAATCTGTTAATTTGAGGTATAATCAAGTACAAAGGAGTGGTTTATTAGCAAGTATTAAAAAATTGTCACAACAAGCGTTTTCTTTGCCAACTAAAATGATGAGTGTAATTACGAAGGACATATGTGTTCTGTTACATTGTGGTATACAATGTGATAATTGCGGGAGAGAGCACGCTGGGAACTGTCCCTGGTGCTGAAGAACATTTTAAATCTGAATCTTCACCTGCAGGGGTTGTCCACAGTGTTACAAATGGCTCTGCAAATAACTTCGCGGAAACACCTTCCTCTATTAATATATCACTTCAAAACATGGCAGCAGTTAATTTGCAACAAGGACTAAGACTGAAGAAAACAGTAAAGCTGAAAGTAATTAATATATTGAGCAGCGATATTAACGAGATGTCCAAAATAAATGTTGCTGCAAAGCAGGACTAAAACGGTCTGACATTTGCCTGTGCCCATTTGGAATGTCGGGCAGCCATGTGAGGGTGATATGTCTAGATGGATGTGGGCATCACAAGACCAGCTCACTGCTCATCAACAGGAGGATATGGGGTGATCTTATGGAGGTGTATAAGATCATGAGGGGAATGGATTGGGTAGACACACAGAGTCTCTTGCCCAGAGGCCATAGGTTCAAGATGAGGTGGGAAAGATTTTATAGGAACCTGAGGGGTCACTTTTTTATACAAAAGATGGTGGGTATATGGAACGAGCTACCAGAGGAGGTAGTTGAGGTAGGGACTATCACAATGTTTTAAAAACACTTGGACGGGTACATGTATAGGACAGGTTTAGAGGGATATGCACCAAATTCAGGCAGGTGGGACTAATGCAGATCAATTCAGTTTAGTTTATTGTCACGTGTACCGAGGTACAGTGAAAAGCTTTTTGTTGCGTGCAGAGAGTTGTGAGTCTGTGGAATTCTCTGCCTCGGAGGGTGGTGGAGGCTGGTTCTCTGAATACTTTCAAGAGAGAGCTAGATAGGGCTCTTAAAGATAGCGGAGTCAGGGGATATGGGGAGAAGGCAGGAACGGGGTACTGATTGTGGATGATCAGCCATGATCACATTGAATGGCGGTGCTGGCTCGAAGGGCCGAATGACCTACTCCTGCACCTATTGTCTATTGTCTATTGCTAACCAGTCAGCAGGAAGACAATACATGATTACAATCGATCCATTTACAGTGTACAGGTATATGATAAGGGAATAACATTTAGTGCAAGGTAAAGCCAGCAAAGTCCGAGGGTCACCAATGAGGTAGATAGTAGTTCAGCACTGCTCTCTGGTTGTGGTAGGATGATTCAGTTGCCTGATAACAGCTGAGAAATAACTGTCCCTCAATATGGAGGTAGACAAAAATGCTGGAGAAACTCAGCGGGTGAGGCAGCATCTATGGAGCGAAGGAAATAGGCGACGTTTCGGGTCGAGACCCTTCTTCAGACATGTGCGTTTACACATATTTCCATATCTTTTGCCTGATGGGAGAGGGGAGAAGAGGGAGTGGCCATGGTGCTACTGGTCCTTGCTTATGCAGCTGGCCTTGCCGAGGCAGCGTGAGGTGTAGGTGGAGTCAATGGAAGGGAGGTTGGTTTGTTTGAATTGCATCCTCAATTGTATCCACAATTCTCTGCAATTTCTTATGGTCTTGGATGGAGCTAATTCCTAAACCATGCTGTGATGCATCCTGATATAATGCTTTCTATGGCCCATCTGTAGAAGTTGGTGAGAGTTGTAGGGGACATGGCAAACATCCCTAAGCTTTCAAAGGAAGTAGAAACATAGAAAATAGGTGCAGGAATAGACCATTCAGCCCTTCGAGCCAATATGATCATGGCTGATCATCCAAAATCTGTACCCTGTTCCTGCTTTCTCCCCATATCCCTGGATTCCGTTAGCCCTAAGAGCTAAATCTAACACTCTCCTGAAAACATCCAGTGAATTGGCCTCCACTGCCTTCTGTGGCAGAGAATTCCACCGATTCACAACTCTCTGGCTGAAAAAGTTTTTCATCATCTTAGTCCTAAATGGCCTACCCCTTATTCTTAAACTATGACCCCTGGTTCTGAACTCCCCCAACATGGGGAACATTTTTCCTGCATCTGGCCTGTCCAATCCCTGAAGAATGTTATATGTTTCTATAAAATCCCCTCTCATCCTGCTAAATTCCAGTGAATACAAGCCCAGTCGACCCATTCTTTCATCACATGTCAGTCCCGCCATCCTGGGAATTAACCTGGTGAACCTTCATTGCACTCCCTCAATAGCAAGAATGTCCTTCCTCAAATTAGGAGACCAAAACTACACAGAATACTCCAGGTGCGGTATCACTGGGGCCCCGTACAACTGCAGTAGGACCTCCTTGCTGCTATACTCAAATCCTCCGCAATGAAGGCCAACATGCCATTAGCTTTCTTCACTGCTTGTTGTACCTGCATGCTTACTTTCAGTTGCTTCAATATGGATGATCCAGGAGAAGTTATTGGTGATATTGACTTCTAAGAGTTTGAAGTTTTCAACCATCTCTACTTCGACGGCGTCAATGCAAACTGGGGCATGTGGACCGCTTCACTTCCTGAAGTCCATCACTATCTATCTCCTTTGTCTTGCTGACATTGAGGCATGGGGCATGTTGGCCGGTGTGGGCATGTCGGGCCGAAGGGCCTGTTTCCGTGCTGTATCACTCTGTGACTTGATTCTGGTTCATGTGTTACATCACAATATTTACCTACGAAACATTTTCTTTCCAGAAATAAATGTTGAGAATTATTGGGGAATAAGAGATTGTTTTCTATCCTGGGCACAGCATTGGTTTGGTCTTTGCGAGTCACACAATATGACCCTGGATTGGAGGAAGGCTAACATCACTCCTCTCTTTAAGAAGGGTTCAACCACCAACCCAGCGAATTATCGTCCTGTTTCATTAACAAGTACTTGCTGCAAATTACTGGAGCACGTAATTGTTAGTAATCTGATGCGACACGTGAGCAAACATAATATTCTTGCTGACAACCAACATGCATTTAGGAGGCATAGATCATGTGAGTCTCAGCTTATCCTGACGATAAATGACCTGGCCAAACATCTTGATGGTAATGTCATCACGGATTTAGTAGTGCTGGACTTTTCTAAAGCATTTGATGTCATCCCACACCAGAGACTGCTTCGGAAGCTTGACTTCTATGGTATTCGTTCCAACACGAAACGATGGATTTCCAGTTTCCTGACAAAACGTCTTCAGCGTGTGTGTGTGAATGGAAAGAGCTCCAATTGGCATCCAGTGTTGAGTGGTACACCTCAGGGCACAGTACTTGGCCCACATCTGTTTTTGCTTTACATAAACGACATCCATGAAAAAGTCGCAAGCACGACCAGACTATTCGCTGATGATTGTTTGCTGTACCATCCAATTAAGTCAGCTGATGCTGAAGATGCTCTCCAAAAGGACCTCGATACAATGGTTGAGTGGTCACACCAATGGGGCATGCAGTTCAACCCTTCCAAATGTGAAACCATGCGTGTCACCAGAAAGAGGAATTCAGGCAAAACATCGTACAATATACTTGGTACCACCCTTGAAGAATCCAAACAAACCAAGTATCTTGGCATCAAATTGCAGAATGATCTGCGTTGGAATGGTCAGACTCATCATGCAACGGTGAAAGCAACAGGTGTCCTAAATTTTCTGAGGCGCAACTTTCATCATTGTTCAACTTCTGTCAAGGAGAAGCTATACTTCACCCTCGTTAGACCTCATTTGGACTACGTAGTTGCAGCATGGGACCCATACACAAATAAAAACATTTCTTCCATCGAACGTGTCCAAAGACAGGCAGCTCGATTTGTTACTAACACCTATGAGAGAGAAGCGAGTGTTACCAAACTTCTGAATTCTCTGGGGTGGAACCCTCTCCAAGACAGACGTGAAGCTCACCGTTTGACCTGTTTTTACAAAATGTTAAATGGTCAGCTCAACATAGATTACAAGACCTACACCAAACCCAAACCAACTAGGAGCAGACGAGGGCATTCGATCCAATTTGTGATTCCAGCTACAAGACAGATGTGTACAGCAATTCATTCTTCCCCCGCACAATTAAAGCATGGAATAATCTCCACCCTACTATAGTTACCCAACCAGATGCAACTAAATTTAAGGTAGCTCTTTCTTCCCAAAAACCCTTTCTGGCTTAAGTCCTCCCTCCACCACCTCCAGTTTAAATTCCATTTGGAATATTTTGGAGGACCAAGAAACCAAGAAACCAAGAAACCAGGTTGTCAGTGCTGCATCTCCTGGAGGTACAAGGTTGTCACTGGGTGGGTGAGGGCTTGGCTTGTCTTGGAAGGCCAGCCTGCGTGTTATAATTAACCATTTGTTCTTCTCACTGGCTGCTCCCTTCAACGTGTTGGCCAGTAGTCAATGACACTGAGAGAGGAAGGAATCTCACTGAACGAGTGGAAACAAGTGCTAGGTGTGGACTC